>JARJHM010000499.1:0-240490 GCA_033356055.1 Carex pumila | reverse complement strand
GGATATTGGTCAAAATTACTTGAATGAGCTCATATCGAGGTTTTTTTTGGATCCAGTTGTATATAAAAAGGAGATACGTTATCAACTTCATGACCTGCTTTATGAACTTGCAGAACAGGTTCAAGGTGATGATATTTTCAGAATAAACTCCACTAATTCCAGAGAAATTCCTTTCCACATAAGCAACATGTTATCTAGAATTGAAAACATTCGCCACGTCCATTTACCCTCAAGCATAGTAAACAAATTAAAGAAAGAAACATTATGCCTCATGAAGAAAATACGCACTTTTATTGTGCAAAATGATGGTTCTTTTGTCACAAAGGAAGTATTACAAGAGATATTGAAACACTTGAAAAAACTGAGGGTGTTAGATCTTTGTGATTCTGTTGTTGACTTGCCAGACTACATGGGCAATTTAAAGCATCTCCGTTCCCTGAATATTTATGGCCCTCAGCCTAGTAAGAAACTTCCCAATTTCATATGCAAACTTTACAACCTTCAAGCGTTTGTCCTGCCATATTGTGAATCCCTACCCAAGGATTTTTCTGACCTCATTAGCTTGAGGAGCTTAGCAACATTTGAGGAGAGGATACCTCGTATTTCTGAAGTTGGAAGACTGACGTCCCTCCAACGCCTTAATCAATTCATTGCAAGAAAGGAACGTGGGTATGAATTACACCAACTAGAAAATTTGAATCAACTTCGAGGTAGAATGCGCATTACAGGTCTTGAGAATGTAGGGAGTACAGTGGATGCTGTAAAGGCCAATTTGGGAAACAAGAAACATCTCCAGGAACTAGAATTTGAGTGGACCTCTGATGAAAGCGACACCAATAATGTTGCATGTCTCTCTACTCAACATGTTGAATTATTAGAGGCATTGCATCCTCATCCTAAGATAAGTGCCCTCACACTTAAAGGATTTGGAGGAGACAGATTTCCAAATTGGTTCTTAAGTCAGAATTCACTAAAACATCTCAGATCACTAATATTAATGGATTGTAACAAGGTAGATGAAATCTCATCCATTCACGAATCACTTCCCAGTTGTACAACTCTTATATTACAGGGCTTCAAGAACCTGAAAAAAATGCCTACCTTTCCACCAAATCTCACTTCTTTAGAGATTAGCAACATCCCACAACTTAGTTATTTCTCTGGGAATGATTTGTTGGAGAAGGAAGAAGGGAACCAATCCAAACATGAGGTTGTGAAGCAAATAGTAGAGTGCCTGAAACAAGAGGATGTACTATTACCCAGAAATTTTGAGTCAAATGTGAAGCTCTTTTTTCTTTCGGTGAAACACAGATTGGAAGCAGCATTTGATGATTCTCCGGATCCACTTTTGGATGAGTGGGCAGAGATATTGAAATTTGACCCTTTGAATAAAGATTATTCTCGAGATCAGCTTTTGGATGGGTGGGTTATGTTCATGCATTACCACACAGAAAAAATGTTCAAGAAAAATGAAGAGTCCAAGTTGGTTTTACCGTCTTCACTCACTAAACTTAAGATATCAACATGTTGCATTACTAGTGATGCATTATCCACTTGCATACAATGCACTGTTTCCCTTTCTGAACTTGAACTAACTAATATTCAGACAATAACCTCTCTTCCTCCCAAGGAAGTCCTATGTTTATTGAAGAATCTCCAGTCTCTTACCATTAAAGGATGCTATTTGCTCAGTTCCTTGGGAGGTATTGGAGCCTTGACCTCCCTGATAGTGCTTGAATTAGATGGCTGCCTCAATTTGATCACATCAAATGAACCATTGCCTTCCTCCTTGGAGAAGCTAAAATTTTCGGATTGCCCAAATGTTGATGTCATTATTGCTGAATCAAATCTACCGGTACTATGTTCCCTTGAGATATGGTATATAATGTTTAAAAAACTGAGGGGAGTTCTACGTGTTGGTCACCTGCCTAGTCTCAAGGAGCTGACTATAGTGGGATTAGATGGTCGTTTAGAGGGATTGAATTCATTAACTGAACTTCATACACTACGGGTGAGGCACTGCGCTGAGATGAAACTACCTCCCATGGACAAGTACACATCTGCACTTAAAGAGGTTGCAGTTGACAACCTATTATTATTGAAATTGATACTATCAAATGAAATTATCTCTGCACTAGAAGCTTTGGTAATTTACTACAATGACGAATATTCCTTGGATGATGAGGTTTCCCAGTCTCTGACCTCTCTCACAGATTTGTCAATTTATGATTACAATAGTACCCATTTGCCGAAAAACTTGAAGAATCTTGCATCTCTCCAGTATATCCATCTACATAACTGTCAAAACCTATGTGAATTGGAATTGGAACAACTACCCAGGAATATTCGTGAGCTGGAAATTAAAGACTGCTCAACTCTGACAGAGAAGTTAATCGAAGAACAACCCAGGAATCTTCGTGAGCTGGAAATTAAAGACTGTTCAACTCCGACGGAGAAGTCAAAGAAGGGTGGCCCTAATTACCAAGTCTGGTTTGACGAAGGAATCACCTTTGTGACATTTCCAACAGAAGGTAACCTACTTTTCAGACCTCATAGTAAACTACTTAAATTTTTAATTTTATATATTCTCTTTAGGTAAATCTCGCTGTTGGTCACTAAACTTTGTTATTTGTCACGAATTGGTCACTCAAGTTTGATTTGTCCCTTTTGAGTCACTCGACTTTGTTATTTATCCCAATCAAGTCCCTCTATATTTTTCCATCCAAAATTTTAACGGAATATTCCTATTCCATTTAAAAAATTAACGGAATATACTCATTCCATCCAAAATATTAACGGAATAAGCATATTCCATCCAAAATACTAACGGAATTAGCATATTCCGTTAAAATTTTGGATGGAAAAAATAGAGGGACTTGATTGGAACAAATAACAAAGTTGAGTAACTCAAAAAGAACAAATCAAACTTGAGTGATCAATTCGTGACAAATAACAAAGTTTAGTGACCTACAGCGAAATTTACCCTATTCTCTTTATTGATGGATACATCATTTTGATTAATTAGTCATTAGAGGGAATGCATCATTAGAAAGATCTTATTGGTACGACATTGGTACTTGACATAAGGATCATAATTGCACTCATGAACAGTACCAGTGTACCAGACGTCTGTAATTCGGTTTTCCTTTTTCATACTCGGATTTCTGATTTGTTGGTATACCGTAAGTACTTGTGCTTCGTTGGCCTTTTATTTTAAGTCTCATTGTATTTGTTCCGTACTTGCAACTTCTATTCAATAAACCAATTTTTAAATTCATTTTTGTGCCAGTGGATTTCAGTCACAGATTCTCTAACATTTTCTCCAAAGAAAAAGTATAGTTCCAACCATTAGCATTTGAGAGCAATAACTTTTGAAGCTTTTTGATTCATTATTAAACTACTTCCGTTGGCATATTCATAAACACGTCCATATAAGAAGTAAAAGCATCAAAATGATGCATTTACATTGTTAGCAATTAAATGGCATTGCAATATTTATATATTATCAATCTGATAGTAGTCATAATATTTTTCTGCTCAGCCCATGTTATAAGATGCTAATATTTTTTTCTCAACTTTGTTTCTCTTGCAGAAGAAAGGAATCTTTTTTAGGCTGGACTTGTTTGCTCATTCACTTCAATTTCTTCTCTATTGTCTCTCCATATGCCCTCTACACCACCTCATCCACAAAATTAACAAAAAAATAGAACCACAACAAAAAACTACAAAAACCAAAAAAAAAAAAAAAAAAAAAAAGATAAAAAGAATCTCGATTGATTATATAATTGAAGACAATTGTTGTATCCATCTCCTCAAGTCTTCACACCCCAGTATAGGGAGATTGTATAATTTTGTGTGTAACTGTCGAACTTATTTGATACTGTTGGGATTACAAGCAGATATGGTTGGATCCGTATCAAATCAAAGAAGGAAACAGGAAATGAAAGGAGGCAATTCTAAGGATTTCTCTTGGCTGCGTTTCTATCTCTGGAGGATTACTTAGAGATAGTCAATAATTGTATTTTTCCTTTACTAAAGATGGCTGATTGTAATTGATTTGGTTAGGTGTACCATATATCTTAAAATGATGATAAAAGGGCATGTGTAGCTGTGTATTGAAAAATAAGAATTGTAATACTATTTTTTAAAAAGAAATAAAAGACAGGGAGGGTTGGTGGGGAGTGCTGTGTTCTACTTTGAATTCATGTTTTAAGCAACTAATTAAGCAAAAGGAAATAGAAATAGGGAGCAACTTTAGTAATACTTGATCTTTAATTATTTGGTTTGCTTCAATGGTTTGTAAATTTAACTGCTGGATTTAATTAACCTTTTTTTCTGGGTTATTTCCAAGAAAAAACTTATTTTGTGAGTAGTGATAAATGAAAAATCTTTTATTTGTTCTGAGAATTAGGTTGCTTTGACAAATAACAACTCATTTTTCTTTTTTAAAAGTAAATAGGATGGATGGAAACAAGAAGAAAATGGATGAAAATAAGGAAAGCAGCCATCAAAGGAGGATAAGTGGCATCGCAAAGAAGATGGAAGAATTGTCCATTTTAAGCGATACCGAAACTTTTTTCCTCTCGTTTTATCCCAATGGGAAGGCAGAGCTTGTCTTAGGACCGAATATGTAACCTCTAATTCCTTATCTCTTGTTTTTTATTTTGTATATGTTTAGTCCTTATTTACATGATTTGGTGAAAGAGTAATCTGGAACCGAATTTAGGATAAACTGTAAGAATTCCTTTATGTTTTCTTAATCTGACAATTGGAGTGTAATTATCTAAATTATTGAAGAGAAGTTCATGGTGAGTCTTTTATAAAGTATTACCAAGTGCTGGTATCTGTTTACCAGCTTTTTGTTCCATTCATAATGTTACAGTTTTTGTTTTATATTCTCAAGTTCATTGCTTTGTTTTGTAAATCGAGAACAAGTAGAACCCGATTTAGATGAAATGAGAATATTGGAAAATATATTTTACGATTAAAATAAGTGCCAATAAAATTATCTGATTATTTTTGTATTCTTTTTTCAGCAATTTTGAGGACATGGTAAACAGATTTGTTAATTTGAGCCCAAAAGAGAGATATGAGAGGTGTGTTACTCATTGCCTTGTTTCAAAGTTGTTCACTTTTCTTTGTTTTTCAGCTGTTGCTAATTACATATTTTTCTCTTTTCATATTATTGGTGTGTTTCTTATATATATGAGCAGTGAGCAGGAAGGTATTAAGGTAGACATAATAAACTCTAGTTAATTCAATATTTTATTTATTTTTAAATTTTTTCAACAAGTTTTGCTATAACTAATATTAATCTGATATAAACATTCTTATTTTACATAAATAGACTTTAAAAGAAGCCTTCAAAGAGAACAGAAAACATCAAATCGATGTTCAACCGCGCATGAATCTTGGATACTTAGTTTTATTAATATTTTTTTCTCTCTGACAACAAATACCCCATATTTGGTACCTGTTTGATACTTGTTATTCTTCATTTCAAGTTACATATTGGTCTACCAGCTGTTAACCAAAATGACCATAAACAGATATGTGTTGAATTCTGTTAATTTCTATGTCAATTAAATCAAAACTTATACATCTTTTTTTTTTTTTGTTTAATGATCTTTTTCAGGGGATCCAGTACCTCTCATGCCATTGAGCAGGTATTATAATCTACTACATTTTCTTACCTTGTGCCGAAAGCACCCCCGCACTTTTTATTTATGGAAATATGAAAAATAAAAGGTCCAAAAACAAATTTATTATCTTTTTGTTCCACCCCATTGAAGGACCAAACTTCTTCAGAACTTCATTAAACTCACAAGTGAAACAGCAAAGGCCCGTATTACCTGTACTATGGATCCATATCTCTATTTTAAGGCTTAAATAGTCAACCTAAATTGTTAAACATGATCTTTGTATGAAAATATACTTGGAGACCAAATTTTCAATTTTTTTATATTTTTTTACTATTTTTTAGATAGGTAGAAAATCACTTGATACTACAATGTCATATGTGTTCTTGTTAAGTGCTGCTAATACTGTTTCTTTACAGGGCCAGCAGAGGTTTCTTAACCTGACGGAGGAAATATATCCAAAGGATAAAAAATTGGGCGAGCTTGGGTAATAATTTCACCAAACCTTATTACTTCAACTTATCGTTTAATTTTCTTTTGACAGCAATGGAATGCACTTTTTGATAAGCAGTTGAACTAGTAGTATAGCCTAATAACAAATTTGGGTCAAGACAAATCATCTTAATTGAAGTTCAGTTGAACAAATTAGAGTTAGTTTGTGAAAATTGGATTGTTTTATGGCTTTAGTTTCTAAACTGGAGAAAATTAAAGATTACATTTCAATGGAATGAGGAAAGCTGTGGTTAAGGAAAGACTTAATTACTTGAATTTTTTTTTTTTTTTGTGAATTCTGTGTATGTACAGATACATAGAACAATTGAAATTCCTGAAAACTGCCTACGAAACTGCAATCTACCTGATCGAAAGGAAGAAGGTTCATACATTTTAAATAAAATTACACAAATTGTCTTTAATTTATTTCTATAATTAGAACTACTAAGCTACACTAGAGATTGATTTTTTCTTCTTTTTGAATTTGGACAATCAGGCACAGTTGGCTAGGCTCAGAGACAGAGCCAGTGTCGGTACCAGTGCTAGTGCCAGTACCAGTGCCATTCAACATTCAGCAATGAACCATCCGGGACCTCTAAATGGCAATGATCTGATGAATCAGGGAACCAACTTGCTTCAGCCAAACATGTACTTATTTTTGCATTTCTTTCCTTGTTTCTTTATTTTGTTCATAGTTCGATTCGACATATACCACCCCTAAAAATGAAACAGATACATATTACATAATACCCTTATTATTTCTTGTGTTGTAACAAAAAAATGTTTTATTGAATGGTGTTTCATAGGAATTCGGGTAGCAACTCTGATGACCACCTAATGGCAGCACCCCCGGGATCTGAGGAAGAACGGGATCCCGATAAAGGCAATTGAAGTGCCAATCTAATTATGTGCAGTGACTTGAATGACTGATGCAACAAAAATAATATTGAGATTTTTTTTTCACATATTAGCAAACTTTTTTGAGATTATGTTTCTGGTTTGCCTGTGTTATATATTTTTTTTTCCTGAATTTTACACAAATTGAGATTTGTTTTTGACGAAAAATGTAATAAAATAGTAAGCACCTGAATTAATGTGGCACTTCGTGATTATTAATTTCTATTTTCTTAAGTATTAAGTTTTATTGTTGAATATAAACTTATATTATTACATTAGTGTTAATTTTGAACTAGTATGATAAGAACCATACATTAACATGCTAATCAAGACTAAGCATGTACATATTTAAATACTGACACAAAATATAACTTCAAAAACAAAAAACAAATATGATACAAAGTAACAAAAGTTACACAAATATAATTAACACATAAACTGAAAACTCATCAAAAATATTTTTCGCGAAGATAAAAAAGTGACTTTTCGCGACGGATAGCTTTTTCTTTTTGTGACGGTACTTTTCACGAGGGAGTACTGTCATAAATGCATCTTTTTCCTCACGAAAAGTGTCTACTCTGTTGTTGTGTATTCATGTGTTTCTCAAATTTTTTTTTATTATCAGACAGTTCAATTTATAACCGAACGTATAGATTTAATATGACAATTAGTAATTTTGCCAAAGGTTTCTTCATTGTAAAAATTAATTTCATGTTAATGCAATTACTGTTATTTCCCCATAAAAATTTCTAATACACAAAGTTGCCAACAAAATTGAGATTCTAGTACTGCATAAATTGCAAACTATGTATTTTTATTTGAAGTTTGTCAAGTAAAATAACAGATGTACTGGTTAAATTACAAGATATTCTAGGTCCACATTCGCTCTTCTTTTTATCTGGACATAATAACAAGCGAAAGAGTTGTATGCATGATTAATGACGGAACATGCTTTTAAGAAAATTATTACATTTTCACTTGTTCTGTTTGCCAAAAAAAAAAAAAATTATTTTGATTGAAGTAATATTTTGTATACTAGTCCTGAAAAGCAATTGCATCTAACATATACTTTCTTCATTTTTATGTTGTAGCCAGACGATTTATCTTGTATTTCAGCATGAATGGTTTAGGAAAAGGAAAGACAAACAAAAGGTTAGTATACGTTTATTTTAATTGAAGAAAGAATGTGTTAGGATTACTAATTAATACCATGTACCCTAAAAAGGAAATATAGACAATAATATAAACATAGAGTTTAGAATCTTTGTTTGGATACACTAATAACCTTATTTCCTTGTATTCCTCTGTACACTATTAATGTGTTTTTGGGAAAGAGTAGAAGACCTAAATTAATATTACAGCCTGAAACAAAAAGAATTATGTTATGATTCGATTTAGTGGCCAAATTAAGTGTCCTCAAATTGTTTGTGGCAAAAAAATTGTGTTCTCTTTTGTTGTAGTGAATTGATAAATTCTCTCTATTTGTTTCTATGCACATCTCTCACAGGGTAATGTGTTGTGCAGGAGAGGTTCTTCACATTATCGATCGGGGATCGGAGCATAAGATGCTTAATTATTTAGATATTTAGTGGAGATGATTTTGTTTATTTAGGATTGTACATATACCTCATCTAACGATTAAAATTGATTATATGTGCTTATAAATAGCATGAGCATGCTTATTTTTTTTATATTTCTTTTGTTATTTTCATGAAATTAATTTCCAGTTATGTTTGAGTTAGTTCTATGATTAGAATAATTTGTAGAAGAAAATAAAATTTTTAGTATTTGCATATAATTAGATAAAGAAAATTACGGTGGATATGAGAGGTAACAACAAATTAATGAATAGGGAGATTGAAGAGCCCAAGTCGCTTGAAAGCAATTTCTCCACTAATGCTTGAAGAAGATAAAGAAACAAGAAGAAAAAGAAGAAGTCTGTTAAATCATTTTTTTTCAAAAATTACTTGTATTGATATTTATTTATTTATTTATAGGTAGGTCCATTTGAACTTTAATATCGAGGAATAGTTTGTATGATTCTATTTATTTGAAATTTGTGTAGTAATTAAAGAATAATTAATGTTTGATTCTAGACCATTATTCTTGGTGTGTTGATAATTTATGTGCTAATTAATCAAAATTTTATTTCTATACTTAATTATAAATTGTTGCAAGTGCACTTTGAACTGATACTTTGGCTGTCTGTTAAAGAAAATGTAACAAAAAAATCCTAAAAATTATGAGAAGTAATAATTAACTAATAACGAACAATTTGCTCTCAACATAATTAGTAACAATTTCTTTTCTGTAGTCTTGGCCGTGACATTTTCTCTGTACCTTAAAATATTCCACGTAATATATATATATACATAATATCTTTGTTCTTTTTGCCTCAAATCAAAGTTATTTTATTGAATCAAGAATCAATTTTGACATATTTATCATTACATATCTTAAGGGATTAACATTAGAAAGGTAAGTAGTGCTTTTGAAAGTGTATGAATGAACAAATTGAATCAGTTTATACTGTGAACACGTCGATCTCGATATAAAAAAAAACGCAAATCTATGGGAAAAAACCAAGGTTCTAAATAGCGTTTATCTCGTCATAGTGGGGAGCCTTCAAAAAAAGCTATAGCGAATAGCGACGCTATAGCGAAAGCTATTCCAAATAGCGTTTTTTATTTTTATAAAAATTATATTATATATTTGTACTAAATATTAACATTATTTAGTCTCATAGAACAATAAATAATATCAAATTGATTAAAAAATTATAATATTCATATTGAACCAATACAAAGTCCAAGTTGCAACTCAAAATATCTATAGTAATACTAATATCATAAACTATCGATCTTTTTCTATTTAAAATATCTTCAACATCATAACATAATTTATCTTTTTTCTATTTAAATTTCAAAATAACCTAGAAATTGAAAAGGAAAAAAAATCATACTTCTAGTAAAATAAACAGATGATTCTTGAAAAAATTCTTGTTAGTCCCTAAAATTTTCATAATTTAGCAATTATTTATTTGATTTATCATCAGTTTAAAAAAACCAAGAGCAAAATGAAAAAAATATTATAGTGGACTTGAATTTGATATAATGTAATATTCATCAAAATTAAACAATATCTTCATCATTTACTTATTTTAAAGCTCATATAAATTGAATTTGCATACCATTTATTTATTACCGCTATAGCGTCTGTAGCGCAAATAGCGTGTTTTAATGCCATAGCATAGCGTTTGGTCTCCAAAAACGCTATAGCGCACTATTTAGAACATTGGAAAAAACTTAAGGCAAAGTTTCAAAACCTTGAATTTCATCTCATCGATACTTCAATCAGTTAAATCATGCTTTTTTCATTTCTTCTAATGAGGATTCATATATTTTTTTTCATATTACTCTCTCGTCATTACAAAAATATTTGTTGCATAATGGAACAATTATATCTTAATTATATTCTAATTTTCGAGTTTCAAATTGTCGATCTGAACCGCTCGATATGATATCCATATTAAAATATGCTTGTAGATCAATAAATTTATCTTTTGAAAATTATTTACTATTTTTTTTAGATAGGTACAAAATTATTGTTTATTTATGGTCCATAAACACTTATTTTGTACCTATCTTAAAAAAATAGAAAACAGTTTCAATCTCCAATTAAATTGTAATATATTGTGTGACCGTATGTAGTCTATTCAATTTTAATTATAATATACTATGTGACTGTATGTGTGGCGAGTACGTCTCTAATTAAATTTAGACTTACACGTACACATAAAACATGTGCATTTAATTAAAATAAGAAAAAATATTTGATTGAAGGATTGTTATGTAATTCAAAATTTCATATTTTAATTACGATCATTACGATCATTGACGAATTAAAACATCTACGTGCTTAATATAAAAATGGAGATAAAAGTACAAAACTTTTTAGTTTTAAAGAAATATTAGGGTTCTAAATAGCTAGCTATAGCTTTTCCAGACCATAAACGCTAAGCTATGAGATAAAATTGCGCTAACTCAGCTACGACCGCTATTACTGCTATATGAGACCCGCTATAGCTACCGCTATGCTACATGGTTTTTTGTTTGCAATTTATATGGACTTCTGTACTTCTATTCTTATTTCTAATGCTACATGGTCTTTTATGATAAGTATACTAAACCAAACTATATGTTTCTATTTTTATTTGTGATTTATTCTATCATTTTATATCGGGAAATATTCAAATACTAATTCTTCATTTTGATTATTCTTTTTATAGTATTCATTTGTAAAATTATTATCGTTTGTTTTAATTAAAAGCTGATTTTGATTATTATTATAATTATAAAATATTTAAATATATATATTGATTTCATTTACCTTATAAAATTAATTGCTTTTTGTCTATTATAATATGTAATGCCATGAAGTATAAACTACTAAATAATGCTACTTTTTAGATTTTTTTTCCTTCTTATTTGCTTAATTGATAAAAAGTATAGACTTAGATTAGTTATCATTTAGTTGTTACATCAATTCTCTAATATTGATTATGTTGATAATTAGTAGAAATATAGAATATAAAGTTTGAAAAGGGAAAATCGCTATGTATGATAGCTTTCATTATAGCTACGCTATTCGCAATAGCTTTTTTTTTTTTGTCTCCCCGCTATACCGCTATAATTGCTATTTAGAACCTTGAGAAATATACTAGATTATTTGTTAGTTTTGTTGATTTGTATTAACTAGTCTATACAAATATAATAAATGCCCGATCGAGAGATCCAAAAATTGTGCTACTGTGCTTCAATTAATATATAAATAGTATGGTTTCCGTGGCTACATTACGACAATTAAACTTAAGTGACTAAACAAACAAATTAGGAATGGATGGCTCAGGATAGTTCTTTGATATTGGCACGAATCTTGGAGCACAAATAGAAATTGCCTTTTCTATTTTTTCCCTCCCCCGCTCCACCCACCGCCTATCTGTTTCTATTTATATTTATTTATTTTCCCTCCCCGCTCCCTTTCATTTCATTTCGTTTCGTTTCCTCCCCTGACCCCGCTCTCTGCTCTCTATTCTCTATTCTCTATTTTATACCCTCACCCCGACACTCCAGCTCTCTCTCTTCTCTACTCCGATCTTGACTCCAACTCGGCGCTCTCCTCCACGCACTCTTCGCTGAGGCTTTGGTTTCTCTTTTCTCTTGTCGCTCCTAAGCCATTTCCTGTATGCTATCTTTCATTCTCTGATTTTTATTTATTTTATTTTAAGAATTTATCTCGTTCTAAGGTTTGTTACCCATTCTCGTTCTAGGGTTTTCTTTCATTTTCTTTCGTTTTCATATGCAAAGATTCATTTTCTTTCCTTTTTAGGATGGCATCATCTCACGACACAATCGTGATCAGCATCTCATCAGGCTCAGATGAGACATCATTGAAGAAGAAAAGACAAGGACCTCAGCCTGGCGAAGAAGAGACGGGAACCTCTACTTATGTCTCCCCGTGGTTCTTCTGTCGGCGCCCCATCTGATTCTGCGGCGTCATGCTCTAGAACAGAGTGGGCTCCACAGAATTGCCTGTCCAATGCACGCTTCAATGAGGAACTCATGAGGTTACAGGTCCCGGCACCTGAAGATGATTTGGAGGACACCGCCTCCTCTAAACTCCAACCTGACAAGCCTATTGCTGCTGCAGTAATTGGTACTCACCGCCGACAAAAGAGGTAATTACACATTAACCACTGGTACAGGGTGTTATTTATAAATTACGCAGGATTGTTATACGTCTTTTCATCAACCACTGTTAATATTTGGATATTATTCAATAAAAAAATTCTGCAGGGGATTCAATCAAACAGTTGGGTGTACTTTAGTCCATTTTTGCTGCTAGGTTACTATGGACTAGGTCTGGTACCTTACTGGCCTATACCAGACCCAATTTTGCACATACTCAAATGCAATATATGGTACCAGTGATGCGGTACTAGAACACAGGCACAGACAACAAGCAAATGATGGTAAACGTACCAGTCAAACCATAGTATGGTAACTTATTTTTCTCATGTTATTTTTTGTCCAATTACACATAATTAAGGTTACTTTAGTTTTTGGGAAAGCTTTTACCTACAATTGCAGTTGCTGAACTTTATCAGAATTTATTCTGATAACAACAACAAAATAATATATATGAAGAACCTGTGTTAATAACATATACTAACAAAATAATAATCAGATAGTTGATCCTAATAGCAAACTTGATGAAATTATGTTGCGATATTTTCAAGCACTAAGTTTTCAGATATTTGATTTATATAAACTGCTAATTTTTCAGACGAGTTGCGGACATACTGGCAGGGCTGGTCCCACACTCAGAGGTGGGGGAGAATAGCCCTGGCAAGCCCTCGCACTTCTCTGAAGAAATCTCCCGAGAGTGGTTCTTCTCTAACCTCTCTGATCTGGCGACCGTCTGCTCTAGCTCCAAGTGGGGCCCAGAGAAGTGCCAGTCAACTGCACGCCCCAATGGTGAGCCTGAGCCACAGCCCAAGCCGCCACGGCAGATCTCCGAGGCCCCATCAGCGTGCAATCTGAAGCCTCGCCATGTATCGGCCGTCCGCCGGTGGCCCTCAGGATGCAGACGTGTTCCTCCTCCCTCTTGCTCTGCTGACCGTGTCCCCCTAGATGTTCGTCAGTGGGTCCCTGGCAGCAGCAACTTTCCTCCACCCAAGCGTCGCCATGTTTCCGCCGTGCGTCGGTATCCACCTGGATGCGGGCGTTTTCCTCCATCCCCGCCTCCCACCCCCTCGCACTAATCTCAGCCTCGACCTAACACCCCTCTCACTGGTGACTGCTGAAATCTAATAGAGGTGGCAAAGATGTCATAAATTGTTTCAGTTATGTTATGGAGTTGAGGAGATGTGCTAAACTATTAATTTCTTGTGTAGTTAGTTGCTCGTCTATACTGTAGTTGTGACTGATTGATTGATTATTCAGTGAACTATTAGTTATATTGCTTGTGTATTTAGCTGCTTGTTTATTTAGTTGTGACTGACTGTTCTTCATTTAGATTTTTACTTTGGATAGTAGATATGTGTATAACACTATGTAGATTTATGTTAATATATAGGGGTATCCGAGGAAGTTTTTCAGATGCCTAATATCATGGTGTCAACATGGATTTTGGTGTATTGTTTGGTTGGGATGTTTCATTTCAGGTTCTTTAGGAGCTGTCTTTTGGGTAAAACTTTGTTGTTCAGAGGTATATCTGAAATTAGACATGAAGGGACCATGTTCTACTGTTGGTGATTTTTTATTATCACAGGGGGCTTCATGTAAGATGGTCTTGTTTTATGTTTGATTATTCCAGTTTATGATTGTCACATGGGGCTTGTTTTATGTCAGAGGGGGATTGTTCTCAGCAGAAACGCTTTTTGTTAAGTACCAATTGTCTTTCCTACTGACAAGTACCTGTAATATACCTAGGTTTGCTTGCTGCCTCTGTACCGGTGGTTTTCTTAGCACAAGTGGAATTGCTCATAGGCATCTTTGTTTTACTATTCTTGTGCTTTGTGTACGGATGTAATTTGATTTAATTTCTGCAGGCAGCAAGCATAGCAATATTTGGATTTGCTTTTTGTTGATGTACCAATGTACCAATGTACCAATGCAATGCAATACCTACCCCATGTCAAATACCAAGAAAGTATGTAAAGGTTCTTCTCTGGCATCAATTCTGACCCAAAAACAGAAAAACACAAAATTAAAGAGCAAAAATAGTTCCTGATGAGATAAATTCATGATCGTGAGCATGGAGATTATGATCTGATATACATTTTCATATAGAATTTCGTGAGCATAGCCATATTTGGATTTTCTTTTTGTTGCTGTCTTTTTTTTTTTTTTTTGAGTGGTAACCTGTAGGTGTGATATATTAAAATTGATAGAGTTTACAATACTTAAAAATTTGAAAAGTAAAACTACAGTACTGAGAATTTAAAAAGGCCTGTGCCCCTTCTCGCTCTTTGAAAAAAGAGAAGAACCTGGGGATCTAAATGCGATTTTTCCGTAGTCTTCTGACAGCCCCTCTGAAATACAAGTAAACTGTGAATACTCTCTGCCCAGGTTCAAATTTACCAGTGAGAACTGCTGTCTGCTCCTTGCCTGTTCATGTACCGATTGGTACCGTTTGTTTCCTTGGAAACCTTTGTCAGTTTCCAATTTCTCCAGGTGTCTGTCTCTTGCGTATGCAGAGAGCTCTTTTTCTTGACAATGTTAAAATTAAAACTGCTTTCTATTTAGTCACTGCTAGATGTTTATACTTTATAAGATCATATGCCCAAATTCACACCATTTTAAGCTTCATTAAACAATCAGAAAGTAAATTAAGATTTCACCAAAAAAATTGTTTATATGATTATCAGTTATCAGCATACTGCATTCATAGTTTGAATTAGCACCATTTTCATACTGCATGTCAGTAGCATCCCTTTTACGCATCTCACCCAAAGATGTGTCCCAAACCGACTGAACCGTCTTATTCGGAGTCATAAAACACATTTAACATCGCAGTTTCAGTTTCTTCTATGCATGATATCATGCATTAAAATCTTCTCCTTTAGCATAAAAAAAGCCAAAAATTTAACCTTCATTGGAGATTTTCAAGACAATATATAACACCAGACATCTGATGCTTTTGATCCATCCCTAACTGATAACATAGCTCCGCTTCTGATTTGAATCAAACTTTATTTATAATCAAAATTGTATATGCTATTGACTATTTGAAGTTTTGCCATTAATTGACTTCTACCAAGTCATTTTCTTAAGCCAAAGTTGAATAAAAGTAAAACAACATTTCTCAACTTAATTATGCTTAATGTCTTGTCTTAATTTTTAATTAATTAAAACGAAATTAAAACGAAAGTATGGGAAATGAAACAAAATTGGTACCAGTAACCACCTCGTACCAGTTTTACCTACTGGTACTGGTGTTCTATTGGTTCGGTTTCCTTGTCAGAAACAAGGGGAAAGTCCCCCCTGTTCTATGTTCATCCCTCCTGACTTCAGGTAAGTACTGTCTGCGTATGAAGTTTGCAATCTTGCTGTTTCTTGAACTCTGTCTTGTTTAGCTTCATGTTTCTTGCCTCTCTCTTGCGCGTGTAGGTACTTTAATATAACTTGATACATGCATATCTTTAACCTTGAGAGAACAAATAAACAAGGCTTTTATATGAAACTCGAACAAATAAATTTTGCAGGAAGGGCTCTATTGGACACCGCACTGTCCTATTCTCCTATTTTGTATTATTGTTCCTGATCGCATTCTATGTTTACGGGTTGTGCACCGTTTGTCTTTTTCTATCAATTATACAGCAAGGGGCCTATTTTGTGCTCTAGGTTTCCTTGTACTAAATACAGATATATACTTACCAAACTATGTCCCAATTCAACTTGTTAAAAATATACATTCGGGAAAATTATTTTTGTAGTATTAATATACCAAACTATGTCCCAATTCAACTGGTTTCCCAATAGTGCTCTGTCACCAAAGATCTGTCAGCAGTTTCACTTTTCAATTGTTTTTTTAATGCAAACAGTTCAACTAGAAACACATGTGATTTTGGTGATCAAAAAATGAGAAAAAAAATTAAATAAAGTGAGACAGAGACTGTATAATTTGAATTTCTGAGTTCTGATGATTAAATAATGTGAGCAAACAGTTCAACTTCTTAGTTCTCATGACCAATATTTTTAAGCACTTAAGACCCTACAAAATGCCTACTTTGAAATTTAACCTTAAATTGTTAATCAAACTTCTTCAATTTCAACAATTAATTTGCCCGCTGACCGTTAAGAAATGCTATTACCTTTCTCTCTTGCAATGACTGAATTCATGTGGTGATGAATTTAACACTTTTCACATGTTTCTGAGTTAAAGGTCATTGAAAATAAAAACAATACAGTAAAAGAGTAAGCTGTATAGAGAAATACTTGAAAGCAAAGTACAGTGAAAAAAACAAGGTAATAACCTATATAGTCATTTCCACATAAGATGTAACATATGCAAGTGGGAAACCCAGTACACATGATTTCATAAACTGTGATAATTCATAAGCCATATGACACTTTAAATCATGAAAAAAGAAAAGAAACTCAATCAAAATCCTTCAAAATTGATGGGCAAATCTTCATCAAATTGTGAAAGTCATCAGTCAGTACCACAGCTTTAAAAACCTCAGGGGAGCTCATAAATTTGAGACACTCTGCTTTCAGTTGACTGCAAATTGTGTTGCTCAGCTAAAATTAACGTATTTACCGCGTTGCTCACACCGAGGTTCTTGCACAGTAAATCCTCGGATATCGACCTCAATCTCTCCAGCTGGTATCTATTTTTCATATATTTGTTTGTCAAATAAAAATAAGTAAAAAATATTAAAAGGAAAAAATTTAAAAGAAAAACATATACGTACCTATTCGCAGCTACGAGCAAATGCTGAGCCATCAACCTCATAGTTTTCTTTTCACCATCATCATTGTAACCTTCAAAATCGGGCAGTGAATCAGAATAAATGAAATAAAGCATTGATTTAAAAACTGTTGCTTCAATATCGTCAACTGTTATGGTGTCTGCCCATTTCTCTTTCATGCAACCAAAAAGCTCGACATTGAAGACAGCCGACCTCACTGCTAGCATCCACCGATGAGCCTTAAATCTCTCTCCCTTCACAACAAATGTAACGTCTGCCCCATTACCGCTCTCTAGTAGGTTAGCCAAATTTTGGTTCAAATTCGACGGTGGAACAATGATGCCATAAGGATTGGTTACTTCAAGCTTAGTTCCTTGAAGAACACTGACATTACACTTCACTATGACAGTATCATCTTTCAGATGTTCTGATGCCTCAAATTCAGTTCTCTTTACAAATTGCAAATAACCCCAAGATTCGTAATATGTATCGCTGGTACTTTTGAAAGTACGGACTAGCGTTGTATGGCTCAAGTTAGAGGTGGCACCATTCTGGTGAAGTATGGTGAAAGTTGTCCGTGCCTTCATGTCAGTAGCTTTACTTTTAAGTTGAAGAAAAATGGATATAAATTATTTTTCATCATTGGTATTCCCATCAGGATAGAACATAATTATCCAGTTATACCCGCCAACCGTAGAAATATCAGATTTAATTTTTTTTCCAATGCCAATCCCTTTAATCAGGGAATATCCATAAATCTGAAACACATGTGATCCAGTTATGGTTTCTGTTCGAATTGCTGAGGCTGTGTCGAGGTTTTCATGACTGGTAGCTTGAGCAGATGAACCCATTTACTTATCAAGAGTGCATATTTATTAGATTAGAGATCATAATTCTACGGTGAAATCCTTTTCTTGTTATATAGGGTTTTGATTTAGAGAATAATTAATACTACCAACTCAACGACCGCCTTGGAAATTGAGGCAGCCAGTGTGAGTTAATTAATTTATTTGAAGAGGATGTATCTGTATGGAGAAGAGCAACGAATCAGGGAAATTGTACCGTGACAGTACTGTTTAATTATCTGATCATTTAAAGCTTATTTTCCAAACCTGTTCCTTTTTTCTTTTCTTTTTTCTAATTATCCGTCCCAATGTATATTGGATGTATATTGGAAATGCAAATTGCTTCACATAAAGGTACTATCTTATTTCACAAAATTAATGCTTCAGTACGTAAAACCTTGTTCTAGTTAAAGCTTATTCTGGTAATTACCAAGTCGCAGACTGACTTGCAGTTAGAGGTGCAAACAGGTCGGATATTATCCGACCATATCCGCATATGTATTCGAAAATTAGATACGGATATGATTTTGAATTTAATTATCCGTATTTGAATAGTAGAAAAAAAAAAAAAGGAAGCGTCTAATTGTCCACAGTATTTTGTCCACCATTTGTCCACAGTTTTAATTTGCGCGAATACTGTAAAATTACTTCTAAATGCTGTATAATTATACAATATATCTCATAAAATATATCAGTTAATCATACAACATCCAGCAACTAGTTGAAGTGATTCCAAGATAGTTAGAAAAAGATTGCAACTTGCATAACAGGACAAAATAAATGTATTTTCAAACTGTACTTTCAGAAATTACAATTATAGGAAGTTATTGGCAGTTAGAGTTAGTTATTAGCGGTTATTAGCGGTTATTGGCAGTTAGAGTTAATTATTAGCGTCCGCACTGGGTTGAATCTTGTATACTGTAAAATTGAATCTTATATACTGTAAAATTGAATCTTGTATACTGTAAAATTAAATCTTGTATACTGTAAAATTGAATCTTGTATACTGTAAAATTGAATCTTGTATACAGTACAATTTTCAATTGAATCTTGTATACTGTAAAATTGAATCTTCTACACAGTAAAATTTACAGTTGAATCTTGTATACTGTAAAATTGAATCAGCAGAACTGTAAAATTGAATCTTGTATACAGTAGAATTTTCAATTGAATATTGTTCGCATGAGTAAGAAGCCTCTCTATCATCTCTTTCTTCCAGATTTTCACAAGATGAATACTGTAAAATTAACAAATCAATAGTCCATATCGCCTTTCTATCATCTCTTTCCTCCAGATTTCTACAAGATGAATACTGTAAAATTAACGGGGTAATACTATAAAATTAACAGATCAATACTCCATATTGCATCTCTATCATCTCTTTCTTTCAGATTTTCACAAGATGAATACTGTAAAATGACAAGATGAATACTGTAAAATTAACAAGGCAATATTGTAAAATTAACAGATTAATACTCCATATCACCTCTTTATCATTTATTTCTTCCAGATTTCCACAAGATGAATACTGTAAAATTAACGGGCAATACTATAAAATTAACAGATCAATGATCCATATCGCCTCTCTATCATCTCTTTCTTCCAGATTTTCACAAGATGAATACTGTAAAATGACAAGATGAATATTGTAAAATTAACAGATTAATACTCCATATCACCTCTTTATCATTTCTTCCAGATTTCAACAAGATGAATACTGTAAAATTAACGGGGCAATACAGTAAAATTAACAGATTAATACTCCATATCGCCTTTCTGTCATCTCTTTCCTTCAGATTTCATTTGAAATGCTAGATCTATTACGCATACAACGAAAATAACAAATTCAACAGAAATAATTTACTAGATTTGAATTTTGCCGTGTTCTTCAACAAAAACTTCTATTCGATCACGCTCCACAATTGAAAGTTTCATTGTGATCATGTATAAAAAATCGAAGACACTGCCGAAAATAAACATATTAACTAAAAAAATAAAAGATTTATTAATACAATAAAATTTGTGTTCCTTACTTTTCTCTGATATAGGTGGCATTGGCGAAATAAATGGCCGATTCAACCTTTCTTGATCCAGGTGGTTCACAAAGCGTAGACCCATGCTTCTATCCTTTTGATAAACAGCTTGAAATCAACGCCCTTGTTTATTCAAAAATCCACTAAGGATAAGCAGACACGAAGGGAAGCGATTACAGATCAGAACTCCTAGTGAAGTAAATTGCGATCAGGGAAATCAACTTCTATAAAGTCGTTCACCGATCAGGGAAGGAACGTAGTGATCAGGGAAGGAACGTAGCGATCAGGGAAGGAACAACTTCTGTAATCGTCCAGATCCATCTATAAAGTCGTTCACCGATTCATCTATAAAACATAGCGAAATCAATTTAAATGAACTAGCGAAATTGATTTGAATGAAATCGTGCAGATCAGGAAAGGAAGAAAATCGCCTCAGCATGGAAGAAAATCGCTTAAGAAAGGAAATGAATAATCGGGAAGGAAAGATTCAAAAAAGGAAATGAATAATCGGAGAAGGTTTAAATAGACAGAGATGAGAGCCCAAGGTGAAACCGGTTCGTTAAAATGAGTTAAGAGACAGTGGATAAGGCTTTGTGGACAAATGGTGGACAAAACTCAGCGGACAGAAACCTTTTCTCAAAAAAAAAGTCAAAAATTTAACCTTCATTGGAGCTTTGCAAGACCATATATATCTCACTGAAATGGCTTCTAATTATGCCACTTGAACTTGATGTAATGATTCTGTAAAAAGATTTTGCAGAATAAATCTCATATCTGGCCCACTTGCTTAATTAGCTCATACCAGAGCACATCGCTTTAAGCATTTATAAATAGTTGAGCCTAATAATTTCTTGTGTAACAACTAATTAACAACTGGAATCAAGTCATCAGCACTATGCAATCAGCTACATACCACACAAATCTTTGAAAATATCAACTAATTTGTTGCCTTCTTTTTCTTGTTTTCTTCGAATCAGCATTAATTACAATGACCATTATGCACTAAAATCATCTTCTTCTTTTTTCTTTTATCCCTGGATTGGGCCTCAGGCCTCATTTATAAAATAATTTTAAATTTTATTTGAGTTTGACTAAATTGTTATAGAAAATCAAGCGGTAAAAAAAATAATGAAAAATAGATGTATTAAAAATAATTTAAAAATTATTATTATTTCCAGTATGATTTTATACTAAATAAATTCAAAATTTTTAAAATTTTGCAAGTGAACATTAATAATGAAAGTAGATTGGTTTTAACAGATTAAATGTGTTATTTAAAGTCAATCCGATACCATCTTAGTCAAACTCAAATATTTTTGGTCCATCCCTAACTGATAACTGATAACATGGCTCAGCTTCTTATTTGGACCAAACTTTATTTATTTATAATGAAAATTGTATATGCTATTGACTATTCAAAGTTTTGCCATTAATTGACCTCTACCAATTCATTTTCTTAAGTCAAACTTGAATAAAAGTTGACTAAAACAACATTTCTCAGCTTAATTATCCTTAATGCCTTGTCTTAATTTTTTAATTCAAACTGTTCTTTAGTTATAACTTGCTTTCTTTGAAAAAGTTATTTTGTAAAATGATTTAATTAAAAACTTGATCCAGTCTTAACCGGGATTTAAGTTAAAAATAATTAATTGTTACATTTTTTATTATAAAACTATTATTATTTTTTATTTGTAAGTCGTCAAGTCTGGAAATTAATTAAGGCTTGATTTATCGTCTAGGATGGACTCTTTTCTTTTTTTCTCACATTAATTATGCCACAGAAAATCCCTAAGTCCGCTCAGGATTTACTGCTGTGCTGTGCCGGATCCTCTGTGGTTATTTGTGTGGTGCATTCCTGCCAATTTTGCAGGAAGGGCTCTATTAAACACTGCGTTGTCATATTCATATTGACAAGTTAATGATTTGGGAAAGGTTCAACAGGGTTAAAATTTTGTGATTCAGGAAAAAATTCAGATATAATTTAAGAATAATTTGGAATTACACACTGAATTCGTACTGGAGATCTTAATCCCACCAGAGAGCAAAAGTAAAAAATTACAAATAAATCGTAAAATTGAAGAAAAATTCATAAAGTTTGCAAATAATTCACGAATAATACACAAAATGATTCATCAACACCTCAAATCCGAATAATTCACAAATCTTATTGATATGGTTCTATCATCCTATTTTGTATTATTGTCTCTGAACGCGTTCTATATTTACGGGTTGGCCACCGTTTCTCTTTTTCTACACAAGTATATAGCAAGGAGCCTATTTTGTGCTCTTGGTTTCCTTGTATTAAATAGAGATGCATGTACCAAACTATGTTCCAAGCTCTAAAATCTAAATTGATTACCTATGAGGCTATGACTCTGTATGAAAAATATGTTAGGCAAACCTAATTAATAGAGGATCTAGATTAATAAGCAAAAATAAAAAATTACAAATAATTCAGAAAATTCGAAAAAAAATATGTAAAATTCACGAATAATACGTGGATTGATACACCAACATCTCAAATCCGAATAATTCACGAATCTTATTAATATGATTTTTTTTTTCCTATTTTGTATTATTGTCTCTGAATGCGTTCTATGTTTACAGGTTGGGCACCGTTTCTCTTTTTCTACACTAGTATACATCAAGGGGCCTATTTTGTGCTATTGATTTCTTTGTTTTAAATAGAGATGCATGTACCAAACTATGTCCCAAGCTCTAAAGTCTAAATTGATTACCTATAAGGTTATGACTATGTATGAAAAATATGTTAGGCAAACTTAATTAATAGAGGATCTAGATTAATAGAGCAAAAATAAAAAAATTGCAAATAATTCGGAAAAAATATGTAAAATTCACAAATAATACGTGGATTGATTCACCAACATCTCAAATCCGAATAATTCACGAATCTTATTAATATGGTTCTTTTTTCCTATTTTGTATTATTGTCTCTGAACGCGTTCTATGTTTACGGGTTGGACACCATTTCTCTTTTTCTACATTAGTATACATCAAGGAGCCTATTTTGTGCTATTGGTTTCCTTGTACTAAATAGAAATGCATGTACCAAACTGTCCCAAGCTTTAAAGTCTAAATTGATTGGCTATGACTCTGTATAAAAAAATGTTTTAGGCAAACATAATAGAGGATCTAGATTATGACATTTTCAAACTCCAAAATAATATTTCTTATAAACAACCATCATATAATTTTATATTACAATGGCTACTATAAAAAGCACACACTTTGTTGTTCCTTCAAGGAGAAATATGTATTCAAAAATAATATGTGATAGAAATCTTTTGTACATTATATTGTTGGCTTATTTCCTCTTTTATATATACACTCAGTTACGACTATTTTTTTCATGTATATTTTTCAAAATTTTCAAAACCACATATTTTTTTTTCTTTTAAAATTCATAGTATAATATTTACTCTTCTAATTAAATTTCAAAAAAAGTCATAAATTTATCAAATTTATTACTTTTTTCTATTAAATTATTATTATAATTTAAATTTATAATGTTTCCATTTCTAATAAAATTGTTTAGTGCCGATCTTGTGGTTGACATTTATCAATTTTTTCTTTAATATAATCTCTTACAAAACGAAATAATTATCATGTCATTATCTCTTTTACTATTTGTCATGGCATTATACTTAATTACATTTTCATTTGTTGATATGTATCTTCTTAATTATAATATTATATAAATCGCTCATAATCTAAGGTAGTAATTAGCAAAATAGGAGATATTACTAGAAAAATGACAGTTAAAAAGTATAATAAGATAATGGTAATTGAAAAGAAGTTTGAAGAAAAAAAATAGCATTTCTTTATCTTACATTATTAAAAGTCTATATAGTTATTTTTTTCTTATCTTACATTATTATAAGACTTTTCTACATAGTTAATTTATGTTCGGCTATCACATTTAAGCGGAGTAATATATTTATTAAAAAAGTGTTAGAACAAAAAAAATTATTTAGAAATATAATATTCATACCAAAGGTATAATTCTAAGTAAATTCATAAAAAAAAAGTAATCATCTTCTCTCTTTTTTTTTTTAAGTCAAAGTTTCTAGTAAAAGTACTTGGAATCATGCATTAAGGGATTTTTTTTGTCTATCTCGATTTTTTTAAAAAAATTGCGACAACAATATCTTTACTTTATTTTTTTCTAATAAAAAAAACTATATTTGCGTCCATAAGTCAATTGAGATGTGCATTAATTTTGGATATTCAAAAAAGAAAATGTTTATTGATAATATTTTAAAATTCCGGATATACAAAAATAGTTTGTGTACATAATCATCATAAGAAAAAAAAAACATATTTATATATTACGGGAGTTAAACAGTAAAATTACTCTTAAACTAAGAGCATCTACATTCTTGAAACTCTTGTAATTTCTAAATAACTGTTAACTAATTTTTAAAAATTATCTTTAAAAGTTTCTAAACCCCTACACCCTCAAAACTAAAATTAGAGTTTTCTAATTGCCACATCAGCAAATAAATTACAGGAGAAAAAAATTTCAGCAATTTATTTGACCACTCAGAATTTATAAATAATTTCTTATTAAAAAATTTTAAAACAAAGTTGCTAAATAAAAAATATATCTACATCCTTAAAACTAATTTAAAAACTATCACATCATCAGATTACAAACTTTAAAAATTTTAGGAATGTAAATGCTCAAATACTCAAATTTTGTAACGGGGGAGCTCTCGTACTTCAAAGCGGCAAAAACTAAAAAGTGTCGAACGAACTTTAACTGGAATTTAAATTCAATATTAAATGTGAACTGTCCGTGTACAGAATCATCATCAAACAAGTGTAAGACCAAAAATAAAAGAAGCAACTGGGTCGTGCATTTATTTCCGATTTCATATCACCTGAGGTACCTGAATTTTTGCTTTCAGATCCCGACCGTCCGATCTGCTTCTAATCGGACGGTCTGGATCTAAATTCAAATATTCTGTTACGACAGAGACGCGGACTTCAATTTCCTTGGTTTATATCTGACGATGAGAAGAGCAACAGTTAGATATTACGAGGACTAAACAGTAAATAGCCTTCAATTTTGAAACGAGGGAGCTCTTACTTCAAAGCGATAAAAAGGTCGTACTTTTACTTGAATTTAAAAATATATATGGGAACGGTTCTCTGTCAGGAATCCATATCCTCTGCGGTAACAGAATATTTCTGTTTGGAATATGACCGTTCGATAGGAACTTGTACCAATCCTGGCCGAAGTAGAACGCACAGATCTACTTTAAAAGTCGTGCTAAATCTAATTGAACAGTCCAGATCCAATAAGAAATATTCTGTTACCTTAGTTGATCGAATTCATGTGTTAAAAGACAGAGATGAGTACTGACGAATTCGTATCCTCTGCATTAACTCAAAAAGGAATCTTTTGAGTTAATATATCTACACCGTCCGATTGGCTTCAATATTCGTGTGAACTAAATCCGCACTAATATTGAAGATCCCTATATTTTAGGCCAAGCCCGGATGAGCTCCGTTTACAATCGTACGGCCCATATCTATTAACACAAAAGATGCTCTTTAAGTTAATGCAGGCGATGCTGACGGCTTCAAAATCTCTCTCTCTGGTCAAGTCTTCTCTTCTCTTTCATGGCCAATCCATTCTCTCTTTCCATTTAAATAATTAGCAAAACAAGAGGAGGAAGAAGAAGAAAAATAACGAGCGTTGAAATTTGAAAGAGAAGAAGCCCAAGGCGGAGATACCAACAAAGAGAATCTAGAGATGCCTGTGTGCTCCTGTTGTAAGAACGATGCGTAAGTCCTTCCATTCCTCTTTTGATTGAATTTGATTATTACATATTTGAACATTTTATGCGGTGAATTCACATTTGGAAAGAATTGAATATATATGTATCAGGTTACAACCAGGAAAGAAGAAAAAGAAATCAGATGCATGGCGAGTTTTCGCTCTCAAGGAATTGCAAGCAGCAACAAATAATTTCAATTATGACAATAAACTCGGCGAAGGAGGATTTGGTAGTGTCTACTGGGGCCAGCTTTGGGATGGTTCTCAGGTCAGTATCTTTCTGTACCAGACAATCGTTCATCGTACCAGTTATAAATTTTCCTTGTTTCCTCTTGCATTATTTAATGCTTAATTGTGGTTAGAAACCAACTTGTCTCAAAAAAGAAAAAAAGCAACAACTTGATACCAGTTTTGGTACTGTCAGATTTGGTACCAGTGGAAACTGGAGATGTATAGTTTTTAGTTTTACCCTTGTAGTGAACCATTATGTACTCGGCCAAAAAAATTTCAGTATGAGATGAACCCCACCATTCCCTTGATCAGTACGTACGTGACGACGGCAAAGAATTCACTTTGGTAAAATAAAATTTTTTGCTGACTTTTTCATATTTTGTTGAATTATTTCCTAACTGTTTAATAGTAGATAAAAAAAAGTAGTGCTTAGTTTTTTTTTGTTCCAAAATTGCAAAGTTGAAGCTCTCTAAAGTATGAATGTACAAAGTAAAGTTTTGTTTTGGGTCCTTCATTTATTGACTTTTTGGCTTACGTTAGGTAAAAACAAGTGCATAGTATGAGAATTAGTGCATGCAACAGAGGGGTTAAATTGAGCCTTATCCTATTATATAAAAGTCTTTATAGATATTCCATTTCCAAATTGCGCTGTCATTGGGCCAAAAAGGGTTTGAATTTTGAACTTTCTTTAAGAAAATGATTTTGTCTCTTTATTGTTGAAAATGACTTTAATGGTTCTTATCACTTCCACTAGCTTTTGGGGCACTTAAATTCCACACTATAACTATAGGGAAATTGCAATCAGTTACCCAAATTTTGTGATTTTTTAGTTAGCCACTTAAATTTTGGCATTTTGCAATTGGCAGTTACTGCATGTAAAATATAGCCTGTACATTAATTGCAATAATAGTAATTAAGCAAATACAAAGGTATTGCTGTTGATTTTCAAAATTAAGGTCAACAAGACAGCTGCAACCTTCCTGGCACAGCTTTTCCTTATGATATTTAGTTGGTTACATGTCCCTTTTTGTATTGAACTTTCTAATTTGTATATATATGTGTTGATAGTTACGTGAAAAAAAATGCCATGCAAGTAGACATTGACGCCTTGAATTTATTACATGATTTTTGTACCATAAAACCTGATTTTAAGAAACTCCTTTATCTTTCATAATTGGTGCCTACAACTTCGTTACATCCTTGTGACTTGATTAAAAAACAATGTCTGGGATACTTTACTATAACTTGTGACTTGATTAATTTTCGTATCTCTAGATTGCTGTGAAGAGGCTAAAAAACTGGAGCAGCAAAGCAGAAATGGAGTTCTCAGCCGAGATTGAGGTCCTTGCCAAGGTAAAAAAAAAAAAAAAATTCAACAAGAACTAGAAACATGCAATGGATAGACATGGTGTACCTAGACCAGATACTGATGCATTTATTCTGACAGGTCCGCCACAAGAACCTGCTCACTTTGCGTGGGTACTGTGCCGAAGGCCAAGAGCGGCTGATTGTATATGACTACATGCCAAATTTGAGTGTGACATCACATCTCCATGGGCAGCATGCGGCCGAATGCCAACTTGATTGGGGAAGAAGGATGAACATTGCCATTGGGGCAGCAGAGGGGATTGCGTAAGTCTAGTTTTTGCTTATACTGGCATGTACTGGTACGGTTCATTACATGTATAATGGGTTTTTATTTTAACCCTTTACCTACATGTGATATATTTCTTCTATGAGGAGGGTTCAAATGACTCATTTGTGTCTCACATATTCATTTTCAAAATTTAAACAGTTGATCCGAACCATTCAATGTGATTTTTATATTAAAATGTGCTTGAAAACCAAATTTTATATTTTTTTTGGAAATTATTTACAGAAGATTTTATATTTTTTTGGAAATCACTGTTTTTCAAAAGATTCTGGACCATCCAAAATGGTAATTTTGTACTTATCTAAAAAAATAGTAAAGAATTTAGAAAAATATATAATTTAGTGTTCAAGCATATTTTAATATGGTGATCATGTTGAGCGGTTCGGATTGACTATTGTATTATAGCTTGTAATTGATTTTGCTGCATCTGTTCTATAATTATAGCTATCTTCACAACCACACAGCCACGCACATAATCCACCGAGACATAAAAGGGAGCAATGTACTTCTTGATGTCGAATTCGGTGCTCGGGTTGCTGATTTTGGGTTTGCCAAGCTAATGCCCGATGGAGCAACCCATGTCACAACAAGAGTAAAAGGCACTCTAGGCTATCTCGCACCAGAGTATGCCATGTTTGGCAAGGTTTCTGAAAGCTGTGATGTGTATAGTTTCGGTATATTTCTCTTAGTGTTAGTAACCGGTAAAAGACCCATAGAGAGGGTAAACCCGACCACAAAAAGAGTAATTACTGACTGGGTTTTACCACTGGCTAAAGAGAACAAATTTAAGGAAATAGTAGATTTTAGACTGAAGGGTGATATTGTGGAGGCTGAGGTGAAGCGGGTCGTGCTTGTTGGGCTTGTGTGTGTGCAAAGCAGGCCCGAGAAGAGGCCAACAATGCAAGAAGTAGTTGGATTGTTGAAAGGGGAGTCGAAGGAGAAGCTCGAGGAGTTGGAGAATCATGAACTGTTTATTCCTAATCTGACAGCCGGGGTTTATGCTTCGGGAAGTGAAGATAGCTTGGATATAACAGAGGAGAAGGATCCGAAGAAGGAAGAATCAACATCGACTAGTGAATCAGGGGTTTCGGCTAGATAATCAAATGGTTATGTTGTTGTTAATACATACTAAATAGGTGACACTGTGTGCTTGTGCATTTGATTGTGTTTATAGCTTTCTGCTCAAGTAGGGTTTCAAAGTGTTTCCCTCTGGTGTTTTCTTCTTCTTTTTTTCTTTTTTTTTAGTGATTGTACTTGTTTGGATAATGCTGTGTTTCCAAGCTAATATTTGCTCCTTTATGGGCTTGTTACTGTATGATTTTATTCAGTGATTATGCTTCTTTGGGGAAACTGATTGTAACATGCATTTCTCATTGTGTTGATAGAATGTGACGAATTTTTTTTTTTTAGCATGATGTTAGAATATGATATTGAAAATTCTATTTCTTATTTGATCTCAGTTAGGTTAATTACAAGAAACCAACTAAAAACGATTAAAGGCGTTACATGCAATAACTTCATAGGGCTCAAATGTTCCATTGTTTTATGCTCCAATCATATCTCACATTTTTATCTTCAATTTGAAAGTTCAAACAAAGGATCTAAATCACTCATTCTTATATTCACATTAAAATGTGTTTGAAGATTAAATTTTATAGTTTTTGAAAAAATGTTTACTATTTTTTGAGATAAATACAAAATCATAGTTTTTAGATGGTCCAAAATTTTATATTAATGTGGATATTATATTTTTGGACATTGGATATTATATTAATGTGGATATTATATCACTGTTCAGATCATCTTTTTAGACTTTAAAATTGGAGATAAAGATGTGAAATATGATTAAAGCATGAAAGCAATGGGACATTGGAGGTCTTCTTTTGTTTAAATTGGACATTAGCAAATGCCTTCTATTGTACTTGACTCTAAATTCTAAATCCTAAACACAGCTTCGATTACATCTAAATCGTTTCAATAAATTAAATTGATATAAAAATAATAATTAAAGTTGTGTGATGAATTTTGAATAATTAAGATGAAAGAAAAGAAAAGTGCTAAGAAAGGGAGCAGATTTGCATCCCAAAACATGGATGCACCTCATCACAGTATCTTTTAATTCATTTATAAATAAAAGATGCGTTGCATAAAGTATTGTATTTTTTCTGTTGTTTATAAGCTGGAGATTTAGAAACGGTCAAAATAGCTTGCTAGCCTAACCTATTTTAATTCTATAAAAAAAAATAGAGAAGAAAGAAAAAGAAAAGGTCAAAAGAAGAAAATGGTACCACTGCAAGCTGCCAGTTTAGATCAAAATATAAGATAAGAAATTTAGTTATGACTTGTGAGCATCTAAGTTAAGTATAGGAACCGACAATCAAACTTGGACCAGAATAATAAAAAATATATAATTTTTAAAGAAAATGTAAACATGCACACAGCTTATGACTTTTGACCGTTGAAGGATATTCTCTGTTTGCATTGCGTTTGTGGCAACTGGCAAGTAGTAGTGGCCAATGATTTCAGATATTGTAATGTGTAACGTGTGTTGTTGTCTAGTTTATCTTGTCTAGTTGTCTCATTCAACATTTTTCACGTTGGGGTATGGATTTTAGATTTTGAAATAGAGAGAAGTTCATGTATGCCCCTCAAAATCTTGAAATTATATTTTTCCCTCTAAAGTTTATTATATCATATTTAGGTCCCTAAACTTCAAAAATTTACAAATTTATCTAATTTACTTTTTTTTTTTTTAAAAAAAAACTCATTTTAAATTACCTATTATTGAAAAAAAAAATGAAGCATGTTAAGAGAAATGTCAGCATTCTAATTGGTCGGCTATGACTGTGAGTGTAAATGGTTCATTTTCTTACGTGCGACATGCACACAAGCGTAATAAGGGTTAACCAATTAGATATTTTCATTTTTTAATAAAGGGTTAACTGAAAACTTTATAAATTTTGAACAAGTTTTAATAGAAAAGTGAAGCAATTAAGTAAATTTGTGACTTCTTGAAATTTAGAGGAATAATATGATATTAAGAGGGAAAAAAAATACATAATTTCGAAATTTTTTAGAGGTATATGTAAAATTCTCCCAAATAATATTTTCATTGGAACGACATTGATTTAGCATTTGGGATCATTTTCAAAATGGTAGAGTTGAAATTCGGAGATGCATATCATTTTTCCGTAATGCTGATTAGCTGGGTTTGAACTTGAAACAGGCGACAGAACAAAAAACATGGGCTTTGCTGGAAAATAATAAAGGTGAGGTTTGGTGTGAATGTAATTACATAAAATAATCAGCCATAAAATTACCACGTGAAAAAGATTTTGAGTTTATATTTTTTAAGTCAACTTTCAGATATGAACTAAAATATATCTTTTATATATTACTTAGTTTAGTAGTTAAAATAATAATTTTAAATTTATTAGATTACTACCTCATATCTTCTAAAAATTAAATAAATATTATAAATATTTAACTAATTATTGTAGAATCTGAAAATATCTAGAAATTTACTCATATGATATGATCATATGAGCCAACATATGGACAATGATTTGAATCCCTATTTGAATAACAGTGGTGGAAAGCTACTCATCTCCTGTCTCTTTTTATTTCTTCGCTTTCTGACAAATTTGACCAAACACAATTTCCATGCATCACTATTCGTATAATCTTATCGGAATGAAATGATAAATGTTTAAATTCTAAAAGAAACAATGATTAATTAAGAAAATTTGGTTATTTGTCACGTCAAAATCTTCAAATTTGAAAAATATCATTCAAAAATTTAAAATTATAATAATATTACTCTAAACTTCATTATTTTTTAATTTTGTCATTCTAAATGATTAATGACTAAAATACCCTCCGACTCTTCCTCTCCTCGCCTGACGAGTGGGTAACTTTGAAAATGCTGACAGTGGCCATTATTACAGTGAGTTCACTTTTGTCTTTTGTTTTCTCGGCCAATAATTTAAGATGTTTCTAACCAAACATGTAATTAAGTGGAGAGGGAGGAGACATGGTCTCAAAGTTTCTGCCTCTTGGATTTCAACCATTTGATGAGTTCTTTCTACTTTTTTTTTTTGTGTAATGTGACGATCAGAAAAAGTGCGTGCTCATTATTCCCTCCAATTCATGGTGACTTTGATTTATTGGCTTCTTCACCTTCTAGTAGTTCTGACGAATATGGTGGCTACAGTAGAAAGTAAAACTTCATTATTACTCAAATCACCAAGAAAAAAAATTATATATTTGCTACCACACAGAATATATAATATCTGATCCATATGTACATTTATGAAAAATTGCACATGATGGATTTGATCAAAATTTAACTGACAAGTAGCACTGTATTAGGTGAGGAGAGGAGAGGAAGAGCCCGAGGGTCTTTTAGTTATTAATTATTTGTAGTGGAAAATTAAAAATTAATAAAGTTTAGAGTGACATTATTACAATTTTAAATTTTCGGATGACATTTTTCAAATTTAAAGATTTTGAAATGACAAATAACCAAATTTTCCTCTCACTGGGTGAGGGGGGCCTGATCCTTATCTTCTTCCATATATACTTGTCTATTCAGCATCTCTATCTAAGTATACTTTAATGATCACTTAATCTAAAGCAGAGTTAGACTGTTAAGTTACGGAAACTTTTAACATATATTGAGGTTCAATTGTTTATTTTATAGTATTTATAAAATTTTATTTTAAATTTTATACAAATTTATATATAATTATATAAAATTTGAAAATAAATAGAGTTAATTGATTCCATTCACAAAGGATTTAGATGATTTTTTAACTTTGAAAAGAGTTTTTACTTGACGAAATCTTATCAGAACAGTTCATGTTAGAGCACACAATCAGAAAATCTCATCACAATATATCTCCAATAAACATGTTAGGCCGTGATTAGTTGCATTGTATTGTGTTGTGATCAAATTAAGTAGTTATGTATCGTATGTTGATGATATTGTAAAAAAATGATTAATGATACGTTGTTCACGTTGTGACTGATCATAGTAGTCAATTTTGATCATGTTAAATTAGTTTCAAGTTTGTTGAAAGAAAAAAAATCAGAAAATATATACAAAAATATAAAAAATTATTGAAAAATTACGAAAAGAAATTATAATATTAAACTAGTCACTTGATCAGGTAATGTGCTGTGTCATGTAATATGCCGTTCCCCACAGCACCCGAATAAACACCGCATAATCTTTTCCATCCATCCAAATTCTGCAGAGAGAAATTGAATTGTTTACTTACAAGAGGCGTTGCGTAAGATTTTGGGCCGAGGCCCATGGATCCATTTAATGGACCTGGACTGGCATGGTCAAGCCCGGTCAAATCTTCATCCTATCAAACAACGAACCGAGCCCTTAAACAGATCCGACCCGTAATCTGGCAAATCCGAACTGGAAGCTCGACTGCGAGAGAGAGAGAGAGAAAGAGAAAGAGAGAAAGTGCGGCTGCGTGATGGTGACTCGGTGGAGCGAGAAGGGCCCTGGTCTGAAGATCCTCTGGGTTTGGACCTTCGGCACTGCCGCTAGTCAGTTTTCACCTCTCTCTCTCTTTCATTTCTAATTAAGCATCTTTCCTTTCCTTCCAATGTTGGTTGATTGGGGATGACAGTTCTGATAGGGAGTGTGGTGCGAACAAGGCTCAACGACATGGAGAAGATCCTCCGTGAAGAAGACCAAGCAGCAGCAGCAGAAGCAGCTGCACATTCCCAGTCACAATCTCAATCTCAGTCCCAATTCAACCACACTGATACCATTCTAAAGGACGATTGAACAATCATCTCTTCATTTGCCTTTTTCTTTTTCCTTTTTACTGTTAGAATTTTGTTCAGAATAAGCAATTGCCTTTTGGAGAAAGCGGTGATTTTGGAAATGCTTTTGTGGCTTATGCTGCTTTGACATTAGGAGCTGATCAAATTGTGATGTATCAAGTTTCAGTTATTGTTACTATTTTATTAGTTTACTAAATCCAACAGTGTATGTGTGCAGATGTGACTTCTGATTAAAATGTCTTACCAGTTCGTTATTAGCTGATGTGGCTTACCAGTACATAAATTATAAAACGAGCTGATTTTGTTGACTAACTTAGGTCATAGTGTAAAATTGGGGCAATTTGTCTCTTGTATGGTCCTGGTGAAATTGTATGTTGTTCTTCCGGCGACTTTCATCTTTCGGGGTCATTACAGGTCAGGTTGGGTTCAGATTGCATGTCATTTCTGCAATGAAAGAGTTGCAGAAATAAATCTCTTTTTGTAATATCAGAATGGATCTATTTTTCAGTTATGGTTACTGTATAGCTTAGGTGCATGTCTGATCTGGTCAGATTTGGTTGCATGGTATATACCATGTCAGGTCAGTTTTCCATTGACTTAAAAATTTTTGCGGTCAGGTCAAGTTGGAGCTTGTGGTCAGATGACTGCTGGTAAGTATTTGTGTTGTCAGACTCAGCTCTTCTTGTTATTCAGATCATGGATTTAGTCTAATCCATGAGACAAAACATGGTCTGCTGCTTGTCAGTTAATTAACCAATGAAACACTGAACTGTGATTTATTAGGTTTAGTTGCTGTAGTTAATGGTATCTTATCATTGAGCACAGTTTGTATAATCTTACTGTGACCTGGTTATCGATTCAATCAGTGATGATGCCGTAGGTTAATTTCCTTTTTATTGTCTTGTCGATGTATTTCATGATTACATGTAAACTGCTTATGTTTATAATCAAGACTAGTCTAATTCTGTTTTGAAACAAATCTTGCCTAAATAAAATTGAAAGCTTAATTAGCTAATATTTGACCCGAAAAAATGCATCAGCTTGTAAAATATACCTTAATTTAAACAAAAAATTGTATTGTTTTACCTGCAATTCCTATCCTAAATTGAAGTGGATTCTCTCTCTTCTATGCATGCTAATCAACTAGTTAGCAAGTTCATATTAGATGAGTTGATTACGAATGAACTGTCAAACTCAATCCGTATTCAAATTATCTAAATATAAACAGGCTAAGTCTTGAGTTCGGATAGAATGTACTGATCAGAGCTTGTTTGATTCAGACCAGACCAATCGATCTCTTTCCACTGTCTATCTTCCAAATTTGCTGCCGGATCTCTCTCCCTCCGTCTTTGTCAGATCTCTCACCTCCTTATTCGCGGGCCGGGTTGGCCCATTTGTTCAGGAGTGGTCCTGTTCAATTAGTGGGCCTTGCCTAGACCGATTATTTGAATGGGCCCAATTTAGTGAGCTCGTGACAACTTTACCTTTATTTTACTTGTCCTTTATGGTGGGAGGAAGGAACGATTAAATTAAATTAAATAATTGTAAGGTTTTGACTTACTGTTGAATAAAGAAATCCATTTATTTTGGATGGAACATTGGAACTCCTCTGAATTCGGATGCTCTGCAGTAACTCCAATTTTGATGTCAAACTCAAACCGTCGATCAGAATTTTGAATCAATCCGATCTGGAGTGGAATGCCCAGATCTCGTTTAATACTGTGTTTTGACGGTCCAGATCTAAACTCAAAATTTGAGTTACTGATTCGATCTCCTTTAGCAGTTCGACGGACGACGGTCCCTGGCAGGCGCGAAAAGCCGCTCAAAGTAAGAAACTCTAGTTCAATAGCTGACCCAGTACATGAGATGTTAACCGTCAGTTTTAATCTAGCACGCATCTTAAAACGGATCCCCTGGTGAGGGATTACGGAACTCTTCGACTCTTTGCTGTCTCTGAGCCACTGCACTACAAAACCTTAGCCGTACATGTGGAAGCAGCGACATTTGGGTTGGAGACTTGGAGTAGAGAATAGAGATGATTCCGGTAGAAGAGGCGCTCCAAACAGTGCTGCGTGTGGCGAACCGCCTCGACCCCGTCGCCGTGCCTCTCTCCGACGCGCTCGGCCACGTCTTGGCTGAGGATGTTCTCGCTCTCGAGCCCCTCCCTCCCTTCCCCGCTTCCATCAAGGTAGATCAATCTCCTCTCTCTCTCTTTCTCTCTGATGCCACATGGACTAGATGGTACTGGTACGGTGCAGTTGGTGCCGCAACTGGTGGCTGAATTGAGTTCAAAGTATGTTAATAAAAAGTTGTAAGCCTCTTTGAGTGTAGCAGTAAGGATCTAATCTTGTCTATGTAAGCAGGATCTCAGAATATTGATACCAGTTGAGATTGAGTTTTTATATCTAGGTTTAGGTTTTTGTTTTTGAATATCACTGCCCCTTCTCCAATCCATTTATACATATAATACCCACTTTAATTATGCGACAATTGGTATGGTATATTTGTTGCAGGATGGTTATGCTGTAGTAGCCTCTGATGGTCCTGGTGAATACCCAGTAATACTTGAATCAAGAGCAGGATCAGATGCTACACCTCTCAGAGTTACTCCTGGAACTGTTGCTTATGTAACAACAGGAGGTGGGATTCCATTTATACTTTACTGTATATGTGTTGCATTTTACATGTAAGAATTTATCGAGCATATGTTCAGATTGAAAAGATTTAGTGCCTCTTAGGGAAAAACAAACCCCATTATGTCCCTTTTCAAATTAAACTTGTTCTCATCAATTGGGCATGAATTGTAGGGCCAATTCCTGACGGAGCAGATGCTGTTGTGCAAGTTGAGGACACGGAAGAAATTACCGCTAGCCCAGATGGGTCAAAGAGGGTTAAGATATTAACCAGAGTAACACAAGGGCATGATATTCGCAACGTGGTACTTACTTATCAAGGATTGCATATAGATTTTATTTGTGTAGTTTAAACATTTTGGGCTTAGATCTCAATTTTACTCAGTTAAGGGGAAAATCAATAGGGAGAATAGCCGGTACACACAATAAAAAGGGGGAAGTTAAGATAACGGGTGTAATTATCTTTCTTTTCTCCTATGTTTGTATTAATCATGGTGTCTGATGCGATAATGCAAAGGATAGAGTTCATTTGTAACTTAGAAATTAGGAGAAAATATCAGTCATGTCTAAACTGCTGCATGTATTTTAGGGAAGTGATATTGAGAAAGATTCTATAGTTTTGAAGGCTGGTGAGTTAATTGACTGTGCAGAGATTGGTCTGCTCGCAACAGTTGGACTCACTTCAGTGAAGGTACTATAACTTACTGCATAGAAATATCAATAAGTTTTTTAATAGTGTACGTATAGAGTTAATTTAAGACGTTTGATTACAGGTTTATCGCAGGCCTTCTATTGCAGTGCTTTCTACAGGAGATGAGCTAGCGGAGGCAGATACAAAAAACCTAAAATGGGGTCAGGTTGGTTCATTATTACAGTTATCAGTAATAAATTTACTTAAAGAAGGAAAAGCTGTTCTGTGTTTGATTAAAAAATGCCTTAAGTGTCCCTCTTTGTGAGTTTTTCTCTGCATAAATGCAGAGGAAAAGCTGGTTAATTTCTATTTGTATATTATTGTACCATATATTTTATAGTTGTATCACATATTTTAAAAATTCTCTTGTTTTAGCAATGCATGTAATATTCATCTTTTATATTACTTGCCAGATTCGTGATTCTAACCGGCCAATGCTATTGGCTGCTGCTACTCAGCAAAAATGCAAAACAGTTGATTTGGGAATTTGTAGGGATGAAGAAGAAAGTCTATATAATGTCTTCGACAAGGCTTTTAGTTCAAATATTGATATACTCATTACATCTGGAGGTGTTTCGATGGGTGACAAGGATTTTGTCAAGCCATGCTTAGCCAAAAGAGGCAAAATTTACTTTGAAAAGGTTAATTTTTATTTATAATTTATGTATTTTAACCTCTCTGTGTGCTAAGCAGTGTTGTATAAAACATGACTAAATACCTTTAAAACTTTATATTAACTCACTCAATTTTGCTTAATAAGAGTACCAGTAGATTAGAATTCATCATCCGTGTTATGGCGAAACCTTGTGGGAAGAGAGGCCTATTAGATGCAGGGGCAAAACTGTTAATGCTTGATGAAACTGTTCATCGCACTAATTTAATTATTGTATAACATACAATATCCCAAAAAATATCAGCGCTTATTTGAATATGTGAAAAATCTCCAAATATAATGGTTATATACTTAAATGCAACATGCAAACAACTTTTTTTCTCTCTATATCAGGATGAACAAACAAATACCTAGGTAAGAAAACGGAAATTCATCATGAGCTCTAGTGCTATTATTATATATTTGTTTGTTTGTTTATTTTTTTCTTTTTTTTGCTGGATTTCCTTTGTGTGCTGTTACCATATTTTTTACCAGTTATAATGACCTTATTTTAGGTTTTGATGAAGCCGGGAAAGCCATTAACATTTGCTGAGATAAAGGGCAAAGAAGGAAACAAAAGAATTCTAACATTTGGGTTGCCAGGAAATCCCGTCAGTTGTATGGTGTGCTTTGATCTTTTTATCATCCCTGCAATACGCTTTCTCTCTGGATGGCTGAATCCCCAGCTTCCAAGGTTAAAACTTAGTATAATTGATTGAGTGAGGCTATGGTACTATGGATAGCACGGATTGGTCCATACTATGGATCAATATTTTCGTTTTCAAAGTTCAAATAGTCGATCTGAACTGTTCAACATAATATCCATATGAAAATGTACTTGCTCACTGAATTTCACATTTTTTTGAATTCTTTTACTATTTTTTTAGATAGGTAGAAAATAACTACTTTTGAATGGTCTAGAATTTTCAGATCAAGTGATTTTCTACCTATCGAAAAAACAAGTAAAAAATTCTGAAAAATGTAAAATTTGATCTACAAGTACATTATCATATGAAGATCCATCAATTCAACTGTTTGGACTTTGAAAACAGAAATAGTGATCCATAGTACGGACCAATCTGCGCTATGCATATAGCCTCACTCTTATTGATTTGTTGATCTCTGTCTGTATTTGTCAGTCTGTTTGCTTGTGATAGAGACTCAAAATTTGACCTAATAGGTTTGTTAGCTAGGATGTGGGCTTGTTGACCTAATTGAGCCATTTCAGGACTTTTTTTATTTTGGAAATTGATCAGGTCATTGATGTCATGCTCTGAGTTTGAACTTTAAATGAAGGTAACTAAAATGAACCCGTGGCATCCTAATAAAGTAATATGTAGGGTTCACCCAATATCTAGTTTATTTAATTTTTTTTTAATTTTTTTTCAGAGTACATGCACGCATAGCACATCCAATAAAAGGCGATCCCTTCCGACCAGAATACCATCGTGCAGTATTAAAATGGGCACTTGATGATGGAACCGGTAGGCCTGGGTAAGATTCAATTTTTTCACATAGTTTTGCATTCATCTTTGGGAAGAAATTCCTGTAAATGAAATGACATTAATTCTGATTTAATCTTAGTAACATAAGGTTGGGACCACACTGCCACATCTAACCAGGAGAATTTTTTATTTACAGAAATTATTATTAAACAATGAAGGCAAACAAAAAGAGTGTTTTTTTTTATGTTTTAAAAACAAATTTTTTATCCAAACTTTGGAACCGATTTCCAGATCCAAAGTGTTTTTTTTTTCTAAAAGAGTGGCTGGGTTTTTTGTGAAACGGAAAGAGTGGGTAGGTTTTTCTTTGAAACAGAAAAGGTGCTGGGATTTTTTTTTCTGAAACAGTGGCTGGATTTTTTTCTAAAATAGAAAACACTTTGGATCCAAAAAAAATTCGGCTCCAAAGTTTGGATCCCAAATTTGCTTTCGGATCCATCTATGCCATCGAAAAACCCCAGCAGTCTTTCTGCTTCCCTTTATTATTTAATAATAATTTATATTAATAACAAAATTCTCTTTAACCAGTCATTGTTTGTACTTTGTTTTAATAATCTCTTTCTTTATGTAGCTACGTTGCAGAGAGCACAGGTAAACAAGCAAGTAGCCGCCTTCTCAGCATGAAATCAGCCAATGCCTTGCTAAATCTCGAGGCAACAAATCAGACAATACTGCCAGCTGGCACGTCTGTTCCAGCCATACTCCTTTCTGATAAAGTCGACAGTCAGTATCACATTGAAAGCACTATTGATAACTCCATCAGACAATCAGGACCAAGTGTCAGCCCTAAATTTACGACATCATCAGAAGTTAAAGTGGCGATACTTACAGTAAGTGATACTGTTGCTTCTGGTGCGGGACCGGATAGGAGGTATGTATCAGTAACCAGTTATGCTTCATCTGAAGTTGAATGCAATTACATCCAATGAGTTTGTTTTCATACTTAAAATTTTTTTTTTTAAAGATGTGCGTTGTTCTTGTAAAAAAAAAATCTGAAAAATGCATCCTGATACACCTCTTTGGATAGAAAACTTGAAAGGGGTCACTTATATGATGCTAAACTAAATAGGGGACTTCTTTGCATTTGTTTGCATAAGATTAGCACTCAAATGCACTATCATCCCCACATGAATTTTCCTTTTAGTGTACCTGTATTAGTTTGTTATATATATATATATATATATATATATTTTATTTTTTTGGAGAGTTTTTGCAAAAAATAAAGTGGAATGTGTGTGTGTCATGTGTTTATTTTTTTATCTTTTGACTGTAGTGGTCCAAGAGCACTCTCTGTTATAAGCTCTCTGTCAGAAAAGCTCGGCGGTGCACAAGTGGTTGCAAAAGCTGTTGTACCTGATGAAGTAGAGAAAATAAAATATGCACTGAAAAACTGGAGCGATGTTGATAGAATTGATCTCATCTTAACCTTAGGTTTCTTGCATTTCTCATTATTTTTGTCACAGTGGTGAAAATAACAGTACTTAAATTGTTCTATTTTATTGATATTTTTTGTAACTAACGAAATTTTCGCTTTTGTTTGGCATGTAGGTGGAACGGGATTTACTCCGAGAGATGTTACACCTGAAGCGACTAAGGCGGTTATAGAAAAAGAAACACTGGGCCTTGTCTATGTCATGCTTCAAGAGAGTCTTAAGGTATACTTTTGACCTTCATGAATAGTTTCCATTCTTCTAAGTTGCACTTATATGTTGAATGAACAACCTTGACCTTGATGAATATTTTCATACTTAATCAGGATCAATATTTATTAACTTTTGTGTGAGTTTTCTGTCAGGGTTGACATTCTTTTTTTTATTAATGGAGGGGCAGGAAAATTCTGTTTAGTTTTTTTTTTTTTTTATTTCATACTATCAGGCATTTTTTTAAATTTTCTTTAAGATTCGTGCAATTGTGCTCTCATAATATAATGTTTTTTTGGAAAAGGTGACACCATTTGCAATGCTTTCACGGGCTGCTGCTGGCATCCGAGGATCCACACTGGTAAGCACATTTCAATCTAAGGTTATTATTATTATTAGCACCAATAATATGTTTAGTGGAATAGTTTCTTATGGCTTTTGGTACTTGTTTCAGATCATCAATATGCCCGGCAACCCTAATGCGGTTGCAGAGTGCATGGAAGCTTTGGTACCAACATTGAAGCATGCATTGAAACAAATAAAGGGGGACAAGAGAGAGAAACACCCACGCCATGTCCCACATGCAGAGGCCAGTGCCACTGACGAATGGGAACGAAGCTATAAAGCTGCATCTGCTATTTCTGGCTGCTCTTGTTCCCATTAAGCTGTCTTGTAACATGAAATTTTGTAACTTTCATATTTGTATTCTGAAGAGTATCTGCAGACTATGTATGGTGAATCAAAATGTTTTTTCTTTCGTAATAAAATTAAATAAAGTGGATCAGAATATTTGTATTTTGATCCGTTGTTGAATTAATTGATTCTGGTATGTCATAGATATTGTGCTCTGAGGAATGACATTAATCAAGTTCACTGAGAACTGACTTTTGTTTTGAATTAAAAACATAGAAGAGCAAGATAAACTTTGATGCTTCTACAGTCATTCTATTCGTGCAACGTTAGTGCATTTATTTATCAACTTCCAATGCTTCCATTTTTGTGCACGAGAAACATTTTGTTCTCCATTGTCAAAATTGCTTAAAATTCATAATAATACAATATAGTAAACTAATCTATGGTTGGTTTCAATGAGAAATCGATGCGTTATCCCACTTTTATCTAAAAATAGTTAAACTATTAAACTAATTAGGTTCGCACCTTGTTCTTTTCGTTCCATGACTAGATATATAGCCACTTGCAAGGTAGATACATACAAAATAAACACCCAAGGCGCTTCAATTTTCCAAGTATATTTCTTAAAGAAAGCCACTTCATTGTATAGATTTTAAAAAGTATAAAACAACTTAACAAATTAAGCACACTACTAGAAACTAAACTATAGGAAATATCAGATGGCTGTCCTCCTCATCTGAGGAAGAACTGGAATAGACAAGTGAACAGGAGAGAGTGTCGCATGAAGATGAACCTGAATCACTGTCGGATGAAGGTGAATGTGAATTCGTGAAATCGCCATAGAAGCATCTAAGAAAATTGCAAATCATGTGAGACTTATAAAAGTGGAGGGTTCCAATACCTCATCTATTTCATACCTCATCATATCATATTGTATATCTCTATTTTCAAAGTCCAAATTGTTGATCTGAACCATTCAACATGATTTTCATACTAAAATATGTTTGAGGATGAAATTTTGTAATTTTTGCAAATTTTTTACTATTTTTTAAAATGGGTACAAAATCACTTTATCTGGACCGTTCAAAAACAGTGATTTTCTGCCTATTTAAAAAATAGTAAAAAAAATTCCAAAAATTATAAAATTTCATCACTAAGCATATTTTAGTATGGAAATCATGTTGAATGGTTCGGATTGATAGTTTGTACTTTAAAAACGGAAATATTAAGTATAAGGTATTGATGAGGTATTGGAACCCTTCCTCATAAAAGTGATAGGCAGGAGGGATGGTATAAAGAGAGATACATTACATTTCTGGAGGATAGTCAGCTATTAAACGGATGTCAGGTCTTCTCTGTAAAACCTGCGATACTTCTATCGCACTGGAGAGGAGAGAAATAAGAATAGCTAAGAGATCAGGCACGAGCCACTCATACAAATATTACTTGTAAACATCTATAATCCGCTATACCTATGAATTTCACGCACGCATCTGATACTAATACATGTACGATAAGACCAGACACAGCAACTTGTATTTCATAATATTTTGCTTAAATGTTCTTTTAACCTGTTAGGGGAAACAGATATGGAGGGAATGTCCTTTCCCAACCGATCATTTCTTATTGGGGTATTTATGGCCAGATTAGGGATAATCACTCCAATTGGCTAATAGAAAACATTATATAATACTTGTATACTCATATGGGTGGGTTTTTTTATCCAAAACCAGGTCTAAACTGTCCGATCAGTATCACAATTCTCATAAATGGTTTAGATTTACGGGGCCGTTTAAATTTATTTATTTGTATATCGTTAGCACGAATCACAAAGCAAACCGAACGGTTTGGACCCAGCTTTGGATTGGATTTTGTCCAAAGCCCTTTGGACGAAACCCAATTGCACTCATATATAGATAGTGCATTTTGATTACCATCGTGTACGGGGCCCACTAGATCCACGGGGAACAACAAGACCCTTCCTGTTCGATATATCCTGATCACACAAAAGGTCAGATTGCATCAAGCAAAAAAAAAAAAAAAAAAATTGCTTCAGTCCAGTAAAGTTATGAAGGAATGCATTTCTCATGCAAGTACACAATGAATAATTGAGTATTTAACCAACAGAGGCACCTGCCCCACAATGCATACATATGAGGTAAGTCCTAAGTGACATTGCCGTAGCACCTTTTATAGAGAATTTGGATCCCCTAAAGTAACTCAAAATTTGAGTTTAGATCCAGACAGTTCAATCAAAATCTGCACTAATATTAAAGGGGTCCTGTGAATTCAAACTCAAATTTTGAGTTACTATAGGGGATCTGGACCCTTTTACAGCCCCTAGTAATAATAATAATAATTGCCATTTTTATTAAAATTGCAGCCATATTGAGGCTTACCACATATCTTAGTTGTTTCCAATCTCCATAAAGAACAGCTGACAGAAAGAGTGAAACTTCTCTCTAATAATGAAAATAAAAATGATCAATTATAAATTATTTTGTTCTTTTACTGAAAAACTTTTGCCATAACCACGTGAAACCTCACATATAGAGCAAGGGGGAAATTGCTGTAAAGCAAGATATATACCATAAACTATATAAGCAAGAGGAATATTCAAAAGATGTTTCCTTGTCAGTACACAAAGGATATATCAAGTTTCCTTAGGGGTAGGCATGGATCTAATCTAATTCTTATGTGCTACTTACTGCTCTAAGATTTATGCAATCACGTAGAATCAAGGTTTCCAGAGAATTGGCACCACCACCTTTACCAAAGTCTCTGAAAAACCAGAATTTTTTATTAGAATAACATAAAGAAGCAAACAAAGACAAAATACACTGACAAACATGCAATAAGGTCATCATTTTCATTAACTCAAGGGAGACCCACTTGGTCTGCTACTAATAAGGTAAGTCCTTAAAATATCAGTAAACTATAAATGGTTTCAGGCTTGGCAAACTCCAGGTACGTAGTAGTTCATATGTACCACAATTTTCATTTACATTCAACACGCTTTGTTATTTAGTAAACTCAAACAAACCATTATTAAATAAAAAAATATTTTTTTAAAGATTGCAGTTGTGATGTTAAAATTTGGGCTCCGCTGATTTCGCAAGAAGTTAAGAAAGGAAATAAACAGCTTTGTAACCACTAAACATCTGAATAAATCAAACCTTAAGAAGCTGCCTGAAAAAATGATTGAACCTGAAAGATCCAAATAATTTAGACCCTGTGCTCCCTGTAACACCAAACATTAAATGTGGATGTACTATACGTAACCACACTTTAATTTTCTTTTGTGGGTCCTAGTAGCAATCAACTTAGATAATACAAATTTAAGAAAGAAAACAAAATTAGTTTACCTTAATCAGATTAGACAATATATCATCCCCAATTCCGAATCCTCTAAGAGACAAAGATGAAAGGAGAGGGCAGCTTTTTGTCAGACCCTTGACTTGGTATAAGCCTGATAAAACCATGAGGTGGATTTTTTTAAAGACCGTATAAAATTATCATAATAAAGTGCATATCACAAGCAATGTAAATACATACATGCTCCAAAGGCCTCAAGACACAGGCGCTCAATTGAATGACAGTTCTGGGGTATGACTGTTAATATTAATTCCAACCAACTGTCCCTGTTAAAACAAGTCCAGCACAAAGTCATTCTACATGAAAAGGAGAAAAGAAAAATATGGCGGGGGGGTGGTTTGGGAGAGAGCTTACATTCCAATAATTTCCAGCTCAGAGAGATTTTTGCATGCCGACAATGCTAAGCAGGGGTCGTAATCTTTCATTTTAAGGTTATGAAGATGTAGTTTTTGTAATAGCAACCTTTAATTATGTAAAGGAAAACAAAACAAAACAAGTAATTACACAGTGCCAAAAAATGAAAAGAAACATTAATCCTGATTAAACTTTATCATGTCAGAGGTGAATACCCTGCAGCCCCTCCATCAGAAACTAAAGCAGCAAGGCAAGACCCTGTAAGAGGAGATTTATCCAATCTGCTATTGTCCTGGGGCAATCTACCAAGCTTGATTGACCTAATTTTGAATGAATAAAAAGATAAAAGATCAGATATCCTAATCAACTTAAAATAGAAATAAAAAGTATCAATCAAATTATTCACATTTAAACACTCTATAGGCAGAGTACTTTCCAATTTCTGATCAACTTTATTTCATAAGGAGATGTACCACTGTGAAAGTATAATAAAATCTAGCATTTAAAAAGAGTTTAACAAAAGAGATGAAGGTAGAATAACTCCTCACTGGAGGTTCTTCCCAGCTCTTTGTATCATAGTAGAGACAATTGGATTGGTCACTTTAGCCACACTCCTTGTCAGATCAATATTTGCATAGCACAGAGAATCTGATGCACATCTGCTGAACAGTGAACAAGTCGCCGCTGCAAAACAAACACTCTCTGTATCTAGCATCGAGAACACCTTCATCAACAAGGAATTAAACAAAATTGTAAGAAAACTGTAATCAATCAACACAAGTAACCAGTAACAGTTTACTTTTACTTGTAACTCAAACCTTGATAGTGAGATCAGCAGTAAGGGGCCAAACGGATAAATTATGAGCAGTTGCGAGTTTACGCATGGATCGCGTAGAAACATCCATGAGAGCAGATGCGAGGCGAGTGGCGCCGTCGAGGATGCTCTCTTTATCGGACTGGAGAGGGGTGGAGTCGAGGATACGCTCCAAAGAGAGCCCGATCGGAATGGAGAAATCCTCCATGGCCAAAGCCGATTCGAGGAAGCGATCAAGAGAGGTTGTCGCGGTGGTAGCGGTGGTGTCAAATGGAGGAGCAAGGCATCGCCGCTTGGGGAGATTGAGATTTGCCATTGTTGTTCATTTGGCGAGTAAAGCGGGAGAGTGAAGTTACTACTAAAAGAGAAAGTTCCCTTTTGAACCTTTCGGAACGAGTTCAGATTCAGTGCGGTACCGGACGGTGTAGAATGAGATCTGAATCATCTGTTTTATTTTGATACGAATCTCAAAGTGACTCTATTTATCCATCATGATTCTGACCTTATTTGACACAGTCAGGTACCTTAGGATATTCTATCTTCACGAGTTATTAGGAGATGTGGAGATAAATGTTTACCAGCTGACACGTGGTGGAGGCGAGTGGTATCAAGAAAAGACAAAAAGTTGGGAAAAAATAACGTCATAAATGATAAAATTGACTTATAACGAAAAGAAAAGAAAACCAAATACTCTGCCCTCCGGGAGCAGGAATTTTCTACCTTCAGAGTTTCTGCGAGTGAAATCGGTTACTGTTTTAAGAGTTTAACTATTGTTATTTTTTTAAATGAGTCCCACCCGTAGAGACTCTGAGAACAGAAAATTTCTGCTCTCTGAAGACAGAGAATTCAGTCTCAAAGAAAAGACAGTAACTTATATAATATCAATCAAAATAAAAACATCATTTATGACATGTGAATCCGAATCCCGATATTATCAAGATCTGTGCAGTCCCACTTCAATATTCGTGCAGATCAACCGGATCGAACAGCAAATGAGTCATCGGATGCACTCTTTTCCCCATGATATAATTAGTTACGACATACGCAGCCTTGTACACAGCCTTGGTGCATCATAATACTTGATTTAAATTTTGAAGCCTGGTTACAGAAACAGTTATGATGTGAAAAGTTTTTTGGCGAGTGAAGGAAATTAATCTCATTGTTATCAGTTTGTGAGTGAAGAAAATTAGTCACGTTGCTATTAGTTGTCCATCACATCACATGTCAGTCACGTTGCTATCGGTTTGTGATGTGTCCATTCATATGACAACTATTTTTATCATTTTAGTCACATTATCACACTGGGCGATCAATTTTTCCAATATCACGTTAGGCCACATTTCTTCACTGGGCCAGCTGCCATAACCATGTCATATCAAATAAGAATATTCATATTGTATTCTTGCAACATAGCAGGTACTGGTCTAAAATAAGAATATGAACTGATCCTTACCAGAACCAATAGCTAACCGTGGATTAAACAAAGCTGTCCTGACCGTACCAGCAAGTACACAGCCTCTGTCAACATAACATATTTTCACAAAATCATCTCTACCCAAGTGCACAATTGTCGAAATCTAAATAAGAAAAATTCTCTTAATAAAAGTAAATCTAACACAACTAAGAGATCCATTTTTTACAAATGTTTTTAACCAATACCAAAATCCTGAGGGCCTGATAAGAAACCCCATCTACATCATAAAGATGAAAATACTACATAAAATTATGCCAGCTGATATTTTATACAACACAGCTAAAACCTACATGCACCACATGTTTTATTTCTTTTCATCTCCTTCTGCTTGGTGTTCTTGATCTCGATCTCCGTCTCCTTGTTGGAGTTCTTGACCTCGACCTTCTCCTGCCAAAATTACAAAGAACAAATTAGCGAATGATAGTAACAATTTGAGTATCATGTGTTACATCATATCAGAGACCAGAATAGTAGAGTTTTTTCCAAGAGGGTTCAAATGCCTCCATTTTTTAAAACTTTTAACTTCTTAAAAATTTAGAACTTAGATAAAAAATAGAACCATTAGATATGATATATATCATTGTCTCTATGCACGTGCAAAATATTATGATATTTCAACTTTATTTTAATTGTCATAAAGAGCTTGCAGAAATACACTGATTTCTGGACAATGATGTTTAGAAAAAAAAATCATATAAAAACAAAAGCAAAAGGTGATAACTTCTTGTGTGCATTTAAATAAAAAAATAAAGATCACACCTAACCGTTTTATTTTGACATAGAAGTTTCAGAATTTTTGTTACAAGAAACTTAAAAAATAGAGGCATTTGAACCCTCCTTTTCTAGGTAGAATTTGTCTGTTAACCCTCAATTACAGTACTAATACTAAGATAAAACCTCAAGCAAGACAACCCAACAGCTAGCAATAAGTAAATGAATTCACAACTGATACATAGAATTGTGGTACGGGTCTGCAAAACTAAAGAAAATTAGAAAGAGAGTGAGTGCTTTTTCACTTGTACCTTTCTGATGTAGAATAAGCAGAATTTCTGTGATGAGAATGCTTGGAATGTGGGGACCTCGAATCACGTCTAGAGATAAACAAATATGATGCTATATGGTTAAGCCGAAAGAAATTAAACAAAGATCAAAAGCCTGATCTCCATTTTTCCTTTGACCTAAACTCTATACCAAAACATTATCATTCAAGTACTTCTTTACTCTCAATTAACTTATTCCGCCCATGCTGTTTCCCAAGATGTAAATACTAAATTCACCACCAAAACAATAAGGGGGTATACATTTTAATTTTTTAAATGAAGGATAAAATGGGTATTTTATAAATTTAAAATTGAGTTTTAATAGGAAAAAAACAATAAATGATTAAATTTGTGAGTTTTTGAAATTTAGAAGGGTAAATATGTTATTACGAATTATAAAGGGGGAAATATGTAATTTCAAAATTTTTGAGGGGTATCCATGAAATTCCCCCAAAATAATATACTCTCCCTTCTCCAATGTGAAGGATCAATGACCAAAAGTAGACCCTTCGATGAACGGGAACCGGAGTCCTATAAATTATTTGTTCTCTCTCAAGAAAGAAACAATCAATCAAAATGTCACTGTACCAAGAGAAACCGGTAGCATTCTGATAAAGCAGTACATATCAAATAGGTGCGCTACCTATACAAGTGCCATATTTCAAGTCCATGTTATTGTTGTTCACTAAATAAAGCCCCCAGTTGGGCACGATCTAACCTTACTATGGGTAGAGTAGAAAGAAATTAAATAAGATTTGACTTTAAAAATTAAAAGATAATCTATTGTACTGTGAGATATAAAGGAAAGAAATGTTGAGCATTGAAATCAAAAGATATAAAATTGACTCCAATTTAGCAAAATTTCACTAGTAATATTAGTACAATAACAAAATATTGAAAATTAAAATTGTACCTGTGCCTTGATCTTGTAGGTGATCTTGACATGCTTCTCTTGTTTGACTTAGTCCTCCTAAAGTAAAGAATCAATCCAAAAAATCAATAGAAAAATGTTAAATGGTGACATATCACAAGTATTGTTGAAAAGAAGAAACTACAACATATAAGCCAGTAAAACAACAAATTTCTTGTATCCCTATAAAAAAGAAGAAGATAAAACCCACACATACTTCAAATAAAAACAATACATCATCCTATTTCTTATTCCTTGAGAAGATGCCCACATTACCCCTTAGTCTTCCATTTTTTTAGAAAGCAACATCACTTATTTACACAGTATGGTGGTACCAAAAATGAAAATATGAAAGAAACTTCTAAAGTTACATATTTTTGGAAAAAAGCTATAGGAATACCTCCTTTTAGTGCTGTCAGAATGCTCCTTAGAACGGCTTCTACCACTGGGTGATGGCGACCTCTTACTGTGCCTTGATCTCTCTTTATCATCCCTCTTATTCATTTCTCTCCCCCTCTCTTCCTTGCTTTTGTCACTTTTACCTCTCGAACTCCGCTCTGCTCTTCTCTCTTTCTCTTCCCTGCTTCTTTCTCTTCTCTCTTTTAAACTATCCTCTTTATCATCCCTCCGCTCTGCTCTTTTCTCTTTCTCTTCCCTGCTTCTCTCTCTTCTTTCCTTTGAACTATCCTCTTTTTCATCCCTCCTCTCTGTTTTTCTTTCTTTCTCCTCGTTGCTCTTCTCCCTTTTATCCTTTTTGTCATCCCTCTCAGTTATGTTGTCTTTCTCCTCTTTGCTAATTTCTCTTTTACTACCCTTCAAATCACCTAATTTGTTCTCCTTATCATCTTTTCTCTCTGTTTCTCTATCTTCTCTGTTTCTTTGCCTTTTATCTGTCAAAATATTACCATCCATCATCTCATCTTTCTCCTCTTTGCTTTTTTCTTCTTTCTCTGTCAAACCACCTCTACCACCTTTGTTTTTTTCTTCTTCATCTCTCAAGCCATTTCTACTTCCCTCTTTGTTTTCTTCTCTCTTATCCTTGAAGCCATCCTCACTATCTATCATCACCTTTGATTTTTCTGTATCATCATTCCCATCCCCATCAACAAATCTATCACGCAATATATCTCCATTAGTACGTTGACCATTCTCAACCTCTACAAGCGACTCCTCTTTAGCATGAGATTCTTCTTCTTCAAACTTTGTATCAAGTATTCCCTCTAAATGTGAAGGTACTTCAGCGCCTTCTCTCTTTAGATTCAATTCTCTTTGATTTTGATCAGCCAGCAAATCATTTTTTACCAAGGAACTTGAATTGTTCGTCTCGGGTTCCAGATTTTGTTTAATCCGGTCCATCAATGCATTCTCATCATCGCCGTCATCATCCGTGTCATAACCTGAAAGACCAAGAAGGATCCCACCTCCTCCCTTGGTTGATTCATCAGGTACCACAGCCTTACCAATACTAGCTGATCCATTTGCACCTTTATCCTGTATCTTAGCATTACCACTAGTAGATGGTGCTGAACTGTGCGACTTGGATTTCACAAGAGAAGTAGGCTCACTAGTTCCTATGGAAACAAGAGCATACAGATGTACTTCCCGGTTTATAAAAAAAAGAGATCAAGTTTATGGGGTGATAATAACAAACCAAGTTTAGATTGCTTAGTTAGGCTCCAGTAATAAAAAAATAATCTTATGATTACTGATTTCAATTGTTGATTGCAACATCTTTTATAAGAGAAAAAAAAAAATTCTTTTACTATTACAGGCCTCCAGAAAGTAAGAGAAATTTGACTGGCAAAAAATAGAAAAAAATCAAATCTTCACCTGCCATGTCATCATCCTCACTAAGAACTTTAGTCGCAATCTCCTCAAAAAGATCATCAGTGACCTTAGGAACAAATAAAAGAGAGACCATTTAGTACATAATTGATAAAGGAACATGCTTCAAAGTAGAAAAACAATTCACGCAAATCATAGATTCAAATTATATTACCTTCAAAAGTACTTCGGTAAGAATACGCTTTATCTCCTGGTTGATTGCCACTGTTCGTGCAGCTTCAACTTCATCCTAAAAATTACAACCAATATCTCATATACATATAAACCATTCCCATATTTGGAACTTGAAAATAAAAAGAAATACTTCAAATTGTCTGGCTAGAACTTCTTAAAAGACATGTATTAACCATAAGCACGCCCCCACAATAACGCATCCAATCAAGAAAAAAACCAAAGGAATGTTAACAATTACTCATAAAGAAGACGACTGCAATGAAGAAACACATACAAAACAAACAGATCAGAAATCGACATGAAAAAAATATATATATAAAACAGCACCTCATCATCTTCCTCTTCAGCAATTTTGGTTGAATCAACACTTTTGCTGTCTGTCTGATCAGTTGTTGCATCTGGTGATTTGTCACCGCCATCAGATCCCACCTGAGCTGATGAATTGCTCCCAATGGTAGTTTTTTTCTTCAAAATTTCTTCTCGCAACCAGCTTGGTACCGCTGCCTACACTCAATTGGATCATGGCATGCAATCAGAAGTTGTCAAATACCACCGAATGTATATAGAATCAAAATTTTAAGAATTTGCTGGTCAACCTGACATACAAAAACCAGTTAAGGGTTCTCACTTTACCTCAAGGGGAAAACAGGTAAAAGAAACTAACACAAGTACACATACCTCACACAAGCGAGGGTATGGTACTATGCAGACGCACGCTGGTTTATAATATGGCTTCAAATCTACATTTTCAAAGTTCAAATAGTCAATCCGAACCGCTCAACATGATTTCTATATGAAAATGTACTTGGAGACCAAATTTTACATTTTTCAGAATATTTTTACTATTTTTTAGATAGGTAGAAAATCACTTGATCTAAAGATTCTGGACCATTCGAAAGTAGTGATTTTCTACCTTATCTAAATTAAATAGTAAAAAAATTCTAGAAAATATAAAAGTTAGGCACCAAGTACATTTCATATGGAGTTCACGATTGTTTGGACTTTGAAAACAGAAATATGGAGTCATAGTACAGACCAATCTGCACTCTGCATAGTATTGTAGCCTCACTCTTCCTCACACTGTACCCATCAGAGTACTGTTAGCAGGATTAATTCAAGTGTGAAACTGAAATCTAATGGTCCATTTCCAGAATCAATACTTAAAAACCATATGCTTAGTACAGCTTGAGCTATGAAGCACTTTCTGTCCAATGGTATAAATATAAAGAGGGTTCAAATGCCTCCAATTTTTGTGCCTCCATCATGTCTCCAATTTTTTATTTTCTAATAACAAAAATTTTAAAATTTATATGCCAAAATAAAACCATTAGATTTTATCTATGTTATTTTCTATATATGTAGATAGAAAATTGTCACTTTTCGATTTTGTTTTTATGTGAATCAATATGTTGAAAAAGAAACGTTCAGAAAAAATTCACATCAGTGTATTTTTGCAAGCTCTTGATAACAATCAAAATAAAGTTGAAATGTCATAATCTTTTAAATGTGTATAGAGAAAATGATGCCTATACCATCTAAAAGTTTTATGTTGACATTTAAGTTCTAAATTTTAAGTTATTAAAATTTAAAAAATGGAGGTACTTGAACCTTCCTCAAATATAAATCAGCAGAAACAATGCATACCAACCTTTTTGGATTTATTAATCTGGTTTAAGGCCAAAGGATCTCCATGATAAAGCTCTGTGCTGAGATGTGATGCTACTGGTGGAGCATTAAATGCAGCTGGAGGGATGTTGGGGGGCCCGTAGTTCGGTACAGGCATAGATGGGTGGACTGCAGTAGGAATATCATACTGAAACAACAAAGGATTTCAAGTTATAAGACATGGTACAGGCATATCATGGTACTGTAGCTCTTCACTCTCACTAAACCTTAAAAATCTTCAGACAATGAAATGAAACACAAAAGTTAATAAACAAAAAGAACGATTAAATTGAAGTCAATTGATAACCATAAGCGTACAATTCACAAATAGTACATACTGTTACCAGACCAGAAACAGTAGTAGACAGCATAGCAATCCCAGATACACACCAATGATTTATGATTACTGTACCAACCTTGGACAGTATATAAGAGGTCAACCCAGTGCAGCCAGGTAAAAAGTTTTCCTTTACAGATTTTAAAATGCTAGCTTATGATAAAAGAGGGTAACCTGTTGTGCAAGATGAGGCGGCAAGTTAGGTGGAGGATATGGTCCCACATTGGCAGGTGGACCCCACAAATGGGACGCAGGACCTGGATCATGACCATAATTCACCATGTAACTTGGATCTGGCTGCTGGTGATAGTACCGGTCTGGAGCTGGTGGTACAGCGTAAGGCGGGTGGTCCTGAGTATTGTCGTACCGAGGCAACTTATCTTTGCTACCTGAAATAATGTAATTGTCATTAAATAGAGAACAAGGAAAGAAAAGGATAATATTTTTGTTTGCATGACATTACCATAAGCAATATTATGATTTCTCATAGTAAAAATGTTATTTAATTGATTGACCCATGGAACCAGAGTCAGGTCCAAAATCCAAAAAGAAGTTTCACCCTAATCGCAACAAATGAGTGAGGCTATGGGACTATGCATAGCGCACTTTGGTCTGTACTATGGATGCATATCTCCATTTTCAAAGTCCAAACAATTGATCCATTCTGCCCAACATGATCTCCATATGAAAATGTGCTTGAATGACAAATTTTACATTTTTTAGAATTTTTTAACTATTTTTTTTTAAATAGGTACAAAATCACTTGATCTAAAGATTCTAGACCATTCGAAAGTAGTGGTTTTCTACCAATCTAAACATAATAATAAAAAATTCTAAAAAATGTAAAATTTGGCATTCAAGCACATTTTCATATGGAGATCATGTTGAATGGTTTGGATCGACCATTTAGACTTTAAAAATGAAGTTATAGATCCATAGTACAGACCAAAGTGCACTATGCATAGTACTGTAGCCTCTTTCCCCAAGTAATTATTCGTCAATGAAAATTACCTTGGGAGGAAGAATAACTAGGTACCTCCTGCTCGTAGACGGCCGAATATGAGTCGTAATTCTTTACAGGAGAAACTAGTGTGGCCGGATCTGCACCTGCACCTGGAACTGCAACTCCACCTCCTGCATTTATTTTTTGACTATAATCAAGTGGTGTTTCTCCATTTTGGTGAAGATAACTGTGGTCAACAGGTATTCCATTGTGGGCCCCGGTTGTGGAATTGGACGCAGCCCAAGCTTTGGCCTTTGCAGCCCAATCTTCTCCTTCATTTTGGGGAATAGTTGCACCTTTTTTATTACATAGCAAACAGTGTTAATTTCAAATGTTTGCACCACAGTAGAATTTCTACCTTCATAATTATTTTGAACTTATTATTGTTTTATATGATTACTAAAAGATGAACTCAGAAGCTAAAGGAACACCTGGATAGTGCTGTCCTTCATATGGAGCCGGAGGTTGGTTTGGCCATGCCTACAAAAAAGTTCAGACAGTATTAATTAAGTAAACTAATCCAAAACTGAATCACTAAAGATCATAAATTTAATAGCTATTATGCCCCAAAAAAGAAGAAGAAATTAAACGCTGAATATTTCTCATGAAAATCACTAAAGATCCCCCAAATGTTCCCCCCAGCCATACCATACCCAGAAGAAATAACACTACATAAATAAATGCTGGAAAAGTAATAGAAAGTAAAGAAAATTCAAGAAATAGGTGAGAAGAACCTGATTAGGGGGAGGATAAGGCGCCATCTGTTGGGGAGGACGGGGAGGCATGTGATGAGGTGGGCCAGGCGGATAGGGATGAGGTGGCGCAGGGGCGTAAGGAGGAGGTTGAGGTTGAGGCGTGTAAGATGGAGGAGGCCATTGATGGTTTTGGGGATGAGGAGGAGGGTAATGGTAATATGGAGGCAAGGAGTAAGGAGGTGGCGGGTGGTGGGGATGAGGCGAGGAAGAGGAAGAGGGAGGCGGAGGAGGAGGAGGGTACCAGTAAGGTGGGGTCTGGTGTTGTTGCTGTTGCGGCGGTGGTGGTAAATCGGCGCCGCCGCCGGGACGAAGGGGCGCGAAGCCCTCCATGGAGTAGCAACCTGGTACGGTTCGGTTCGGTCTTTCTCTCTCTCTGTCTCTGCTGGTTTGGGACTTTTGGTACAGAGAGTAAGTCGCAGACTCGCAGTGGGTCGGACTAGGATGTAGGGATCTAGACTTGACTTGGTTTCTATGTGGGCCTGGTCCTGGGCCTGGGCCTCCAGGGCTGATGGACTAGTAATTAGTCCTGGGTCAGACTATTCAAGCCCAAACATCACACTAATGGGCCATCACAAAGGAGCCTGTTAGTTGGGCCCACCACAACGTGTTGTCAAATATCAAGTCAATGGTCAAATCTACTTGAAGAGGATAACTCATACGTACACGTATACTCGACCACATCGGGACGATTAGAGAAAACGCACCAATAAACCTACTTTGATCGGAAAATTACATAATTACTACACACACATCTGACCGTTCACCTGCTAGTGTAGGTGACAATCTAGCCGTTGGTTGAAACCAAACAAATATCAAAACACGGGCGTGCGACCGCATGGCTGCTACATGAATCTGAATCCTCTTCGTCAATGCACCGTTAGATTTTATCTCCTGACCGTCCAAACAGAATACTGGTCCTTAAAATTCGTGTTGATAAATTACGAACGGATTATATTTAATCTTAAACGGTGCGTTACTGTAGGTGATATGGACTCGTGTCTACCTCATCCTTAGAATATCTATCTCCTCTTACCTTTTCTCCTCCGTTTCCCACCAACAAGCTTTAGTATTGAATAAAACGACAACAACACAACCCCTTTTCCTCTCTCTCTCTCTCTCTCTATAGCTTGGCCATGGCAGGCGCCATCCTGGTCGGAAACATTGGTCTGATGGCGGACGCCGCTTCTCCTCCTCGGCCCCACCTGTCAGAGCGACACAAGATCTGGCCTCTCGACTCTTTACCCTTGCCCCGGCCAAAGTGGGACCCCCCGCCTATTCAGTTCATCTTTTCTGCGGTTGCCACTTCCAGCAGCTCCACTGATCCCACCCGGTCGCATCGAATTCCTCTTTTTGGGAGCAAATCAGGTGAGAAATTAATTCACTTCATTTCTTTTCAGCTCAGTTCAGTTCAGTGTACATTGAATTAACTGGGGTTAAGCTCTCGCGCTTATTGTTGACATAATCAACTACCATTATGATCTAGTTATTGCTTTGTATTACTTTTTAATGTTTATCAATTTGGGGTTACTGGGATGTAAAATCCTCTTCTTACAAAGAAATTTCTGAAACTGGAACAATAAGGAAGAATTTCCCAAAAATAAGTTTCATACCCCCTTTTAGCAGGTATAACACTAGAATTGCTCAATCAGAACAAATATATTTTTAACAACGGCAGGGCCAAAGAGGAGAAAGGAAGCAAATGATGGATTGTCAGCTTCGTCAAAGGAGTCGTCAGAATGGGGAGGGATTGATGAAAATGAAAATGGCGACGAAGATGGAGCAGCATGGGAGGAGTGGCAAGAGGAGTTGAAGCGGATGGTTAAAGAAATGGAGGAGAGGAAGGAGCTTGAGAAAGCAGCAGAGGAATTACAAACAAAGGCCGATCAAGAGCCTGTCAACTCTGAGGAGACTGAGGAGGAAAAGCGGGAAAGGGTTCGCAGAGAGCTTGAGAAGGTATTTTCGTTAATTTGTTTTTCTATTCTTTTTTTTAGTGTGGTTATGGTACTTTGCATAGCGCATATTGGTCCGTACTATAGATCAATATCTTTGTTTTCAATGTTCAAATTCAACACGATCACCATATGAATATGTACTTGGGAGGTCAGATTTCACATTTATTAGAAATTGTTTTACTCTTCTTTTAGATAGGTTGAAAATTACTTGATTTAAGGATTCTAGACCATTCTAAAGCAGTGATTTTCTACCGTTGTAAAAAACCTAGTAAAAAGTTTCTAAAAAGGTAATATTTAGTCTGCAAGTGCATTTAGATCATGTTGAACGGTTCTGATTAACTGTTTGGACTATGAAAATGAAAATATTTATATATAGTACAGACCAATCTGTGCTATGCATAATACCATAGCCTCACGCTATTTTTTTCATATTTAGTAGTCAATTTGTTGAGTGAGTTCGCTACTTAACCATTCTTTCGATTTTGCCATGAATATCTCTCAGTCATTATCAGTCTTGAAATAATGACTTGAAAACTAGTGTACATTTATGCGATCTTTCATGTGCTCTCCACCTTTTCCTTTATGTTAGACCTCCTTTTATATTTGCTTGCTTTTATGGATACCCCTTTATCTGTTATCTTTTTCTGTTAGGTGGCAAGGGAGCAAGCAGAGCGTAGAACAACCGCTAACTTGATGTTTGAGTTAGGGAAGAAGGCTTATGGCAAAGGAATGTACTCACGTGCAATTGAGTTCTTAGAGGCTTCTCTCACTATCATTCCTCGGCCCACATTATTAGGTGGCGAGGTACTTATAAATTCACATCATAACTTACTAATGACTTCCAAATATGGAACTGAACACCGCCACAATTAGACACAAAAAAGGGCAAACCAAAAGAGTTGAGATATGTAACCTTTAATCAAATGTGATCTTTGGTTTTCATATGTAGATACAAATTTGGTTGGCTATGGCATATGAGGCCAACAACAGGCACAAGGATTGCATAGATTTATACAAGCAACTCGAGCAAGAGCATCCAAGTATCAATATCAGACGACAAGCTGCTGAGCTCCGGTACATTTTGCAAGCACCCAAATTGAAGATCTCGAAAGATGAGATGGTCACGATACCATTGATTGGTTCTAGCTATGACTGGTTAGTTCACTTGCCTTTTTTTTTTATTAATAATTTCTAAATGTCACCTTTATTTCAAGCTCCCAAGTTGAAGATATCAAAAGATGAGATGGTCACAATACCGTCATGGCGGATCTAGGTATACCCCAGGGAATGCTTAGCCACCCCTATGATTTCAAAAAATTTACCATGCATATTGAAATTTAATTTAATTTTTTCATTTTTCTTAAAGTTTCTATATAGTTCAGCGCCCCTCTGAAATGTTAAATGTATGCCTGTTCTAGTGGTTAGAATTTTACGTAGTGATTGTGGAAGCTTGAGTTCAAATCCGAGTGACCACACATTATGTATTTTCACATGTTATCATTTTATGATTGAGCCCCCCAATCTAAATTTTCTAGTTTTGCCCCTGATTACTGTGGATTGGTTCTAGCTATGACTGGTTAGTTCACTTCCCATTTTCTATAAATAATAGAAAATGTCACCAAGCTGTATATTTCTTGCAAGCTCTGGTAGATGGTTATCTTTTATACTAGTGTACTTTCCTTTCATTATATAGAAAATGTTTCATCCCATGCTGTATCAACCTTGTTTGACCTAGTATGCTTTTTATTTGTCATTATCCGCCTTCTATTATCTTGTACTTTGTTCTTTTATCGAATTTCCCAAGTTCTGACATGCTTTATCACGTTTGCTAAGTTCATAGAATCAAACAAAATTTTATCACCTCCCATCCAAGCCATTTCCTGTGTTTTACTGAAGTTTAATTAACCTGCTGTAATTTTATCTTAGGTATGCAGGAACATGGACAGACAAGTACAAAGACCAGGAAATGAAAAGGAAAACAGGAAAAACGGATCAAGATGCAGCATCTTCGCAAGATTACTTCGGTGATTTTTTCCTTAAAGCACCAAGTGGATGGGAAAAAAACCGCAACTTGTGGGGCATTGTTACTCTATGGTTTTGTTTGGTTGCTACTGCTCTCTACCTTCAAAGATAAAAACATTCAGGGAAAACAAAATGGGTTCATTGCTTATAATTTTTTCTTTCCTTTTTAGATTTTCTTACCTATGCCTTTGTATGATTTTTGCATACTTCTGTGCTACTTGTACATAGAAAAAGCTGTATAATATAGTTAAGACAACATGTGTATAGTCAAAGTTGGTATATGTATATCAAGAAAAATTAATGGCAGTCGTCAATACTATTCATGATAAAATGCAAGATATTTTTTCTTCTTCTTTTCTGATAAAATGCGAGAGATATTTCTAAAAAGGCAAATTAATCTCTGACGTTTTATTTTTCTTTGGAACTACTTTGTAGCATGTTTAGTGGATTATAAGTTTATAACCCAATTATAATTTTACTCATTTTGAACAAACTAATTATAATTGTGCTCCCGTTCATTTTGATTTTGATTTTAAAACAAAAACGGTTGTATTCTGATACATTATATGTTGAACAAATACCTTACACTGAGCCATCTTTCTTGATTTCCTAGCATAAATCTTGACATCAAAAACTAAATATGTTGAGCAAATGAAATGGGTTACAGTTTGTTCAAAATAGACAGTGGCAGAGAAATTAATCGAAATATCTGATAATGGAACCTTTGGATTCAATAACAGCCTGTGATAAAGAACAAAAGAAAAAACATAAGAAAGAACAAAAAGAGAACTCTCGCTCGCTCTCTAAATTAAAATTAAAGTCGGCTACAAATAGGGGTGTAGATTTTGACAGCAAAAGTTTCGCTCGAAACAGCAAGAGGTGAGAGAAACTTTTACTCTTTCTTTAATAGATACCTCATTCATAGAGTATCCATTGATAATTCTTTCTCAAATAGCCGTTGAAAAGATTTGGAATCGTCAGAATTAATGACAACGAATAACAAGGATTTAGGCAAATCTGAAACTAACTTGAAGAGCAAGGAAACTAGTGATCGATTTACTAAGCAAGCGAGAGAGCGACCAGAGGGGACGAGGAGTCCAGATCCCCTAAAGTAACCCAATTTTGGGCCATGCTTTGTGAATTTAGTGAGATGGGCCTTTTGGGCCGATTGATGGGCTTCTGTTAGAGGAACAAGAGAGGATAAGGACAGCAAGATTTGCCTGATTTGCCCATTTAGCTTTTAGTATAGTGGGTAAAAGTTAGTGATGATATCTATATATTTTGGTGTCCCGTCAAGATTATTGTTGGAAAAAAATTTACAACCATCTCTAGATAACTTGTAAATTTCAACTATGTCAGTTAGAATGTATTTTATATTTTATATACACATCATAAATATAAAAAATAGAAATTTGATGCAAGGTTTTACCGTTCAAATGAATTGATTGAAATTTTCAATAGTCCATATTTTACTATATTTGATCGAATGTCAAATGATATTGAAATTGTATTAACGAACGGACCGGATTCAAACTCAAAAAGTCAGGTCTACACTGATTTAAAAAAAAAAAAAACCGAACCAAACAATTAGATCAGTTATAAAAAATGAATCAAACTGATCCATTTAACAAAAAAAAAAAAACTGTTTAATTTGAACTCTCTCTCAATTTGGTTAAAAAATCAATTAAACCGGACCGATAAACACTCCTAATTATAATCATACCATTCATGTTTGACGCACTCTGTAAAATCCATGGACATGATTTTTATTTTTATTGTGTCGTAAAGGATAAATTATTAGTAAAATTTTAATGACAAATTATGTACAAATTTGTGTATGTGTATGTGAGACATCAATTTCACAACAAAAATGGAAATAATGCCTGGTTTTTATTTTGTAGATTACAAAACATTGCCTGGTTAGCCATTTTAAAGAAAGTCATTAATTAGCTCATTCATGCATTAATTCCCCATTTGTTGATTGCATGTAATATTAGCTGTCCAATATATTACCCATTATGGCCTAAACAAGTACAATCAAATTTCAGTTTCTATTTATTTATATACTCTTTATTATATCTAATTTCTCTTCTTATTTTTTTTCCTCAAAAATTTAAATCTATTATTTTTAATAAGACTCTATTATTTTTAAAATCAAATTTAAATGACTCATTAATTAATATGTATAGAGTTCGGCTAATGTTATAACGTTAATATTTCAATCTAAGTTATAACAAGTTAATTTTTGCGATTTTAAAGTTTGAACAGTCGATCTGAACCGCTCATATTAAAATGTGGTTAGAATACAAAATTTATATTTTTTGGATTTTTTTTATTTTTTAGATAGATACAAAATCACAGCTTTTAAATAATTATGTACCATCCAAAATAGTAATTTTGTACCTCTCTAACAACATAGTAAAAAAATTTAAAAAGATATAAAATTTGGTTTCCAAGTATATTGTAATATGAAGAATATGGTGAGAGGTTTGGATCAATTGTTTGGATTTTAAAATCACAAAAAATTAGAGAGCATATTAGACCTAATTAAGAAATTGACTATTGATAACAAATTAATTCAAACAAATAACATGCAACCCAATCTTGATACCTATGACAGCTATTTTGTTAGTGGACCGAACTAAAATGAATGAATTTGTGTTAAACCTGACTCGAACCGAAACAACTCGGCTCATTAACGAGGTATGTATTTAGGCCGTTGGATATATATATGTGGTTCAATCAGATCGGTTCGTTCAGATTTTTGGTTTAGCACTTGAATGTCCCTTTTTCTCTCCTCTCTGGAGCGACGCTCTTCGTGACTCCGTCGCTCGCGCAGTCGCGCCACCTCGCGCCACCTCTCCTCTAGCGCGAATTCAAGGAAGAGGTGCTTGCTTATCTAGTACTTGTTAATTCTTTAGCAAGAGGTGCTAGGCTAATTCAAGCAATTGGAACTCAAAGCCTCTCTCTGCTCTGCTCTGTCACTGCTCAGAAATGGCGGTCTCTCCCTGCTCTTCTATGTCACAACTCAAAGCCAATGCTCGCCCTGTCATCAGCTCGTCTTCTCCTAATTCTAATTCGAGTAAGAATCGTATTATTCGGTTCCTTTTTCTTGTTTGATTTTGTTTCTTAATTTGTTGATTTATATTTTTCTCAAAAAAACAAAAACAATTGTTGATTTATATTTGAATTTTTGTGTGTATCAAGGATCCTTGAAGAGTCGAATTGTTGCTATTCGGCGAAGCCATCGTGTGACAGCTTCTCTGTCAACCTCTCTTCCAAATGGGAGCGTGCGTACAGAGGCCAAAAGCGATGAGAAGCCAATCATTGTTATTGATAACTATGATAGCTTCACCTACAATTTGTGCCAGGTACATTTATTACTGTTGATATGCTCAAGTTTTTGGATGATTGATTTAATGATTCTGTGCATATCAGCATATGCATCTCAATCGAGCATGCATGCATGGCGTCATTTCTTTCCTTTGCAGATTCTTACAATAAGAGGAGATTGAATATTTAACAGGAATAGTTTCATTTTTGTCATTCCCACTCTCATCTTGACAAAACAAAAAATCAAATTAAAACAAACTAAAACAAAGGAAAAAAATAGATTAAGAAATAAATTAACTAATCAAACATTCACATTGCCCATGAAATCCATAATTATATTTAGCTACAGTTTATCATCTCTCCTTGCATGCACCTGAAATCCCCTCTACTTGCTCGTCCGTAGCTGGTGATTGCTGTTACAGTTTTGATATTGAGAAAATGATACTTAAGTCTCTGCTGCTGCCGAAAGGATCCTCCGATAGTGTAATTGTGACTAAAGACCTTTGACTGAATCTGTTTAAAGCTTCGTTTCACTGGATAGAACAAAGAAAAGAGATGCGATATCTGGAGGCGCACCAAATAAGACCACTTGACCACGTTAGAGACACAACCCCTTCTATATTTGAGAGCGCGGGAGGAGACTGAATCTATTTCAAAATGTCCACGATTCAGAATGATATTTTAATTGTAAAAGGACAAAACTACCCTTTGCAATTTTTTGGTGACCGGTTGCTACCTCAGTTAATGACCAGTTGCTACCCTTTGTAATTTTTTTAGATTCAAGCTAATGACCGGTTGCTATCCTTTGGTAGTTTCTACGTTTTACTGATATGGTAACTCTGTGTATACCCCGTACAGAATTAGTAACTGTTCTACCTTAATTGAGTAATTTTAGTGAAATGCAAGCAAATCAATTATTTAATTATCAGGTTGAGAAATACAAGTTACTTGTAATTGAAATTTGTGTTCACACACGAGCCTTTTCCCTTACCGCACCCAGCATCAGGTACTGGGAAGTACCTCAGTATTAATTAAATCTGAGTGTTGCTTTTATTCATGATTTCTTTTGGCATGTCCGAAGTACATGGGAGAGTTAGGAGCAAATTTTGAGGTTTACCGAAACGATGAATTGACTGTGGAAGATATAAGAAGGTATAACTTTTACATAATGATATGATCTAAATTTTCACATGTAAAATTTCCCCCAAAAATGGATTTGCTGTATGGAAAATCTAACCTTGATTTTTTTTTTCCCTAATCAATTTTAGAATGGAGCCCATGGGGATACTGATCTCACCCGGGCCTGGTAAATGTTCTTCTATCGATGTTGATCATTGAATATAATTATATATGGTAGGTTAGTAGTTATTAGTAGTCTTTTTAAATTCAGGTGCACCTAGAGATTCAGGCATTTCACTCCAGACGGTTTTGGAACTTGGGCCAACAATACCAATTTTTGGTGTTTGTATGGGTCTGCAGTGTATAGGAGAAGCCTTTGGAGGTAATTGAAGCTCTTTCTTAGAATATACTATAGCATGAGTACCATTATCTAGTATTATTTCCCCGAGGAGAAGTTAATATATGTATGGCATGGCCTTCTTTGTGAATTACAGGAAAAATTGTGCGTGCTCCTACTGGAGTGGTACATGGTAAAGGTTCACTTGTTCATTACGACGACAAGATGGAACCTTGCTTGTTTCAAGGGTTACCAAAGTGAGCCAATAGCTTTCTGATATTACTCTTAAGCTCCCTTTTAGATAATTCAAATTTCTAAATATTTAAGAGTAGCCAATGGGTGTCTGATTTTGGAAAATGGTAATGATGTCAGAACCTTTTGAATGATTTTTGGATGAAAGCATTGTAGAAACAAAACTGAAATGAGAGACCACATGCATATATTTTTTGTTTTTCAGTAGTCCTTGGAGCCACGTGAATTTACTTTTTATAATTTTGTCATATCCGACCTAACCTAAATTATTGTTTCTCCTGAAACCAATAAGAAATAATATATATATTTAGTTTATAGTATTGCATGCGTTATATCTCGTTACCCAAAACAATCATAAATAGAGTAAAAGGAATGTTGCTATTGGACTTTGGCCACTGACCTATGCGAAAGATATATTCAGTTCCTCACACAAGCAGACAGGGGTTGGCGCCAAAGGAACTGGAACGTTTGCAGTATTGATGTCATTACCAATTTTAAAAGTACATATAGCATTGGCTACTCTTCCAATTTGAAGTATAATATAAACAATATAATAATAATAATTTCGGTATCTAAATTGTCTTTTCGGTCAACTCACATTTTATTGACTGGACAAGCAAATGTTCCTTTGAACAGGTCTACTGGCATTAATATCAAGTTGAAGTATTAGTTTTGTTATAAATTTTTAAATTGCTATATATATATATATATCTGTTGAAGATTATCTGAAGTATTAAATAGTGTTTATTACTTGGTTATTGCTAAGTGCTAACCTTGGAGTGTAGTACTGGCTGATTCGTGCAATTGTTCATATTCTGGTGCAAGTATGTTAGGAATTTTATGGAAAATGCAGACTTTTAGTTAAGCCCCAATTATTCACAAGATCTCTGAATAATCCCAATTCAACCAGTGGAAAAATGTAAGGTATACTACTGATTGAGGCCCAGTACTGATTTAGTATCAGACAAGATCAATTGGTATTGAAACCATGAAAGAATACTTGGTTGCCTACTACACTAAAATTGACATAATAATTTGGTTTTGTGTAGTCCTTTCAAAGCTGGGAGATATCACAGCCTTGTTATAGAAAATGAGACTTTTCCTAATGATGTTCTGGAGATGACAGCATGGAATGATGATGGACTGGTAATGGCAGCACGGCACCGGAAATACAAACATATCCTGGTATGCATACCAGTACAACTTTTTTTTTATGATCCATTAGAACATTGCTGGGACATTCTAAATTTTTTTCTTGATTAATTCAGGGAGTTCAATTCCACCCAGAGAGCATTATCACAACAGAAGGGAAGAAGATAGTTCTCAATTTCATGAATTTTGTAAAACAGCTCCAGTTGAAGCCTCCGGAAAATGAAAATTAAAGTTTTCTTTTCTTATCTGGGTATTGGTGAATTTAGAGACCTGGGTTTCTTTTTCTTTTTTTGTTTAAAAAAAGAAAGAATTAAATTAGAAGTGTTACATTTTTTATTAGAACTTGCTTGAATTTGGAGAAACCATATGAACTAATCCGTTTTTTTTCCTTGGATGATGACAATTGACAACATCTAGCTTAATTTAATTTCAAAATCTCCCTTTTTAATTATTTTTCTATCCTTTTTTTTCTCAATTTTTCTTTAGATGTTTTGTAATGATATATGTAATTGTGGCTGCTTGCTGAGCTTTAGTTATTGTTTTCGATTGCTGCATTTTAGATTCAATGTTTTTCCTTGGAATCAAGCAAGAAGGTCACCAGTGTAAAACTTTGTATGGTACATTGGTACCGTACCAGAGTTCATCTATTTAATTTGGTTTGCGAATTCTGAGTTTAACAGTTACTGATGGAAACTTGAAATTTGCATTAATTTAAGAACCATTATTTGCATTTAAAACTTTCAGCTTTCAAACAAGCATTTCTCCAACACAAGTGAAATTTCAACACTCTCATCTTTCCATATGTGCCCAAAAAAGATCTGTAAAATGAAGCTAATTACCTCAGTAAAAAAAAAAAATTCCACTATCTGACCAATTTACCCCTGAATAAACTGTAAAACAAACTCTAAAAGATTATCTCAGTGGATACCATCCGATCAGACCCAACAAGAGACAACCTGTCATGATAAGCCTCAACATAGCCGAATGCATCCGAACCCGGGGGGCATTCCAGACCAGCCTCGAGGCACCGGTGATGAATCCCGTGTGAATCGATGCAGTAGCCGCCCTTGTGGTCGTGACCCGCAAAACAAACCTTTACACACTTGAATTTGTGTATCAGTGCCATAACCTGTCACATTAGTTTGCATTAAAACTGAGTCTATACTTGATTTTAGTTGAATGGATCAACTAGAAGAAATCCATCGTAAATACTAATTTGTAACAAAACCATTGGATTCTAGCGTAGTGCCAGAAAATGACACCTTTCACTACTGATGTCTCCATTCATATTTTTACCATATCTGTTTTTGTACTGGTATCCTCTCGATCTCACTGATATTTCCGTTTTAAATCCCAATTTCTTTAAATTGAGATTATCATTGAAGTTAAGGCAAAAAAAAAAAAAAAAAGAATTTAAATACATAATAGGCCTTTAACCTTCAGATACTGTAATAATAGTCATATTGTATGACAATGCTCATAATAGACTTAACCTATACAGTACTGGGGTTTAAGACTACCCACTGATAACTGAATTCATATTTACCAGAAAAACAGTAATTATCACGCACCTCATCATAGTTCCATAGTAATGCCTCTGATGCAGCAGCACCCGGATCCATCGGGAGGTGGGAACACACAACGGCATTTTGCTTCTTCCTGTCACAATCCCGCAAGGTCTCCTCGAGCCACCTCAGCTGCTCCTTACCGACAGCTCCATTAAACAACACAAACCTCCTCTCGGCCCCAACCAACCCATTGGGACTATTCTTGTCAGAATTTGGGTTTTTCTCATTCAAAAACCGACCCGCTTCTAGAGTGACCTCATGATCCCCCGGCCAACCTAATGCACTAAAATCATACGCATCCAAAACAATGAATCGAAACTCAGGACACGGCGAGAATTCATAGTACGCACGCAAATTCTCAGAAGGGATTTTTAAAAGAGGAATCAATCTGCTCCTTGGAAGGTTGTAGAGACAGTGGTTGCCTATCATGTGATAAACCGGGCCGTTAAATTTCTCAAACTCATTCAGTACTTTTTCAACAGCTGTCAGTGACTCGGTTTTCGGGCAGAACCCATCAACGATATCTCCGAAATTAATGGAGAATTTAATGTTTTTGTGATCATTCCATTTCTTGACAGCTCGTTGGAGAACATGGATACTGTGGCGGTAGTATCTGGGTACACCTAGGAAAGAACGTCCGTCAGGTATGTCAGCATATTGTACGTCGGCAATGACACCGAAAGAGAATAGAGGTGCCTTTGAATGAGATGTTGACAATCCATTGGCAACTAAGGCCATTTTCTTTTGCACGGTATTTGATGTCTCCTTTTTTATTACTGTGGGTATCTCAAATTCTCAATGACTGAAGCTTTGTTACAGTGAGTACTTCACTGTTGAAGATAACAAATTTATTAGAGATCAATTAGTATGATATAGCAAATCATATAATTAGGAAATATTTTAGTGGCTCTTTATATTCTGTATAAGAGATTGAAATAATATCAGAAATCAACAAAAAAAATAGTTGTTTTTTCTCTCAAAATTCAGCATATAAATTAAGATTATGAGAATATTACTCAGCATTTTTGTAAAGAAATAATTACATAAAAGGCGGTTAATTGGGGCTTAGATCATGCATTTATCAACATTTTCATTTTCATTTGATCAATATGTGGTTTCTTCCAATGATTCGTACTATTATAAGAAACATGACAAAAATAAAAGAAATCCCAACAAAATTTCTCCTTGGTTTGTTTTAATTGCAAACTGATTTGGTTCATTGCATTCTAGGTTTTTAGGTAGACCCAATTGAGAAGAGAAGCAATCCTATCCGATTGCAGTGAATAACTAAATATACCCAATTTTTTTTCTTTTAGGATGAAAAAAGAAGCAAAAAAAACATGGAAAAACGAAAAGAAAATGTGCGTAGAGAGATCTAAGAAGGTTGGTACCAATAATGAATTTCCTTCTTGGATGAAGCAACAGAGCAAAAGCGTACGAGGTTTCGCCTTTGGCCTTTTGCGGAGGAGGGGAATAAATTGAAGAGAAGGGAAGGGAAGAGGATGTTCATTCGGGATCTCTACAATTTTCTAATTGCAAAATTGAAGAATCCTTTTCTTAACCTTTCTAAGTATTAGAAGAAAAAGTTGGAAATTGGAACACACCTCTTTTATTTATTTTTATTTTTTTTCTGGTTATAAGCCCAATCTTGTTCTAGCATAGGTATTTATATTACACAAAGATACTATTCTATACATTGAACTACTTGTAAAATCTATCACTGTTAAAAATTAAAGAGAAGAGAGAAAGTAAAATAAGTAGTTGCAAAATGTCAAGTTCGCGCCATATTAGCAAGTTAATTGGCCTGTCCATTCTCTTTTCTTGATATGCAAACATAGCAGTAGAGCAAGTGTGACTACACCTTCATCAACATCGCCTATAAGAGTGCACACTTAAGAGGCACTGAATCAGACCAAACCAGGAACTAAAGCAGACCGGACTAGGACAGTCATCACTTTCAGTCGAAGAGGCACTGAATCAAACCAGATAGTGAACTGAATCAACTGAACCAGGACAGTCACCACTCAGTCGAGGAAGTACTAAATCAAACTAGACCAAAAGTTGAGTCGATTGGACCAGGACAGTCACCTCACAGGAGGCTGCAACAATGGAAAGAGGAAGAAGAAAACACATCATCATTATCATCACCGGCTACGACTATAACAACACGTACCTTATATACTAATATTAGATACTACGGCGGACGAAGCGAATTTACAGCATCCTCAGTCGAACTCGGAGAGTCGAAGCGGATCAAAAAATGATGATCAAATACGTTAAACGGAAGCACCTGCTCAGTTGGAGTAATGAGAGATGGACCGACGAGCAGTGATTAGATCCGTTGGACGGAAGCATCTGCTTAAAACATGAGACGTAGCATTGAATAGCAACAGAGTCATCCGCTTGAATGGAGCGAGTCGAAATAAACCGGGCGGACTAGAGGAGGGACAGAGGTGGCGGGGCGAGGTGAAAAAGCAGAGTGGACGAACGACTCTCAAAACGTCGGCTTTAAAATATCTTATTTCTCTGATGGAGAAATGGTGGAGCGGAATCTCCAAGGTGAAGCGGAGCAGACGAGGCATACTTGGTTATTTTTCTATTTCAGTTTTACAGTTATATCATTTACACACCTCTGTGCTATAATGATATTGCACCACACAAGTGCATAACAACATAACCTCTGTGCTATGATGTCATTATGTGAACAATATGTTAGTATTGTGTTTGTGCCTTACAAGTTACAACTTACAACAGAACATATTATAATGTTTTTATAAAAGAATAAAAATAAATTCTCACAAAAAAAATATATTTTCGTAAAAATTGATAAAAAGGAATAATTATTCAACAATTAATAAATTTATTAATGATATTAAATTAAATTGGAAAAAATGAAGACATGACCAATCAATTATCAGTCAATTTATTATATTTTTAAATGATATTTTATAAATGAAAAAATCATGATCAATTAGAAAATTGAGTATCTGACAATCAAATCGGGGGTTTAGACATTTTTGAAAAAAAATGGAAAAGAGGAGGAAGTGTAAATTTTATGAGATAGAGAGCATTAAAGAGGTGTCGGAAGTACATATATAAATAAATCAAGATTTTTATATGTAAAAAACATAAAAAAGATGCATATAATAAAAAAGGACAAACTATTTAATTGAAAGATTGATATTCAATCTAGAATTTTATCTTTTAATTATAGCTATTTACAGATCAGGAAATCTACATACTTAAGAAGAGAAGAGATATACTACAATAATTATAATTTTTTTTATAAGCTTGCTTCATTAATTATTTGACCGAAACTTCTACAAGATCATTTAAAATTGTCAGCAAGATGGATGCAAAAGAATAAAATGCAAATATATAATAACAAATATATTGTAATAAAAAAATATGAGTGAGTCTATGGTACTATGCATATTACGATTTGTTACTGTGTTACGGCTCTATATTCGAGTTTTTAAATTCTAACGGTTGATCCAAACCGTTCATCTTGTTCTTCATATTAATATGTGTTTGAAGACCAAATTTTACATTTTTTGAAACTTTTTACTATTTTTTTTAGATTTATTGAAAATCACTGTTTTTGGATGGTCTAGAATTTTCAGATCAAGTAATTTTCTAAATATCTAAAAAAATAGTAAAAAATTTTCAAAAAATATAAAATTTGGTCTCCAAACACAAATTAATATGTAGAACAAGATGAATGGTTCGGATCGACCGTTAGAATTTGAAAACTTGAATATAGAGCTGTAGCACGATAACAACCCGTGATATACCATAGACTCACTCAAAAATATAATTAAGCATTCAACATATCTTGCAAACTGAAATTAATTGAATAATTAGATGAATGAAGATAGTTTAAAATTAATTTTGGATGAGAAATAATTGTTAGAATGCTGGTAATTTGCAATTGTAAGAAATTGATATAATCCAAGAGCATCATAATTCTTATAATAACGAAAGATAATTTTTTTTCTACCATATCAATAAGCTTTGAAATTTTTTCCTCAATTAATTTCAAATCATTTCCGTTAATAGAAAATAATTCAAATAATTTTCATTCTTATAGTTTATTCAAATTTATATTAAGGATCATGATAATTGTCCCCACACCTCTATTAATTCCTTCATTTACACTAGCACTTAACTTTCATAACTGCCTTGGGGACCACAAAAGTTTTAGCACTGATTTGTTTCTTTCTAAAATATTAATTTTCATACACAGAAGTATTTATATCTAAGAACGAAAATATTTATAACTATAAGGTGAATAATTTTTACATAAATAATTGTATCTCCAACCAAATCTCAAATTGCATAGGGGATTGACTATATATGTTTTTAGAAGTAGATTTTTTTGTCTTCATTCAACCTCATTCACATTTATGATGATCTATGAGTAATTTTACGAATCTAGAACCACGAAAGTCTTCTATGTAATTTTTTCTTTTTCAAATGAGATCCATGATGACATACTTTCGGGTTCGTCGTCACACAAGTAATTATACTTCGTTGTGCAAATATTTATACCTATACTTAAAATTATTTTTTACATATGATACTGACTGATATATGAAAGTATTAATATCAAGTATTACAAGTATTTATACATATACACTAGAGTATTTATACCTATATAAAAATACTTTGATAAATACCTCGTATATGTTTATGGTGATAAATATTTTTTTGTATGGATAAATAATTAGTGGGGACCATAGTACAACTTCTAATTTTAGAAGTTGATCCTCTAATTTTAGAAGTGTTTAAATAATTAGTGAAGACCATAATACAACATTTAAATAATTATCACATTCCTTATTTAACGTGAACTCTCTAATTTTAGTAGTGTTTAAATACTTAGTGACACCATAATACAACCTTCATAAATTGTAGCTGTGGGGATAGAGGGAGATAGGAGTGTGGGGATTAATATAATTATTCTTATGTTAAATGAGGTGCATCAAATATTTTAATGGCTTTTACATTTTTATAATTTATTTTTTCATACTATTCAATTGGTACTGCAATTGCCATCATTTATAATTAATTTGTAGCTAGAATGTAGATGCGTTGATAATCATATATTGTATGTAATGATTTAATTTTATGATTAACATTTTTTTAATCTTTTTTATGATTAACACACTATAGAATAATTTATAATATGTCAAGAGAGAATAATCCTTGTTAAGTTCCTCTCCTCACTTGTTGAAGAAAAAAAATAAAATTTCTTCCTTCCAAAAATAATGCACATACTAGCTAGCCAGATAAGGTGCATCCTCCTCCGGATTTGCCTGATGAACCTCATAGTCACGCCTCTCGCAAAATACCTCGGCATCTCATATAACAATCATGCTCGTTGGGTTGAGATACTGGTTGGGCTCTCTTAGCTCCGGTCTGCTTGGCATGTACACATCTATCTCCTCTAGTCTTTCCTCCCAAAGCAGATCCATTTGTTTTGCTAACTTTGGTCTGCAACTATTTGAGTGTAGGTTGTGTTCTTATGAGTTGGTGTTGCAGGGCCTTTCTATGGTGGTTCCTTACTTATAGGAGAAGTTTTCCTTTTTGTGCACCTACCGGAGTTACAACCAACTCCCTTGCATTTAAACCCAAATTACCATTACCGGAGTTACGACCTACCGGAGTTACTTTTAGGATTTGTTTTTGCCTGAAAAGTCACCCCTTCTTTTCGCTCTTTTGGTCGCTCCATTTTTTAGTTCATGAATTTTAGGATAAATTATGTCTTGTTAATGGTAATGGTACTTTGGGTTAGAATCCTAATTTAATTGAACCCAATAAGTTTATCATTTGTCTATGTTTTTTGTTATATTGATTGTTTATAATGTTTTTTATATAGTATGATCCGATTGGTTAATTAGTGAGTTTGAAATCAATAAATTTATTGAACCTAATTTCTGCTTCTCTGGCTGAAATCTTGCTTCGGCTCATTACATACAAACTTTAAGCATTAACCCTACCTCTACGCCTGATTTTTATTTCGTTGAATTTGGGTCATCAGGTCACTGAAATTAAGTTTGCCCACAGACACAGACAGAGAGCATTTGACCCCAGCTACTGTTCCAATTTAACTGCTTATTTATTTAGATATCAATTAAAATATAAACTTTTCACTCTTCATTGTATGATAATGGGCAACGCTTCATGGAGACGATTGACTATCAAGTTCAGTAATTTTTTAATAATAATAATAATAATAATAATAATAATATAATAATAATAATAATAATAATAATAATAATAATAATAATTATTATTATTATTGAGTTGGGCTAATATGACACTAGTGTTATATAAAACTAAATAACACCACATCTTAAACCCTTAGATCTGCTTTAAGATCTGTACAAAATGAAGTGCTTGAACAGTAAAAGCAGATATTACGGATCTTAAAGCAGATCTAAGGGTTTAAGATGTGGTGTTATTTAGTTTTATATAACACTAGTGTCATATTAGTCTAACTCATTATTATTATTATTAGTAAGTGTGGGGAGTTACGGTTCAAATTAGCTCGATGTGATGGTTTATAACGTTTAGCGGACATGATAAGCTAACACGTTCTTCTTAAATTCCGAAATTTTACAAAATCCTACCCCTATTTCAATATCAATTTATTTATTTTCCTATAAAAAAAAACAGTAAGGTCACGTGCACCAGCACTGCATGAGATGTATGGAATAGAAAACAAAAACATGAGCCGGAGGGCTCCAACTAGGATGTAAATTTGTGTCGCGACAGGACTAGTTATGTGATCAAATCAGATTTTTACATTACATTATAGTCACATTGTGATTGGTTATGTTTGTCACATTTAACTATTATTTATATAATTTAAGTTAATTTATTCAAGATTTATGAAGATCTAAACGGTTTTGATCATTCATTTGATCATGTGTCGTGTCATGCATGCTGTGACCTGACCAGTTCACTTATAATGCCGTGCTGGACCAATTTTATGAAAGATAGTCACATCATGCAAATGATCATGACACGAAACACGCAAGTCACAACACACAATCCGTACCGTGTGGTGACATAACTGTGTCGAGCTGTGATGTATCTAGTCATTACGTATTTACATCTCTATTTTGGGTCCACCGTTTTAGATGTACTCTTCCACCTTTGTTGATGTGGAACATTGGGATGTCTCCAGTATGGAGTATATACGCTATATGGGATATAGCATTAATACTTTAATAACCATCTCGTCTCATTTAATGTTAATTTTTTATAATTTTCTTTGCTTAAACCCACCTGTGTAGACTGGAGAGAGATTAGTTGGCAAAAATTAAATAAATTTAAATTCCTGTGTTTGCAGTTTCCTTTACTCTCCTTCTTCGATCGAAAGCTGTCATAGGTGGCCCAGTGTGGATAATTCTTTGGTGTTCCTATAAGAGTTCAGCTGTTGACTTACTTCAGTTAATTTTCTTGCAGTAGGTAAGTTCTACATATATCTATAGTTTTTTTGAAGAAATGTTAGTTAATTATTACATAAAATATGATAGCTAATATCACATACAGTACCAAACCATATCATAAACAAGAGTTGAGCGAATTAAAAAATAAACTTGGCAATTTGGCATATATAAATAAAGCAAAATGAAACAATAACGTTGAAAGAAGAAATGCCCAGATTTAGCCAATGTACGAGATTAATAGTTGAATTGTTGGCGTAAAAAAAAAACTGACAATTTATGTTCATACAAGTGACTAACAAAAGTGGAAGAAAGAAATCGACCAAAGAAAACAAACGGTGAAATTATCTCGCTACAGGAGCTGTTGCAGACCTTCCAGTGCCACCCATGTAAGCCATCTCGAAAACACTGTTCTGACTAACATCACTTACAAAATTGTCATTCCTTGAATTATTATGCGGGTTTGTATAAGTGGTACTTCCGCTACGGGTGCCCTCTGTAGATATCTCCAAATCAAGGCTTTCCTTGAGTTCTGCAACTACTACACTCATGGTAGGCCTCTGAGCAGAGTTCGGCCCCGTGCACTTGTGTGCCAGGTCAGTAACCTTCCATACAGAGTTTATGTCGTACTGCCCATGAATCCTTTGATCCACTATGCTTTCAATGTCTCCTCTTGATAGTTTTTGATCCACCCATTGCTTCAGGTGGCCTCCTTCTGGACCCACAATGATAGGAGGTTGTCCTGTAATGATCTCTAACAGAACAACACCAAAGCTGAACACATCGCTTTTTTCACTTAGCTGGTTTGACAAATAGTACCTGAAGGATCATGGATTTTAATTAATTTATCGCTTTGTAAGAGGAATTAATAATATTGTTTAATCTTTTAGAAACAAGACCTTTATATTATGTTTTAATCAACCAACTGAAAACATTTTTGTTCAGGTAGTACAACAAAAGTTTAACATGCCGTGGTGAGGCTATGGTTCTATAATCTATACTTATATGAATAGTGTACTTTCGATCAATATCTTTGTATTTAAAGTCCAAACAAATTATCTGAACCTTTTAACATGATTTAATTTCATGTGAAAATGTACTTGCTCTAAAGATTGTAGACCATTCAAAAGTTAGTGATTTTCTACCTATCTAAAAAGTTAGTAAAAAGGAAATCTAAAAAATAAAAAAATTGATCTGGGAGTACATTTTCATTAGTAGATTATGTTAAATGGTTCAGATCGATTGTATGTACGGACCAATATACATTATGCATAGTATGATCACCTCACTCAGTTGATCATATCATTGGATATTATATTTATAATTGGTAAGAAACTACAAATTTATGATAGATAAACATGTCTTATATGACCAAAGGAAAAGAAACTCAAGGAAACAAATATTGTATTGTGAAAAGAAAATTAAAAATTAAAAAAGAAAGAGAAAAGAGCAGTCTTACTCGGGGTCCAGATAGCCAGGGGTGCCTACTATTGCTGTTGATACATGGCTGCTTACACCATTGTTGAAAGCTCTAGAGAGCCCAAAATCCGCAATCTTTGCCTCGAGATTTGAATTTAAAAGAATGTTACTGGTCTTCACGTCTCTATGGATTAGTGGCGGATTGCATGCCTTATGCAAATACTCCAATCCTGCATTGAATTTTGTGCATATTTGTTTACTAAAAGATGATATTACCATTGAGTCATGACGTCAATATTTTCAGAAATGATTTATGCCTTAGAGCATAAGGAAAAAAATGTAAGGTCAACTAATTGTAACAATCAGTACTGTTACAATTTTAATAGTGTATTAGGTTGATTTACTATAGATTTTTCCTGATATATAGTCTTGAATATTATGATTAGATGAGGAATAAATGCTTCAAAATTATAGATACTAAAAAGCTTTCATACCAAGTGCGGATTCGTATGCAATTCGAACCCGTTGTTTCCAACTCAGAGGCCTTGCATTATCTAAAATTGACAGATTTCAGACTTTCAGTTTAAATCCTTGACTAGTAAATAGTTTCAATAAAAGAACCCCCTCTTGAGAAAAGATTTCAAGTAAAAGGTAACAATCACCCATAAGCTTCTCTTGCATAGTTCCTTCTTGCATGTACTCATATACAAGTGCCATGGAATCTCCATCCATGCAATAGCCAATTAGTGACACTAAGTTTCTGTGATGAACCCTCGTCAAATTTTGAGCCTGGAAACAAAACAAATTATTGCATCTTTATTCTACTTACCTTTACAAGATAGTTTTGTTAGCCTCCTTAATTAACATCTAAATCTTTTTTCCTAAAGCCAAACAACTGTGCGAGTATATATAAGTATTTACCAATTCCTGGTTTTGTAAAAGGTAAGGTAAGAAGGTAAGATAAATGGTAATTACCTCAGCCAAGAACTCTTTCATTCCTTGTGAAGATGTATGAGATCGCATTTTCACTGCAACTTGAGCTCCATTTTCCAGGGCCCCCATATATACCCTTCCGAATCCTCCAGAGCCAATATTATTCAGGAACTTATTAGTAATTCTACTCAGATCATTGTAACTGAATCGACGATTCTCAAAATCCAATATTCCTTCTCCTGCTTCATTTGGTTTAGATACATTTGTATAGTTTTGGCCAGCAATATTGCCCTGGGGAGTATTTGCATAGTTTGGCTGGTGATTATGTGCTAGATTAGGGGTTGTTCCAGAGATTTCAAGTTGTTCTGAATGGACATCTGTAAGATAAAAACCAGAGTTATGTCTTTCCAAATTCCAAACTTTGATGACAGAAATATTGTTTAATTTTCAGTTTATTATTAGAATAAAATAAAAAATTGTAGAGGTCCTAAGAGCGGTTTCAGATGATGGAGCACAAAGCTTTCATTTTACTGGATATATACCACAGAAGGTATGTCATAAAAAAATAAGAAAAGAGCTCGTATTAGCTGAAGATCAATGACCAGTTTTTAATAGAGAGCCCAACTGGTACTGGTGTGTACCACCTAAAATTTTCAGGTTAAGATCCAAAATATCAGTCTTTCCTTTTAAACAATCCTCATCTTAAATTTTGATAAATGTAATAAATTAGAGACCTGTACACATAATAATCCCTTTATATAAAATTACAATATAGTAGAGAATTTTGAATTTTTTTTTTCTAGAAAGGAAAAAAATTCAAAGAAAAGGCAGACTTACCTTTGTGCTTTCTCACATACACAACTATTATAATGGCAGCTGCAATGAGAAGCAGCACAACCACACCAGCGACCGCTATAATAACTGTTCGATTTCGAGTAGGAGTTGGGGGTGGAGCTGCACGTCCAAACCTAAGTAGAAAAAATGTTTTTAATAATGCAAACAGTTAGAGGCTTGGTGAGCTCAATCCCAGCTATGTTATTTAAAAAGAAGGCATCAACCAAATATTTTACTCCAGCCATTTGCCAGTATTACTAATAGATTAATTTATTACTGTAACATGATTTCTTTTCATCTTTATCAAACTTCATGGTTTAAAATTGGCTGACCCAATTGACTTTTTTTGTGAAAATGAACAGAGATGTACGCAGAAGCACAATTACTCTGTGAAGTTTTAAGAGACTAACAGGCAGTACGCTTAAATTCCTGGTTGGATCAGATTCCTTATTAAATATAAAAAATGATGTATTAATATATCCTTTCTTTAATCGTTATTTTTGTGTATTCTTTACTGAATACCCATGCCATTTTGACAAAAGGTGATAATGTTACATATAGTGGTAATTTTGGACCTAATGATGTGCACTTATCTAACTGTGGGTTGATTATATACTCTTTTACATCAATAGATTTTTTATTATTTATTTGTGTAATTATAATATGTTGTGCAGTTGTTGGACTTGTACTTATCTTTCTATGTTTAATTCATTTCTTTAACGAGCCATAATAAACAATGATGAAGTCCCTGTAAAATTATGTAACAAAAATACCATTTAAAAACAATGAATGAAACGGAATGACAAAAAAAAAAAAAAAAAATGAAACGTACAAAAACGTTAGACTTCCACCCTGTTTTCTATTCTGAAGACCAGGAGGAAGGGTCGTTGAAATCTTGTCATTTCCTGTTATGTCCCTGAAAGTTCCATAAAATTATAACAGGATTTGTGATATATATCTTCATTATGAAAATAGAGGTTAATTAATTTGCAAACCTACAGGTATCTAAGGGCAGATAATTTATCAAGGAAAGCAGGAAGATCCCCGGACAAGTCATTGTTAGAAAAATCCCTGAAAAAAATGTATAAAGCAAGAGCTATAAGTTAGCATGATATGCCGGAAAGGAATTGCAATAGAAGACAAGACATCTGACTTACACGAAAACGAAAATATTTACATACTAACAGTTGTAGTTCAAAGGAAAATTGATCTTAGTTTAAGGAACATATATATACAAAATCTGAAGAGCGCTTAGATTTCCAAAAGAAGCTACTATGGGCCCTGTCAATCCACTTGATGATAGGTTTCTGAAAAGACAAATCTTAGTAGTCAAAGCTAGCTAGTATATATATTGAAAAGTAAAATGTATGACGAGACATTTTGAAATGCTCACAAAGTTGTGATCCTTGGAATATGGGTGGAATCCAAGGTGCAGTTGACACCAGTCCACAAGAATTCTTTGGGAGCACAAGGATCACCACTCCAGCCTTTCTTTACTGTATAGTTCACCTTAATTGTATTCATGGCATTAACTGCAGTTGAAATCACATACATCAAGTCATGATTAATTAATTAAAATATAATTCAATGAAGTACATAGAATGAGACAATTATGATCAAACATATATACCATCTTCACTATTGGTGGGAATCCCAATGGCGGGTGTAATGGCATACAATTCAACTGCATTCATCAGTGGTGGGAGAGTCGAGGTTGAAGTAGCCTTAAGGGTGAGATTATATTCCTTGTAACCCCAGACATTGTATGTCAATGTTGAAGTTGTTGAAGATCGACTCCGACTCCCAAATAGGATTTTATTGATATATATATTGAACTCCCTACGTTCAGTGGATGATATGTTCTCGATCTCACTGAAGTGAAGGATTAACAAAAATACGGTGACATCATATTCGCTGGTCCAGTTAAGATAAAGGGGTTGCGTGGTGTTTAAAGTGGTGACAGCAGTTTGCATGACGCGAGAGGGGGTCTCAAAGTCTATATCTAGGTTCACCTTGGTTGAGACATCAATCCACGTCTCATCCATGATGGGATACCAATCCCGGTCGTATTTGTCAACCGGGTACCTAACAAAATGGTGGAAGAAGAAAGTGATTACCATATATACTACTGGTTGACTACTGAAGAATATGTTAATTACCTGGTCTTCTCTATTCTAATCTATTAAACAAAATTCAAATTTTATACGGTTGATATGCAAAGTCTTTTTTAGTTTGGACCATGTAGAGAATATAAACAAGCCAATTAAATCATAGATGTTTGGTACCCTTATCCATCTCCTATTAGCCAAAACATACTAATTAAGATTATATCATAGTTCTCTAACTTGTGACATTGACTTAAAATTAAATTATGATGAATAATTCCTGCAACAAACAATATCTAACCACGAATAGTTGGTTAACATGTTTACCTGAGGTAATCGGTTTCTCCTAAATTTACCCTTCCGTAGGTAACCAATGATTGTGTGGAATTTGCCGATTGATAAATTCTCGTTGGCAATGGCCTCAACTCCAGAACAGAGATAAAAGGGGTGCCCTGATTTGTATTAACGAGGCAATATTCTAGGTAGGCAGAAGTGGCTGTCGCAATGATCTCAGTTATAAATGAACCATCTACAGTGGTTATATTAACTGTATTCATATAATTGACTCCCAGATGAACATCAAAGGTTGGAAACTTATTTAACTGATCATAGTTTCCATACATGAATCTTCCTCTTATAATGTATTTTGATCCTATTTTGGAGGATAAGGAGTAGCAATTTCGGGTCCCATGGGGAAAGCTTCTGACAGTTAAATATTCCTTGAATAGGACACTTGTGGCAAAACGTGAATTGATTTCTTTGTTCTCTCCCGTGTCGATAAATTGATCATCAGACACGAAAGTCAAGTTATAATAGCTAACATTAAAGTTAGAATTTTCAGCACGTCCACAATCAATGCTGATGAAACCTGTAAAGAGAGAGATGAAATTTTTTTTTTTTTTTTTAAGTTTAAAAAACAAAGGCAGAAATTCAACAGAAACATGCATGCTTTGTATTGTTATTGAACAAGTCCTACATACATCATTAATAAATCATTAAGAAAAAACTCGTACCACTATTATTCATACTTTTGCAACACCATGAACTATATTTATCAAGGAAGTCTCGATGTCCATTTGCATCAAAGTATCAAGTATGGAGGCAGAATTTTAATATTCCAAGTTGCAACAAAGCTCAGCATAAGAGGTTTTACTAGCTAGGGATTGCATATCAAAAACTTTTTGCTAGATTTTTCAGCCAAATATTTGCTGATTGTTCAATGATCCGAAAAGCTATATATAGACATTTGAGTATTCTCTAATAACTAGTTTAGTTCTCTACAGCATAACCAAAAGTTTGAAACCATCTGCTACAGACTGAAGTGCCTACGTTTGAAACCATCTGATCAGCATTTTTCTTTCAGATTTTTCCATTTTTAATTTTCTAATTGTATGTTAGATTACCAAATTTAATTACCAATATAGTAATTGCAAAGTTGAATATATAATTATTACACAATTGCTAACAAATTTGATTGTAATTAAAAAAAATGGGTGAGGCTAGGTTACTATGCATAACGCATGTTAGTCCATACTATATATTAATATCTCTATTTTCAAAGTTCAAACAATTAATCTGAATCATTCAACATATATCATAATGAAATGAATTTACAGACTAAATTTTATATGTTTTAAAAGTTTTTACTATTTTTATATATAGAAAATCACTATATTTTAATGGTATATAATATCTAGAATATTTGGATCGAGTATAGAATATCTAGAAAATCACTATATTTTACATGTGACAGACTTGGGTAGCACCGATTGAAGAGAAGCTCGTCCAACACCGCTTAAGATGGTTTGAGAATCTCCAACGGAGGCATCCCGAGACACCAATGTGTACTTGGAATTAGAAGTTGTATCAAAAACACAAGGAGAGGCAGAGGTCGGCCAAGATTGTATAGGAGGAAGCAGTAAAAGTTAGCTTCGGACAAAAGCATGTGAAAGTTAGCAACTGATGTACCAGAATCATGACCTAGGATATATTGTTTAGGGTACTATTATACGCTTTAGGTCATACTGCTAGTGATTTGGGATTAAGACTTAGGCTCCTACGATTTATATATAGTGTAGGCATAATATAGTAAGTACTATATTAGTGTTATTACTATTATTATTGGTATCATTACTACTATAAGCATTACTACTTTTGCTACCTTGATTTTGTGACTTCGATTGGGTTTCATTTCTATCTTACTCCAACTTGTTCAGGACTAAAGACTTAAGTAGTTGTTGTTGTTCTTTTTTTTTATCCGTCTAAAAAATTTGTAAAAATATTCTAAAAATATTAAATTCGATCTATAATTATATTTTTATATAAAGATCATATATGATAAATGGTTCAGATCAACTATATATTTAAACTTTAAAATTGAGATATTAATCCATATATAGTAAAGACCAATATGCGGACACACACACACACAGAAATATATATTGCATTGTGTCGTGACATGTTTGAGTAAATATAGAAAAGAGACATATTCAGGGATATGAAAATTAACAAGCAATTCCTAGGAATCCAATGAACAAATAATTAAGTTTATACGTACAAAGTAATTTTTATGATCAAGACAAATAATTGCATCTAACAATTAATAGACCGTGCATTTGAAGAGAAGCGAGATTGTGTAGTGGTAATAATGCATTCATGCTTACCGTCAGGCTGTAGAAGCTGACTATCGACCCGTATAGTAGACATGCAAATCACAACGACGAAACACCATAATTTCATTCTTTCTGAGGTGATTACCATTTTTCTTCTCCACTTGAAGAGATAACGGGAAAAGGGCTCCTTTTTATGATATATACACATATATATATCTGGCTCCAACTATTTAACAATTAAAATCTGAAGAATATCTATCTGTTGGATTTATTGAAAAATAAAATTAATTTGTATGTCTGGCTCCAACAAGTTAAACAGATTAAGGAGAGCACGTTTACATATGACTTAATTAAATAATGAAGTCAACCGCCTAGCCTATTTTTCTTTAATCGATCGTGGTTCCGTCAAACAGTTTTCCACAGAGATACTCCGATCGAGTCTGATAACCAAATTTATGGGCTCTTAATTAATTAATTAGCATCGATTGTTACTCTCATTAGTCCCCGCCATGTTGGGCTGGGCCAGCTAGCTATAGGTCATGTGCGCCAGAAAATCATTTTTCAAAGTCAATGTAAAATGATACTTTAAACTATAAATGCTCCAATTGAAAACTAATAAAATTAGCAAATTTTTTTACTTGATAAATAGAAATATTATCTTATTCTTTAAATTTGAGATTTAAAATTAGCAACTTTGTGTTTTAATCTAAATCTGATCCACTTATTGCCTGTCTATATGTTGCTTTCAAAGTCTAAAAACTTGTTTTTCTTAAAATGATACTTTAATGAGGATATGTTTAAATCTAATTCTAAGACTCAATTCCAAACATATTCTGTACTTAACAAATTTGTAGTTATTATGCAAACTCATGAAAATTGAAGAAGGGAGATAAATTGAAGAGGAGAGAAGAGGATGTTCATTCGGGATCTCTACAATTATCTAATTGCAAAATTGAAGAATCCTTTTCTTAACCTTTCCAAGTATTAGAAGAAAAAGTTGGAAACTGGAACGCACCTCTGTGCTACTACGAGAGTATTTTTATTTCAACAGTAGATGACTTGATATTACAACACACATGAGTACATATAATAATAGAGTAGAACTAGGGTGCTCTAAAGCTCACCAAAGTATTTGGTAAACTTGACTCTAAAACTCATCAAATTGATTTCAAATGACGAATCCGAACCGTTGAAACCTGCTTACCTTATGTGTGATGCATCTACATGTAAAATTTTTAAACATTCGAATTAGTTTAGTATAAAGTCAATCGGTCAAAATTAGAAGGTTAATAAATTAATTTTAGTGCATTCATTTTCTGAATGTTTTTTGACCGCTTGACTTTATACTAAACTAATTCGAATATTTAAAAATTTCACATGTAGATGCATCACACGTAAGGTAAGGAGGTTTCAACGGTTTGGATTCGTCATTTGAAATCAATTTGATGGGTTTTAGAGTCAAGCTTACCAAACACTTTGGTGAGCTTTAGAGCACCCTAGTTCTACTCTATAATAATATACTAGTATTGTTTCTGTAACTTGCAACAGAACATATTACAAGAGAATAAAAATAATATATTTTTATAAAAGTTGATTAAAAATAATTATTATTTAACAATAATTATTTATAAATGATATTAAAATAGATTAGAAAGAAATGAAGTCGTGACCAATCAATTATTAATTAGTTCATAATATTTTTAAACGAAAAAAATCATAATCAATCAGAAAATTGAGTATCTAACAATCCAATCAGGGGGTTTAGGAAGATTAAAAAAATAGAGAAAGAGAAGGATTTCGTAGATTCTGTGAGATAAAAAATACTGGAGATGCCTTGATGAGTATGCGTGGCTAGTATATGTCTAAATAAAATTAGGTGTGGAGTTCTTGTCTAAAGAGCTTTCGTTATGCTTAAATGAGATATGGGTATATTTATAATAAAAAAATATTCATGTTTAAATTTAAAGGCATAGTTGTTCTTTTTATTTTTAATTACCATTAACAGTGATTTTAATTGATTTAATTGAGAAATTGATATATTTACAATATAGTTATATATATTTAGATGGAGAAATAATTAATTTTAAAATTCTGATGGAGAAATATCTAATTAAAAAAGTTATCATAGACATATATCTAAATATATATATATATATATATATATATTTTAATTTATAAGGTTTTGGTAACGTGGTAATATCTGAAAAAACTAATAAGAATCATATAAAAGAACACCACAAACACAAATAATACATAGCAAATGCCAGTAACAACTGACTTTTTTTTTATTATTAATCATCATGCAATCTTCTCCTCATAATCTATCATGGCAGATGATGAATTAAACAACTAAAATTGAAACATCACATGGCCGGAGGAGGTCCAGATTTAATCTTCGCCCGAAGAATCTTGCTGAACTCTACATATTTCGCAGTCTCCGGTATAACAGTTCGCACTGCTTCATTGTTGCAAAAGTTTTCAGCCCATGCACAAAGAAGCGGTATTCTGGCATCGTCTAACAGCTTAACACACATCATCTCTTCAGCTGCTCTCATCCATCCTAAGAAAGAACCGACTGCTATGTCGAGGTATTTAATCGTGTCGCCACCGAAGAACGGTTTTCCGTTGCTCATCTTGGCAAAAGCTTCCTCTAAGTGTAGTAGAGCCGTCATGATTTGCTCCGCGGCCTCAACCTTGGTCTCATCAGTTGCAGTTGTGACTAAGCTAAATAAAGAGTTAAAAAGCTGAAAGAGTTGAATAAATAACAAGTTAGTATAAGAGATAATCAAAATTAAATGATTTTTTTATATTGCAAAATGTAGTTTTTTGTTGAATTATAAACTTAATTTTTTATAATAAAGTTAGGTTTATTTAGGAATATAAATAAAAACACTTTGAATTCTATGGTGGATAGAATTGGAGGCTGGTTAAAAGGAATTATGAAAGGGCAAATGTTGGTCAATTTAAGTGTAATGTTTTAAATTAAAGGCCTTTATATATAATCTAGCTTTTACTGGTGAATGTTTTAAGTCGAATGGAGTTTCCTATATAGAGATATTGTTTTCTAGTAAGGGACATCATAATAAACACTGTCGTTTTGAATTTTGTTTTCTGTTTTAATGTTCTAAGTATTCTAAAGTTTGGTTATAAAGAAGTAGTATTATGTTTTTAAGTAAAGGTTAGAAGTCAAATTATTTAACTATTTAATTCATAAAAAAAAATTTATCAGAGGTCATTATCTTTGTTACTAGACCAAACATTAGTTATAAAGAATTAATATTTTGTTGTTATGCAATAGAATATGTATAAGGATATTAAAAGTTAATAATAAAAAGAAGTTAGTTTATTATTCTCTTCTCCCCACCCAAAAAAAGTTGTTGTGTATTTTTAACAGTTTTTGTATGACAAAAATTAAGAAATAGCGGATAAGGCTGGACCAAACTAAAATTAAAATTAATTAAATTTTTTGGTAAGTATTAAATAAGAGAGAATTTGATTATTTTTCAAAACAAGTACTTTGATTTCTTTTTTTTTTCTCACAGAAGCAATTCTCCCATGAATATATAGAAGACATGAATAATACCTTGTCATCAATATAGGCAGTCCAAAAGCGATGCATTGCCTTGTCATACGAATCGGTCCGGCATCAAAGTAGACGCCGATTGAGCCCAAACATCGTTGATATACTGCACAATAATCATGGACTCGGATATGGGTTTGCCGTGATGAATCAGAACCGATATCTTCTTATAAACCGGATTCGACTTGAGCAGCAACTCGCTCTTAATTTGTACCGAATTGCTCTTCCAGAAATTCATATTGCACCTCTTTTAGATTCAGTGCAATTCCTACCTTTATCACAAAGGGACTCACCCAAGCCCCAAGCAATTTCACTTCCGAATTTTCACTTGCTGCCATTTTAATTTGGGAGCTTCTGTTTGTGTTATGTTATCTACAAATTATATAATGAGGAGTCCAGATATTTTGCTTGGTTGATATTCATGGGCAGACTATTCAATATTTTTTTGTGAATATAGGAACATTTTCTAAGACTTTTTTGCACCTCATAATCAAATTGATGGGTACCCTTCAAAAATCTCATGTATTCGTCTTCTCATATTTATGATATGATATTTATCATTTTAAATTTAAAAAAGTAACAAATTTATCTAATTATTATTGTATTTTCTGTTAAAACTCATTTTAATTTTTATCATGTTATATTTTTGCTTTTATTATAAAATAGAAAAAAAAATATGTAACGTGTAATATGTATTCAGTTGTATTCTAACTAATTACTTTGTGAGAATAAATAATTCATTTCTCTAATTGTTAGTTCGTAATAATTTAGAAGTCAATAATATGATAATTTATTATAAAACTTTATTCATGAATTGGATGTTTAATTATATATTATTGTGTTGCCTTGAATATTATTGCATTTATAAATCATTCCAAGTTCATGACTGGAATTATGAAACTTCATAATACATATGATATATACTCTTAAAAGTCTCTGACCGAGATAATTAGCAGAAACACTAATTACCGCTATAAGGTTAGTGTGTGGATTAAAAGATGGTCAAGTTTTGCAAACCACTGACAAGAGATGTCATTTTAATCACATATATATATATATTCTAGGAACATGATATTTGACAGACCTCGAATGAAACATGAAATGGAGTTGTGTCTGTGTCATTAATGTTTTCATTCAGTGTTAAGTTCTATAGTATGAGGTATTCATCGTTTCTACTAAGAAACGTGTATGTGTGATTGTTACCTAACGCTGTTGGTAAAACATAGTTATAATGATAGCTCTTCGGTATACATAATTTAGCTGAGGAAATGATGGTTTATCAAAAGTACTATTGTCCCTCGTATCTCTATACGAGCTATATCATCACTGGGTCTCTTGATAGAGTAAGATTATTTGCTAGCAATATAATTACAAGAGTAATTATATTTGATAGTCTGCTCAAAATCAAGAAAATATTAAGTTTGCAAGGATGACACACACCTACCTTGAAACTAATCTGATGGCTATGAGACAGAAGAACAGACACAAGTAAATAGTTTACTGGATCGTGGTATTGTATAGTATAGCATCATTTGTGTAATTGGATGGTCATAGTGCAGATGTCAGATGCCTCCTATGATTATAGAAGTTAAAACAGTTTTAATTCTATTTACCAACATAACACAGATCTATTAACGAGTTGAAACTGACTCGAGTTGTAAATGAGTGAGTTAAAGCGAGCCATTAACAAGCGAGTTGCAAGTTCGAGCAATTTTGTACAGCCCTAATTCCTAAGAATCCAATGAACAAATAATTAAGTTATACGTACAAATAATTTTTGTGATCAAGACAAATAATTGCATCTAACAATATATATACCGTGCATTTGAAGAGAAGCGAGATTGTGTAGTGGTAATAATGCATTCATGTTTACCGTATATACGTCAGGCTGAAGCTGGCTATGGACCCGTATAGTAGACATGCAAATCACAAGAAGAACGAAAAACCATAATTTCATTCTTTCTGAGGTGGCTTCCATTTTTCTTCTCCACTTGAAGAGTTAACGGGAAAAGGGCTCCGTTTTATGATATATATATCCAACTGTTTAACAAAATCTAAAGAATATGATCTGTTGGATTTATTGAAAAATAAAAATAAAAATGCAAGTCTGCTGACTCCAACAAATATTGAAACAGATTAAGGAGAGCACGTTTATATATGACTTAATTAAATAATGTAGTCAACCACCTAGCCAGCTAGCCTATTTTTCTTTAATCGATGGTTCGTTAATTGGTTCCGTCAAAAAGTTTTCCACAGAGATACTCCGATCGAGTCTGAATCTGATAACCAAATTTATGGGCTCTTAGCATAGTTAGCACAATGAAATAGTTTTAAGGTTTGCTATTGGTTGGATTGGGATCTTAATTACCTAGTTAGAAATATTATATTTATCTTCCAAGCCTCCACCTCCAAAAATATATATAGCTGGTGTTTTGAGCCAACTATATATTTAAAATAAAACTAATTAAATGGTAAGTGTTTTGTACACAATACATTAAACAATAACTAAATGTACATTTTAGGATGGCTTGGACAGTAATGCACATAAAATTTAAAATAACAAATGCACATTATGCAACAGCCAAGTGTGCATTACGTAATAACTGAGTGCATATTTTGAAATAATCAAGCGCTTTTACACGTCAAATATTCAGTCCGAAGGTATCTCATCAAATCCAGAATAAGCTAATGTATTCCATTTTACATTAAAAAGAGAAAAATAAGCAATATATTCTGAACCGAAATTATATATAACTCCTAGAGAATATATACATAGAGAGAGAGAGAGTTGGGTTATGACCAGAGCATTGCAATTAATGTATAGATCCTCTTTGTACATTGGATTGTAAACCGTCGGATTCAAAATTCAAATAATTAATCTCAATGGCTCAATATGTTCTCCAAGTTCAAATGAGCTCGGAGACCACATTTCATATTTTTTGGAAAAAGAAAATACTATTTTTTTAGAATTTTTTAAAATCGTTGTTTTTCAGAAATTTTTAGACCATATAAAAACAATGATTTTCAAAAATTCTAAAAAAATAGCAAATAATTTCCAAAACATATAAAATATCTAAATCCTAGTTTTATGATGTGCATACATCTATATAAGGTTTTGGCAACGTAGTAATTAATATCTCAAATACCAACAAGAATCATATAAAAAAAGAACACCACAAACACAAATAATGCATAGAAAATGGCAATAACAATTGACTTTTCTTTATTAGTCATCATGCAACCTTCTCCTCATAATCTATCATGGCAGATGATGAATTAATTAAACAATTAAAATTGAAACATCACTTGGCCGGAGGAGGTTCAGATTTAAACTTCGCTTGAAGAATCTTGCCTAACTCTACGAATTTCGCAGTCTCCGGAATAACAGTTCGCACCGCTTCATTGTTGCAAAAGTTTTCAGCCCAAGCACAAAGAAGCGGTATTCTGGCATCGTCTAACAGCTTCACACACATTATCTCTTCAGCTGCTCTCATCCATCCTAAGAAAGAACCGACTGCTATGTCGAGGTATTTAATCGTGTCACCACCGAAGAACGGTTTTCCCTTGCTCATATTGGCAAAAGCTTCCTCTAAGTGTAGTAGAACCACCATGATTTGCTCCTTGGACTCGGCCTTAGTCTCTTCAGTTGCAGTTGTGACTAAGCCAATTAAAGGGTTATAAAACTGCAAGAGTTGAATAAATAACAAGTTAGTATAACATATAAACTAAATTTAATGATATTTTTATATTGCAAAATGTAATTTTTGTTGAATTAATTTTAAACTTAATTTTCTATAATAAAGTTAGGTTTATTTAGAAATATAAATAAAAACCCTTTGAATTTTATGGTGGATAGAATTTAAGCCTAGTTAAAGAGAAATGATGAAGCTTTTAAGTAAGTTGGAATTCTCTGTAGAGAGTTATTGTTGTTTTATTAAAGGGATATTAACTAATTGTGTCTTTTATTCATATCTTCTATACCAATAACCTCTAATTTTATGATAAAAGTAGTATGTTGTTTTTAAATAAATTAAAATTATAGGTCAAATTATCAAATTATTTGATATTCACAGAAGGAATTTTTTTTTATCGAAGATTATTGTCTTTGTTACTACACTAAATGTTAGTTTTTAAGAAGTAGTATTTTGTTATTATGTAATAGAATATGTACGAGAATATTAAAAGAAAATTAAGAGTTGATAATAAAAAGAAGTTTGTTTATTATTCTCTTCTCCCCCCTAAAAAAGTTGTTGTGTGTATTTTTAACAGTTTTTGTATGACAAAATTAGGAAATAGGGGATAAGGTTGGACCAAACTAAAAGTAAAATTAATATTTTTTTTGGTAAAAACTAAATCAGAGAGAATTTGATTATTTTTCAAAATAAGTACTTTGAATTTTTTTTTTCACATAAGCAATTCTCCCATGGATATATAGAAGACATGAATAATACCTTGTCATCAAAATAGGCAGTCCAAAAGCGATGCGTTGCCTTGTCATACGCATCAGTCGGCATCAAAGTAAACACAGATTGAGCCCAAACATCGTCGATATACTGCACAATAATCATGGATTCAGATATGGGTTTTCCGTGATGAATCAGAACCGGTATCTTCTTATAAACCGGATTCGACTTGAGCAGCAACTCGCTCTTTGTACCGAATTGCTCTTCCAGGAATTCATATTGCACCTCTTTTAGATTCAGTGCAATTCCTACCCTTATCACAAAGGGACTCACCCATACCCCAAGCAATTTCACTTCCGAATTTTCACTTGCTGCCATTTTAATTTGGGAGCTTCTGTTTGTGTTATGTTATCTACAAATTATATAATGAGGAGGAGTCCAGATATTTTGTTTGGTTGATATTGATTGGCATTTATGCTATTGATAGACTATTCAATATTTTTTGTGAATATAGGAACATGTTCTAAGACTTTTTTGCACCTCATAATCAAATTGATGGGTACCCTGCAAAAATCTCATGTATTCTTCTTCTCAAATTTATGATATGATATTACAAATTTATGTAATTATTATTGTATTTTCTATTAAAACTCATTTTAATTTTATTATGTTATATTTTAGCTTTTATTAAAAAATAGAAGAAAAAAAAATGTAACATGTAATATGTATTCAGTTGTATTCTAATTAATTACTTTGTGAGGATAAATAATTCATTTCTCTAATTAATACCAAGCAATATACAAACACTTTCAAAAGGAGGTTCCTTATTTTCATTAAGCTTGATATTGTATCAAGTTGGTGACTAGGGCTGCCAATGATTAAGGTTTGGCTCAAACTCGCCTCGGCTCAATGAAGCAAAATAACTAGACTCGCTTTTGAAAGAAAAAGTTTGACTCGGCTCAGCTCATGTAAACACTTGGCTTGACTTGGCTCGGCTCGCGAGCTCATGAGTCGGTTCACGAGTCAGCTCATATTTTTACTTATTTGCACTTTTCATTAAGCAAGCTTTTGTTATGAGCAATCGAGCAATTGTTTTTAACTTTTGAGGGGTTAATACTATCCTATTGCTCAATTTTTTTATGTGGATAAATTTCAAAGTTCAAAGTTCAATTTGAAGAAATTTCAAAATTCAATTTGAAAAAAATTTCAAAATTCTATTTCAAAAATTTTCAAAATTCAATTTCAAAAATTTTCAAAATTCAATTTCAAAATATTTCAAAATTCAATTTGAAAAAATTTCAAAGTTCAATTTCAAATTTTTTTTTATGCGGAATAAATATGCATGATATGCCAAAACTGCTCTTATCTTTTCAAAGTTCTCTCATTAATATATATGCATGATTCTTATCATTAATTGGTCTATATATTTTTTAACGTTAATTCCTTGCCAAAACTGATGACCATATTTCCATTATCATTGTGTGATAATATGTAGAAATTAGCTACACAAAATCTGTATAGGAACAAACAAATTAATAGAAATAAGGAAATAAAAATAATTTTGATTTCCATTCTATCGTGATGATCTGTGTAGGAAATAAGAAAATAAAGAAACAAATAAAAAGTCGCTAAAAAGGAAGTGTATTCAATTTTAATTGTAACATATTGTGGTTATATGTATGGCGAGTATGTTTTTAACTAAATTTAGACTTCTATACATAAAAAATATATGTTTAATTTAAAAAACACAGATTATATATTAGAGGGCTGATATTAAATCCAAAATTTTATCTTTCAGTCGTAGTTGTTGACGGATCAGGACATCAACGTGCTTAATATAAGAACTAGTATTATGCTCATGCATTGCAATGGGGATATATAATAAGATTGAATAGAATTTTAAGAGATCCTTAGTGAGATGGTGCCGAGTGGAAGAGTCATCGCTCAACGAATAAAAGCTACATTCACATATTATAAGAAATATATATATATATAGAGTTAGGCTGGGGTGCTATGGATAGCATAGTGGCCTCTATGCTACGGCTCAATATTCGAGTTTTCGAAATCCAAACGGTCGATCTGAACCGTTCATCTTATTCTCCATATTAATATCTGCTTGGAGACCAAATTTTATAATTTTCTGATTTTTTTTACTATTTATTAAGCCACTTTGAAAATCGCTAATCCAACGGTTTTACTGTTTTGTGCAGTCACCGTTGGATCAACAATTTTGTAAAATAGTTAATAAATAGTAAAAAAATTTAGAAAAATGTAAAATTTGGTCTCCAAGCAGATATTAATATGGAGAATAAGATGAACGGTTCAGATCGACCGTTTGGATTTCGAAAACTCGAATATTGAGCCGTAGCATAGAGGCCACTATGCTATCCATAGCACCCTAGCCTAACTCTATATATATATATATATATATATATATATAAATGAAAATACAAAATACAAAAAATAGAGAGACAAATAATAAACAATAGCAAAAGAAGCAACAACAAATGAAAAAAATAGATCAAGTATAACATGAATTTTTTTTTAAGTATTATTATTAGTGTGATCTTTTTTGATGTAATCCAACATTTCTGAAAATGAACAAACAAAATATGAAAAATAGATTATAAATGCTCCAATTGAAAACTAATAAAATTAGCAATTTTTTTTTCTTGATAAATAAAAACATTATCTTATTCATTAAATTTGAGATTTGAAATTAGCAACTTTGTGTTTCAATCTAAATCTGATCCACTTATTGCCTATCTATATGTTGTTTTCAAAGTTTAAAACTTGTTTTTTCTTAAAATGATACTCTAATCATGTTTAAATCTAATTCTAAGACTCAATTTCAAACATGTTATGTACTTAACAAATTTTTAGTCATTATGCAAGCTCATGAAAATTGAAAAAGGGTGATAAATTGAAGAGGAGAGAAGAGGATGTTCATTCGGGATCTCTACAATTATCTAATTGCAAAATTGAAGAATCTCCTTTTATTAACCTTTCCAAGTATTAGAAGAAAAAGTTGGAAACTGGAACACCCCTCTGTGCTACGAGAGTATTTTTATTTCAACAGTAGATGACGTGATATTACAACACACGTGAGTACGAGTATCGCTAATATAACATCAATGTCATTTCAGTCTATATAACGCCAACTTTAAAATCTATCAAATCGAGTTTAAATGGTGAATCTAAACCGTTCAAACCGATCTACTTCATTAGTTGTGCATTTGCATGTAAAATTTATAAGTTTTTGAGTTTATTTGATATCAGAGTAAAGATGTTGTCCCCCTTGAATCTGTCCCCTATCTGTCCCCCTAACAATCTTCCTTTTTTGTTCTCCCACGTGGTCAAAATTTACTATTTTCAACCTTCCTTTTTTGTCCCAATTTGAACAGGTGTGAATATTATTAGTGTCAGATGTTAATATTGTTAGTGTTATATGTGAATACTTCATTAGTTAGATATGAATAGTTATATATATGAATATTTCATTTGTTAGATATTGAATACTTCATTAGTTATATATGAATACTTCGTAATCGTTAGTATGAATACTTCTTAGAAGAGATAGGGTGAGAGAGATGAATCTAACTTTGAATTTTGAATTGTATAAATTATTTTAAACATGTATGAATACTTTATAATCATCAGAATGAATACTTCTTTATTTAGATATGAATAATATATAGATTCGCTGTAGTGGTCCCCAATCTTGGTAAATGTCGCTTTCAAACGATTGTGGTCCCCAATCCAGGCTGTCACAAGACGTCAGCGATCCCCCTAGTTGTTACTGGTCCCCTCCAACTTGTGTTTACATATGACGAATGGTTCTAATAATAAGTATGAATACTACAAATTCGTAGATATGAATACTATACGTTTTGACTATTAATAAAATAGCATTAATCTTGCTCTTTAGTGGTAGTTAGCACGTTTTAATTTTTTTTTTTCTCTTTGGTGGTAGGTATGAATACTATACTACAAATTATTGTTACTTGATCTCAAAAATTATATAATGAGGAGGAGTCCAGATATTTTGCTTGGTTGATATTGATTGGCATTTATGCTACTGATAGACTATTCAATATTTTTTGTGAATATAAGAACATCATCTAAGACTTTTTTGCACCTCATAATCAAATTGATGGGTACCCTTCAAAAATCTCATGTATTCTTCTTCTCAAATTTATGATATGATATTTATCATTTTAAATTTTAAAAAGTCACAAATTTATCTAATTATTAGTGTATTTTCTATTAAAACTCATTTTAATTTTATCATGTTATATTTTAGCTTTTATTAAAAAATAGAAAAAAAAAAATGTAACGTGTAATATATATTCAGTTGTATTCTAATTAATTACTTTGCGAGAATAAATAATTCATTTCTCTAATTAATGCCAAGCAATATACAAACACTTTGAAAAGGAGGTTCCTTATTTGCAATAAGCTTGATATTGTATCAAGCCGGTAACTAGGACTGCTAGTGATTAAGATTCGGCTCAAATTCGGCTCGGCTTAATGAGAGAAGCAAAATGATTCGGCTCTAACTCGACTCGCTTTTGAAAGGAAAAGCTTGGCTCGGCTTAGCTCAGTTCATGTAAACACTTGGCTCGACTCGGCTCAGCTTGCGAGCTCACGAGTCGGTTTGCGAGTCGGCTCATATTTTTACTTATTTGCACTTTCCATTAAGCAAGCACTGGTCGAGCAATTGTTTTTAACTTTTGAGAGGTTAATACTAGCTTATTGCTCAATTTTTTTATGGGGATAAATTTCAAAGTTCAAAGTTCAAAGTTCAATTTGAAGAAATTTCAAAGTTCAATTTCATTTTTTTTTTATGCGGATAAATTTCAAAGTTCAATTTAAAGAAATTTCAAAGTCAATTTCAAAGTTCAATTTGAAGAAATTTCAAAGTTCAATTTCAATTTTTTTTCTGCCAATATGCCATAATGGTCAATATTTACAAAATATGATATTGGATGAATTATGGAAGGACATTAGTAAAGAGGATGATGAATTATGATTTTTGCAAAGTTCGGTCTTTCTTTCTTCTGTTCTTCTTGAGCGGAATGGAGAGAATGGGAGCTGGGAGCGACACAGTTATTACGGTCAGCGTCTTCGGTCAGGACTAATTAAATCTGAACTGCAGAAGATCCCTAAACTCAAAAGTTACGTTAATGCAGAGGATAAATAATTCTTATAGAAAATAACATATTTTTATAAAAAATGACCAATGAGAAAATACTTATTTAAAAATTGAGAGACATGTAAATAGAGAATTTATATGATTTCGAGAGGTAGAGAAGATAAATCATCAGGTTCGACGGAGGTCAAAGAGAAGATCTGGAACTTGAGAACCTGTGCACATAAAAAAAAAGACGGATCAAATTACAAATTCAGCAAATTTTCAAGGGTCAAAATTAAAACTGAAAAGATCGAACATACTACAAGATATATAATAAAGAAAACAAATTAATATAAAATTCAAACATTTTATTCATGATTTTCTCAATTCAGGCGGTGGGGTAATTTGTATAGAAATAACTTCAATCAAATACATTTTAGATTTTTCAATTATGCTGTGGGAATCTTTGATAACGGAAAATATTGCAAACATAATGGAGATTGTGAAAACTTTAAAAAAAAAAAAAACAAGAAAATTATATTGATAAAATAGTAATGATACAAGATATTTGTTGAGACCAATCGATCAAAAGATGCCTCACTCAATCTTCAAGAGATTTATTCATCCAACACAGATTCAATAAGAACTCACTCATCCAAAAGAGATTCGAAAGAGAATTCAATCACTCTAAACTCAACATCACACCGAGACAGACAAAATGAAATAACTCTCATCTCCCCTCTTCTCTAACATATGGGCTTATAATTTATAATAAAAAAATCTAGCTATGGAAGTTTGCAAATATGATAAAATATCTAGCAAGATATATGGAGATTTCTCTCATTAATATGCATGATTCTTATCATTAATTGGTCTATATATTTGAACGTTAATTAATTTCTTGCCAAAACTGATGACCATATATCTCCATTCCATTATTAAGCACGTTGTGTGTCCAATTCGTCAACGGCTATGATTGAAAGATGAAATTTCGAATATAATCTCAGCCCTTCAATTACTTAATCTGTCTTCTTTTGATTAAATGTATCTTAATAATGTGTAGAAGTCTAAATTTAACTAAAAAAATACTCGTCACACATACTGTCACACGATACATTACAATTAAAATTAAATATATTATGAAATATAGCGATATAATTCTCTGTTTCCTTATTTCTCCCTTTCCAATTGAACCGGCTCCACCTTCCATTTCTATCTAAATTCAAAATTTGTAATAAATATTCACTACCCAAAAACAATTTAGATGGGCACTTTTATAGTAATAACTAATTAAGAAATATAATTTTCTATGGCCTTTCACGATTATGACTGCCAATATATTATTTGGCAAGCTAGGTTGTATTTCATTATTATATTTTAGTCTAAGTCAATTAATATTAATTTTAATTTTACAAAATTCATAATATTCTCACTTCGTAATTAAAATTGAATGACAATATAAGATATTATCACATAATCGTTTCAAAACTAAGACCAAATTTCATTCTAAAATTAACATAATAGCACCAAATAATTAATAATATTATGTGTTAACCAAATGATTATGCAGACAAAATAATCTAAAATGCATTTGAATCTCATGTAGATATTTGCTGAACGTTAAAAAAACCTCTTTTTAGACAAAAACTTCAGCATCGATCATTAATTAAATAAAAACTTAGGTTATTTTAAATTTTGATTTTCTATTCATGGCTGATTAGTGACTAATAGTTGCTACTTGAAATTAATTTAGTTATATATGAAGTACAAGAAGCAATAAAACAATAAAAAAATATGGTTAGATCATAAATTTTGTTGTAGCAAAACACACAAATAATAAATCGAAAATAAAAAAAAAATATCAATGTCAGTTTCTATTTATTAGTAAATCATTTATTTACTGATGATGGATTCATCAAAAGTTCAAAACCAGAACTTAACAAATAAATGACGGTTCGAGCAAAGAACTTAATAATTAAAGTCACGTACATGAAGATAGTTATGAAGTGTGCAATGCAAGATGCGAATGCAAGTTTTGTTTTTAGATGTAAGTTTTTATATGTGAAAATAAAATAAAAAAACACGCTATATGAATATGTTATAATTGAATTTATTTTTTATTTTTTACTTTTTATATGTGTAGGTTTAATTTAGTTTGTCAAAGTTGATTTTTTTAATTTTTCAAACTTTTGAAGAAGAACTATAAATAATGTTTTGAATACTTGTGTGGTTTTTTTAATATATATGAAAATTATCATCATAGATATGGTTCAAGCAAAAAAAACTCATAATAAAAGTTAGGTATATGATCACAATTATAAATTATGCAGTGAGTTTAATGGTTTAACAGTTTGAGTGCAAAGTCAGGAGGAAATGTAAATATCTTGATCCATATGCTATTTGTAATAAATTTTGATCTAAATAATATCAGGTAGATCTAGAAACTAATAAAAACATAGCTTAGTGGAGGAATTAATTAATATAAATTAAATTAAAATGATCGGAGTGCAAATGTGCAACTCGATCCACGGATCAGTGTGCAAATAAGAAATAATTATCAAATAGTTGCTATTTCAAATGTGCAAAAAGATAACAACACAGAGGGCTTGTTCTAGCTTCAGCAAAAATAATTATGCAGGATGTAAGAAATTTAAGACAAAGATTTAGATCATATTGTTGACTTTCTCCATAAGTCAGAAAGGATAAATTACTTTCCATTCTCATGGTGGTGGGGTGATCTTTTTAAGGATGACAAAAAAATAAAATTGAGAAACTTAACACAAAAAATTATCCACTTTAGATTATTTTCTTGATTTTCTATAGAAAAGCTTGTAATTTATTAAAATGCAATTTATCATTTAGTCTATTTTTTTTTTATGAAAATATGTCATTTTGTATGAGATTTTTTTTCAATGTTTGTTTATAATATAACCCGTTGCAACGCACGAACACGATACTAGTTATTCCATTATCATTGTATGATAATATGTAGAAGTTATGCACAAAATCTGTATAGGAACAAACAAATTAATAGAAATAAGGAAATAAAAATTCTTTTGATTTCCATTCTATCGTGATGATATGTATATGAAATTATGAAACAAAGAAATAAAGAAACGGAGAAAAAGTCACTAAAAAGGTAATGCATTCAAATTTAATTGTAACATATTGTGATTGTATGTATGACGTGTTTTTAACTAAATTTAAATTTTTACACATAAAAAAGATGTATTTAATCAAAAGAAAGCAAATTATTTGATTGAAGAGCTGATATTAAATTGAAAATCTTATTTTTTAATCGTAGTCATTGACGAATCAAGACAACAACGTGTTTAATATTAGAATACAGATAACAAGCACAAGTAACTAAAATTCAACTCAGCAATTTCCGATTATGGTCATTGCAGAAGAGGAATCCCATACATCCTTCCAAATATTTCCAATCTTCTCGGTTTACACACGGCATGCGTTGCCCAGTCCCATTCGTCACCTGAAAATCTGAAACGCCACCAAATAATATACTACCTCAACCTCACCCGTGGGCGAATTCACATTACCTAAGGTACCTCATCTATTTTATTCCAATCTCAGCCGTTCTTTAAATAACGACACGAATCCTAAAGGACTCCGTGTATGATCAGAATTCTAATCGGACTGTCCGGATTAGAACTCGAAGGTATGGTAATGCAGAGGATCCGAACTCAACCGTGGTCTGTGATTAGTCCACCCGCACTCATCTGATCTGTGGGTCCCATTCTTGAGTGCCCCCTTAACTAAGCAAAAAAGACCCAACCAACTACCAAGCAAACCAAACTTAGCCCAGCCCGATTCCCTCGACCGTCTAATATTAGATCAAAACCGTTAACTATATTCCAGCACGAATCTCAAATCAATCCCGTAAATCTAAATTGTCGGACAGAGAGACGACGACGACTTGCTCTAAAAGTAATCCACCGACTCCTCTCCGACAATTGCATCAAGCAACACGAATCTCAAAGCATGGCTGCCGACGACGACTCATCAGCCGTGCTGAGCGACGTCGACGAGGAGGAAGCCGCCGACTCCTCCCCTCCACCCCTCTCCCACCTCACCACCACCCCCTCGTCCGACGACAGCCAACACCTCCTCGCTCAGCTTGAAGAAGCGCGCCGCGATCGAGAAGCCTCAGAGAAGGCGCTTAAAGACTCCGAGTCTCGCTTCGGTCGCCTCAAGGCCTTCGCTCAGGATTGCATAAAGAAGCGCGATGAAGCTGTTCGGTTGAAAGACGACGCGATTTTGCAACGTGACGAAGCTCTCCGGTTGAAGACCGATGCAATAGCAGAGAGGGATGATGCGATCCGGCTCAAGGTTGAGGCCTCGGATCAGCTTCATGTTGTCCAGGCTGAGATTACCACTCTTACTCAGATGCTGACATCTGGTATGGAGAAGATCTCTGGTAAGATCTCCGCTTTCAAAACATTCCCTGATGGATTGCCCAAGTCTCAGAGGTACTCAGGACTCCCTGCTGTGGCGTACGGTGTCATTAAACGGGCTAATGAAATTGTGGAGGAGCTTCTTCGTCAAGTCGAATTGGCATCCAAATCGAGAGATGAGGCTAGAGAGAGTATGGAACAGAGGAATTACGAGATTGCCATTGAGGTGTCTGAGCTGGAGGCGAAGATCTCGGGCCTTCAAGAAGAGGTTTCCAACAAGGAATGTGAGATTGAGAAATTGTCTGGGTCGGTTGCTGAAATGGAGAGAGAGATTTCTGATTTGAAACAGTTTGGAGATGAAGCTGATAAGAAGGCAAGGGCTTTGGAGGCAAAATTCGATTCACAAAGACCAGTTTTACTCGAACTACTCAATTATCGCTCAAAATTGCACGAGGAAATTCAGGATATAGTTAAAGTAATTTCTTTAGATGGAAAATCGGATGAAACTGAACCAACTAGTTCAGTGTTCATGACAAAGGAAGTTATTTCAGACGAGAATTTGAAGGTTCTATTGGAAGGAGTAAAATCGGTGTTTGAGTTAGCCAGTGATGCCAGGGAGAAAGTAAGGGGGAAATTAGATGAGAGAAATGGAGAGGTGAAAATTCTTCGGGAGAAGGTTGATGCATTGGTTGAACAAAAAAAGCATATCGGTACACTTTTAAGGAGTGTTCTATTGTCAAATAAAAGTGAGGTGTTGCAAGTGGCCGAAGAAGGCTTGAGAGAGGCAGGGATTGAGTTGAGATTGAACGGGAATGAGAGATCAAGTTTAGGTGAAACACATGATGATGAAGTTTATACCTTGGTAAGATGCAGTACTGTTATATGTTATCAGTTTATAAATCACCAACTTCATAGTAAGTGTTGACGAAGAGTCCATGAATAGGTTTAGAAGACAGTACAACATGAAATTAAATTGATAAACATCAATTAATGAGAGTACAACATGGTATTTTATCAGTTGATTTTATACAACCTTTACAGGCAGGTGCACTTGGAAACACAGTCAAGGAGTCTCAAATTAAGATTATAGAGCTACAACATTTGGTTGAAGCCTTAAGGTACATATATTGATTTGATTGCATAGATTTGATTTGTGGAGGTGTCATGAAAGTTAGGTTACCATTTAAGCATGTACACAATACACCAGTGAATAGTTGTGCAGAATCCAATTATTTCTCTTTAGAAATTATACTGCTTTGGAGAACTCCTTGCTGAAGTTTTATTCAATGTCAATCTTCATTATGGTACCTTATTTTGAGTTTATTGGAAATTGAACCAAACATAATAATTAGACTAGAACAACACTGAAATGTTTTTTGTGTGCATTGGTATAATTTCACTGGAGTAAGGGCAGAGTCTAGTCTTCTTAAAGCCCGTCTTGATGCTCAAACAAAGGAGATCAACCAACAAAGGCTGCAAATAAAGGATCTAGAAGAGAAAGAACGAATTGCAAATGAAAGTGTAAATTTCCTCTACTATTCTTTGCCTATTTTACTTTGCATTTACTGCAGATCGTTCAACCATTTTCTCCACTAATTTTAAATTAGTAATTAAAGGTTTCGTACTGAGATGTCAGGCCTCAATGTAGTTAAAGCTAAAATGAAACAAGGAAATTCTTAGTGCTATCACCTTTTACCATATTCAAATTTGACACAAAGAAGCAGAGTAGAGCTAGGGTGTTCTTAAGCTCACCATGCCCCTTAGTGAGCTTAACTTAAAAACATATTGGATCAACTTCAAGCCTATCACGAACCCTCCTCCTTTTCCTGGCTTGGGACAGGCTGTGTAGAAACTACACATTTCTACACTGGCAGAGTTATTAGTAATGCATTTATATGCAAAATTTATAAATTTTCGAATTAATTTCATATAAAGTCAAGCGGTAAAAAATGATGAAAAATGAACGCATTAAAATTAGCTTATAAACTCCTTTTTTTGACCTTGTAAACCTCATAAACCTTCAGAATTGGCACATAGAAGTGTGGTAGCTTTCAGTGCTTCTATTGTTGCAAATTTTGGTCTAGTACTCTATGTTGGAATTGAAGTGTTGACTAAGTAATTGTTGAATGAATGTGAAGGTGGAAGGCCTTATGATGGATATAACAGCAGCAGAAGAAGAAATTGCAAGATGGAAAGCAGCAGCCGAACAAGAAGCCGCTGCCGGAGGAGCTGTGGAGAAGGAATTTCAAACTCAGGTACCGTAAATAGTAAGATAATGGTCATAATATTATGACAACTAAGCTGTCTTAATTAATAGTATGTCTTTATGTCAAGTTTGGACCCGTCTGTACACACTGGCTTGATTTTACTTCCATTTTTGCTAATTAAGGAAGAATGGGTTGGTACTGTACCAGGTGTGTACTGGTACAGACTGAAGTCTTCAGGTTTTGCAGAAAACATGTGTTTCATGCATTTTCCGTTGTATCAGAGACACAATTTTAATATTTTGGGTAGAAGGGTTAGGTTTAAGTCCAGATTGACTAATCTTTGAATTATGTAATTGTCCTTTCAGTAATGAAAATGGGCCATCTTGGCCTTTTTCAAAAAAGAAAAATAAAGTAAAATTATATATTTTACTGCCCATTACATTTACATGAAGGTTGGATGTCATTTGCAGAAATCTTAATTTAACTGAGATGTCACAAGTGCCCTTGGCATTATCTCTCACTAAAGTTGTTACTGCATATAATGGCTCACTTAAATTGCTATTGTGCTATCTCTTTAATTATGATAGATATTGATGTCGATGTTTTCACAAAAGTTGTAATTATCTATCTACTCACTAAAGTGTTATCCTTGTATAGGAGCGGATCTTAATGCTTAGCCACCCCTATGGTTTTAATTTTTTTAATTATATATATTAATATATATATTTTTTTTCTCTAAGTTTCTATATTGTTCAGCCCCCTCATGAAATTTCAAATGTGTGCTTGTAGCCTTGTGGTTATGGAGACATGAGTTAAAATCCCACCTACAACACATTAAACATTTTTACATTTTACATTTTAGCCCCCCCAATCTAAATTTTCTAATTCTGCCCCTACCCTTGTTGCAGATACTGGCTCTCCAAAATGAACTTGAGGAAAGAAAACAATCAATGCAGGAGCTTGAGAACAAGCTCAAATTCAAAGAAGAGACGGCGGTCGCGGCCATGGCTGCGAGAGAAGCGGCTGAGAAATCACTTAGACTTGCTGACATCAGGTCAACACGCCTTCGGGAGAGACTTGAAGAGCTCTCTCGCCAGGTGGAGCAACCTGATGGTCCAAACAATTTGTTGCCAGGTGGCAATGGCATTAGGTACGCATGCTGGCCATGGCAGTGGTTGGGTCTAAATTTTGTTCGGGCCCACGGGGGTCCCGGTGAATCAGTGGAGAGTTCTAATGAGATGGAACTCTCTGAACCACTTATCTAGCCTTTGGTGTAAATTAATTGTGTTTTTGAAATAATAGGCTGTTTGATTGATGAATATTTCGTTTGTCTTAGTATATATTTAGAGTTATTTCAGATGGTGTTCTTTTAGACCCTTGCACTACTCTTTAGTTTGTACGCTAATAGTTAATTTTTTATTCATATATTAAAATTAATAATAGAGCAGCTTTATAGATGCAGAGATGGAATAGTTAGTTACTGAACACTTGTATTATGTACTCTTGTTTAAATTTTGAGTTATTAAATTTCTAAAAAATGAAGAAACAAATAAGTGAAGGCATTTTAATCTGTCTTTGGATGTATTATTTTAAAGAGTAGTTACAAATGTCTTGTGTCTTTCATGCCTCAATTGTTCATATTTTTATCTTCATTTTTGAAGTCTAAACAGTTAATCTGAACCGCTTAACATGATCTTTGTATTAAAATATCTTGAGACTAAATTTTATATTTTTTTTCAAAAAAATTGTAGTTGTTAGATAGATACAAAATCATTATTTCTAAAAAATGAAGACACTAATAAAAAAAAAGACATTTGAATCCTTGTCTTTGGATATATTATTTTTAAATGACTAGCAACTCATTTCTTTAAGCTATTGACATCAAACGATTTAAACGAGAAGGATTTTACAACTACACCCCTTATCAAACAACAGATGCATGGTACCGTACCAAATTTACAGAATACATTGTACCGGTAACCAAAAAACTGATCATACAAGAGGGAAAGGAAAATGGTTGACAAGAGTGAAGGTTGGCAGTAGTTGCTGCCTCTGAGCAGATGCAATCTCTAACAAGGCTTTCTTAATGGGTCCCATTAAATTCACCACCATGCACCACCGAACAACCGGCCACCGTACCAGCCGCCTCAATGTCAGCCTCTGACGCCTATTCCCAAGTCGCACCGACTTAACAATCACGTTCGCTCTTCTCATTTGAAACTTCCGACGCGAGTGCCAACGTACCATTTTCATCGATCCCACCTCTAGTGAGTCTATCATTGACATTTTTTTTTTTTTCAAGTTAAGAGAGTTGATGTTGTTTTGAATTGGAATTGGAATTTGAATTGGGAAGATGTATGGTTTCTTATAGGGATGTATGGTGAAGTCTTAGAGATAAGTAATGATTATGGTCATGATGATATTTCTATAATGAGGATTATAATTTATTTATAAAAGTACAGTGGTGATGTGGAAGGGGCCAAGGTTAATTAATTTGTTAATGCCAAGTTGCTCTTTGATGGCTTTAGAAGCTATATGGCTCTTAGCTTAGTTGATGAAATATTTTGGTGCTATTCGGAAATTAAATCACCTATACATTCCAAGGATTATTTTATTTTATAGTTTGTCATGTACAAATGAATTTTAAACGAAATTCAGCAAAACTGGTTTTATTCGGTACCAGAATATTGCCCTTATCTGAAATGTAAAGAGGCTGATTCATTTGAACAAGTTATTGGTAAAGAGTACAATTTTCATCAGAAAAGGGTGCATTCCGATGGGCATCGGTCCCGGATGGAGCTGTATGATCTGTGACAAGATTTGCGCATCTGGTTTAGATTCACAGGACAGATTTTAAAATAAATTGTATGCATGAATCTTAAAGCAGATTGAACAATTCTGATCGGGTATGAAACCGAATTTGGTTTGATGTCCATCAAACACACCCAATTCCATTTTCATCATCCCCAGAAAATCTCTACTGTTAAGGTGTAATCAATGAAATGAGTTGTATGTTATAAGCTCAAATAAAGAACAAATATTAAAGAATTTTTCAAATTCACTAAAGCACCAATACCGACAAAATATGAACTTCAAAAAGTTCATAACCACTTGCCTAATATAGATTTAATAGCATACTATATATATGTTGTTGCATGATGATTATAAATTTATAATAGAAGCATCCTCTTCATTCAGGTACTATATAGGCTGGGATGCAATCATTTGGTATCACGCTTGAACAGTAAACAATAATATATAATTATCTAAGAACTAATTATGCGATAGTACAACAGCAAGATAATATAAAAGGTATGAATTAAAGCAAAAGAAGGTTAGCTGGGCTTGGTTTATCTTGTGGCCTACTCATTTGGTATTCTTTACAAGAAAAAGGTACATAGGCCGTATAGCTTTAGAAAGGTTGATTCTACCAGCCGCTTCAGGCCTACGCCTTTACACTTTTATTTTTTAAATACTGTAACGGAAGGGCTGCAAACGAATCTAATCAAATCAAATCGAACTTAACCGGGTTCGAGTTTGAGTTCGAATTAATTTTGAACCGAACTGGTTCAAAATTTAAACAGAGTTTCGAACTGAAAAGAAGAGTTCGAGTTTGATTTGGTGCGCTTCGAATCAGAAGAGTTTCGAACCGAGTCAGACTCAATTCGAGTTTGATTTGAACCAATTTCAAACCAAATTGAGTTTTATTTGTTTCAAAACCGAGCTGGTTTGATTCGTTTCGAACCGATTTTTTTTCAATCGAACTCAATCAAATCATGAGCTACAAACTTTTTATGCACCACTACTATAAGTCACAAATAAATTGTTTCAGAAAAAATAAACATAAGTTCATAGAATTATATTCGAGTACAATTAGAGTATTCTTAAGCTCATTCGTGGTGTTTGACAAGTCTCACTTAAGAGTTAATTAAGAGTTTTTTTAGCCTCTTTAGCTTCTTAATTCCCACAAATCACTCATTTTGTTCAGATTCATAATACATGAATTTTATTGGATTAAGCATTCTTAACATCTTTTTTACCTTCTTAGCATCTTTTCTTAATCTTATTCTATCGAACAAGTATTCTTTAGCTCCGCTTAAAATTTAATCATGTGATGCCGAACAATCCCATCAAGTCTTTTGGTGAGTTATAACCTCAATATCTATTGGATAGATTCCAACGTCAAATCCAAATGGTTGAAACCGATCTATTTTTCACGAGCCATGTGTTTACACACAAAAAGTTATACATTTTCGAATTAAATTAGCACAAAGTTAAGCAGTTAAAAAATAATAAAAAATAAATGTATTAATTAACTTATAATTTTTTAAGTTTATTTGATAGATTTTATAGTTAAGATCTCAGAAAACTTAATGATGAGCTTTAAGAACACTCTAGATAATTATAATTCATACAAAAGAATGACACAAATCTAAGTATATATCACAACGCAAAACATATCCTGAGAAAAAAAACGAGAAATTTGTGGATGTCCATTAAACATACAAACCATATGTGTTTTTTGAATAAATTTCGCTGGAGGTCACTAAACTTTGTTATTTGTCACGAATTGGCCACTCAACTTTAATTTGTCCCTTAAAAACCATCAAACTTAAACTTGTCCCGATTAAGTCACTCCGTCTAACATGGATGATGCCAACTCACCATTTAAAACCAATTTGGATAATTTTTTGGAGATGTGAAATATTTATCTTCTCTCTTTCTTTCTGACTACTTCTCTTCACACCTGTTGTCTCCTTCTCCATCCCTCTTCGCACTTGGCTGTCTCGTTGCCCCTGCTCTACTGCCTTCTCCCTCCCCGATCCCTCATCTCTTTCTCTCTCTCTCTCCTTCTCCTGCCTACCTCTTCTATTCTAATCTGAAAATTATTCTTGTGTATTCTTCAAACTAAAAACAAGTTGCAACTAATTATATTTATTGATTAATTTGAAGGTGAGAAGGAAAAGAAAATCTTCAAATTCCTAGATCTACAGCATCCAAGAAAGACACATCTAGAGTAGAGGCATAGAGATAACTTTGATGTAGAAATTTGATAGGTCTTTTTGTATATTTTGATAGACAGTCTTCTTTTTAATATACAACTCAAAATATTCTCTTTTGATATATGTTGGTGTTAGTAGCCTTTTATAAATATTTCATGATACTTAAAATTGCAAGGTTGTTATTGCATAATTTTAATGGTTCAAGCTTAAGTTGATTGCTTTTTATATTTGGAAAAATTTCCTTGCTTCTCATGTGATTTGATGTTGATGATGATTTTTCTATGTATTAGTTTGAAGGAAGAAGCAATGAAATCAATAGTACTTGACTGGTGCCAAAAAAGCTCAAAAAGTTCTTTGCTGATTAAAGCCAGTGTAGGCTGATCTGAAACTCAAACTGGAATTCTAGCCTCACAGCTCGATAGAGCATTCAAAAATACACAAGTTAGAGTTTGATTTAGCATGTTTAACATTTTTCTACCATTTATAAGCTATTTTTGAATCTCACACCTAAAAACTTGTGCAAGCACCATGGTTGATTGTTACTCGATCACAACCTTTAGAAACCGTGAGACACCGGTCATTTACGGGTACCATCAGTACCAGTGGCAGTAACAAGGGCATTGATATTTCCTTCATTTTGTTTCCATATCTCAAGTCCTGTCCAAAAAAAATGCCCAATGATTAGCTAAATTTTCCAATTTTCCTGCAAACTATAGTGACCTCTTGAATTAATTTCAGAGGTTTCGTCACTTTTCCTGTATGAAATACATTACCATTTATTTGAGCCTTGCAAAATATTTTTGTTATATTTGCTCCTTTTTGCAACATTTTCAAAATTATCAATTATCAATCAAATGAAGCTCCTATACTTAGTCCCTGTCTTGATCAATTACCAATTAAATGAAAGAGGCTTAAATTATATTAATCGAGTTTCATATGCTTCAATCTAACTCAACCATTGAAATGAAACCCACAATGATTCACAATTTAGCATTTAAGAAAATTATTAATCGAAAATCTATAAAAAAAACTCAAAACTAATTTGTTTCCCGATTCAATCAAACCTGACCTGCGAGATAAAATAAGAAGAGCCTCAGCAATGGGAGAGGAGATGGAGGAGGGATCATAGAAGAGAGAGGGAGATAAGGTAGGCAGGAGAGAGAGAGAGAGAGAGAGAGAGAGATGACGGATCGGGGAGGGGGAAGGCAGTAGAGAAGGGACAATGAGACAGCCAGGTGCGAAGAGGGATGGAGAACGAGACAACAGGTGTGAAGAGAAGTAGAGTCAGAAAGGAAGAGAGAAGGGAAATATTTCACATCTCCAAAAAATTACTCAAATTGGCTTTAAATGGTGAGTTGGCATCCATGTCAGACGGAGTGACTTAATTGGGACAAGTTTACAGTTTGATGGTTTTCATGAAATAAATCAAAATTGAGTGACCAAATTATGACAAATAACAAAGTTCAGTGACCTCCAAGAAAATTTATCCGTTTTTTTCTATAAAATCCAACCATCTTCTGCGAGATTATTATTTGCAACACAAGTTTCCTACTCCAGTTTACGCACTGATGATTGTCACAAGAGAATGCAAACTAAAAAATACAGTGTCTGATTTAGTAAGAGTTAGTAACCAACCTAAAAAACAAAAAACACAAATTCTTGCACCACCAAACTACACTGTCTGATTTTCTGCATTTGATCAAATCACCAGGAAGTAGGAATCTACACAACACTGGTACAAACTGCTATATGATCTCAGAAATTTTATGCTTTCCATACCAATACAGCTCAAATTGTGTTTTTTTTTTTTTTTTTTTTCTTTTCATTTTTAATGAAATCTAAAGGGAAAAACCTACAAGTGTCTGATCTCAGCATTTTATCGGAGTCACCAAGAAATAGGAATCCGCCCAGTACTTGTTCATATAATATTCATATAATTCAAGCGAAGAACATCACAAATAAACTATTGCGAATGTTTTCAACTTATTCCACAATTTAAATCTCCAGCCCAGCCAAGCCATACTATCCATCACGTAAATCGACTCAATCTATATTATTAAAGTATCAGAGACAACATGAAGGGAAAAAAACCAAAACAAACCTACTCGGCCTGAGCACCAACAGACTTCCACAGATTAACCCACTCATCCATTGCATTTGCTGCACTTCCAAACACCGGGCTCACTGCACCAAGCTTCTCTCTCACCATCCCGGACAGCTCAGCCACACAATCAATTGCTGAGGTGGCATTACGAGAAATTTTAACCGACTGAAAGAATGGCAATGCATCATCCAACAATTTAACCTTTTCTGATTCTTTGTTCAAACTACCATGCGGTTTGGTTCCGTCACCTTCTCTATGTACATAAGGTAAACCAGTTTTAACCCCAAACCCTAGATGGTCAGATACCACTTTTGCACATAAACCCGACCAGATATCTTCTAAGGTTTCCCACCGTCGCTTCCCTTCACCCGTGAAGTGAACGCCAGGAAGCAGAGCAGGCCCTAGCGCCAGCCTGTCAAAAGCTATGTTTATTCCACTAGCCGGCATCATAGCACCAACCGGTACAGTCATCACTGCATCGACATATCGTGTGTTGCGCTCATTCGGCTTAACTGACTGAGTCAGTGCATCGTAATCTGCAACATTCAACCAAAGGCCACACGAAAGCACGCACGGGACCCCACAACGCATGCTGAATGGGTACCCACGCACGAAATCCGCTCCTGGGCGAAACGGGTCATATAGAGTGTTGAAGAAGAATGGTGTGGCAGGTGTGGCAAGGTTGGTTATGTGTTGGGCCACTGCGTCAGTCACTAAACCAGACGGGTCTTTTGCCGGTAGAGAGTCTTGGTCAATAGAAATTACATACTTCTTGCGTGAAACCAAGTAACCAAAGTAGCGGCATGAGTGGCCAGAGAAGTTAATAGAGGATGACTTGGCAACAGCTTCTATGTCAGATTTGGTGTAGATTTTGAGGTCGAAACCAGGGGCGATTTGGAGCTCTGAATCAAGTTCAGGGTCTTTAACTACTATTATGTGGAAACGGGAGAAGAAAGGGCGCCATGCTTCTAGAAATGGGGTTAGGTTTGGGTGAAGCGCGGCAATAACAATGTCAACTTCACTGTCTTCAATTTGCACCGACATTTTTTCTCAAAATTTCTCAGAGCACCCTGTCAGTTTGAAAAAAAAAAATATGGTCATGCAAAATATATTACAACTTACCACCATTTTTTACCATCTACCTTAAATAATACTCTATGGTCTCTTACTGTTGTCCAATACCAGTATGTAAATGAGCACTTTTACATAGCTAAACCAGTACCAGGTAGGCGCCTGTACAAATCAATTCTGGCCTGGAATGTATGGTATTAACTTGAAAGACACTAATCTGACCAACTCCTTGTGATAATTTTTCGACAATTTTACCGAGACAATATTTTGCAATTGTATCCATACAAGCTAGGTTGCTATTATAGACCCACACAGTATGATGTACCTCATGCGTGCAACAAATTGTATGAAAAGAATAGAAAAGAACCATACTTGTGGGAAGAACAGGGGTAAGAATCGGCTTGATGTTAAGGGAATGAATGAGGGCCAAAATTTCTTCACTGCCTGTGTCTACAAACAACTTCAACACCTTCTCTGTCAGCTTACCAGCTTGCAGAGTTCTCTGAAAACAAAAAATACCATACACAACATTTATCAAAATAACATTAACAAGAGAGTACAGCCATATGAAATGAATTATGGAAGTGACGGCATTTAAGAGGTCCAATCGAACAAAAATTCCATAAAAATCAGATTAAAAAAACTTGCAATGGTGAAAATTTGTAATGGTACAGGCCATTTTTTAGTCTCTCTATTAAATAAGAATTGAACAAGCATTAGGCAGTAGTGCCAATGTTAGGTTCACTATGAATAGAAATATCCAGGGCTTAACCAGTGCATGATTTTGTAAAAGAAATCATTTAATGTGCTTATTGTATTTGTCTCTCACATCCTCTTTGACATATAGGTCTCTATTTACTCCGAATTTCAAAATATACTCATCAACCCACAATTAGCCCAGATCTGTACCGAACTCTGGTAATCTGTACTAATTTAACATATTACAGTAAAAACAGAACTACTAACAAGAAAAGGGCAGTGGAAAATCTCTTTTATTTTTCGGTTCAAATTATTCTCTAAAGCCAAATATTCCACAAAAATAACTAAAGAGCTCTATCAGCTTCATCCCAAAGCATCCAGCCTCTCTATCTCTCAATTGTGCAAGCTAACACAACTCCACTAACCTGATCCCAATTCTACTGGTTTTTTTAGTCTTAACTACCCTGTGATTCAGAATACTATATACAATTAGCCTCAGATCTATACTAATACTCTCAATTACAAGTGATTGAACCACTTTGGTTACATATGCAAGTCTCTCACTTTTCCCCTTTAAATCAGCAAATATCTTATAGATGAACATTGATTTCCACAGATCAAACCTCATTGTGCATTGAATGGATCCAGATCAAACTTTCACAACTCAAAAGAGGTAAATACAATTAAAGAATAAAAATCAAAGCATAGTATTAAAAAAAAAAAATGAATTCAGCATGCCCGTTTCTAAATCATCGTAATTAACCCTAGATCCATAAAATCTGGCCCAGTTCGTACTGATCCGACAGGGAAATGTGATGTAATGATAAAACAGGAAGAGAGGAGTGTGTACCAAAAAGAGTTGGATGAGGATGGGATCGGGGATATGCGAGAGATCGCAAAAGCGGGAGATGTGGAGCAGCGCGGAGTCAATGGTGAGAGAGAGCAGAGTCGGGGGATGCATCCAACGCAGCGACAGGATTTATACACAAAAATGGCGCACGATTTTGGAGGAGAGAGAGACGGAGAGACAGACCATGTGATTGCGGGGGCAGTTTTGTAATTTCCTAAGTTAAATCCTTCTTGCTCTGCATTTACGTACCGTTTGAGTTTAGCTATCGACCGTCCAATCAGAATTCGGACGAATCCAGCTCACCCCTGTACTGCACGGAATTTCTTTAAGATTCGTGTTTTAATGTAATGAACGGATCGGATCTAAAATCGTATGGTGGAAGACTGCAACGAGTCCCTTTCTCTTTCTTCAATGGAGAGTTGTTGATTTCATGTAGTATGTATTACTATATTACTGGGTGTAGCGGGTCATTGACACCCATTTCTAAAACAATGTAACTTGTCAATGTCATTAGATCTTGTTCTGTGATTATCTTCGGATAAATTATGTTATTTAGTAAATTGGAGTTTAATACAGAGAAAAATCATAAGAAGTCTCTTGACATACGAAGGTCTGTACCTTCCTGCCGCAGAGAATCTGTAAATGTCAATAAATCCTCTTCACATGTAATTCTCCGCTTTTGTTGAAGCAAACCTTAAAAATGGTGTGATCTGGATAGCGAGCCGTTTGGACGGGTCCACAGGTCAGTGCCTTTTGTTTAACAGCAAAGCAAAGGGAACGAGGTTTGACCTTCATTATGTTTTCTTCGAGTGCAAGCAAATTTATTATGCAAATAAAATAATAATCATAATAATAATGTGATCTGTGGATCATGATAAGACATTTATTTTTTTACTATAATAGACTGAAATTTAATAAAAGAAAGAATACCCAGCAACATATATTTAGAACAAAACATAAATTTTAATTACTAAATAAATATTTGAGAACCAAACTATAAAAATTTGTATTGAAAATATAAAAAAGTTACATCTAAAATTACAACATTTTAAAAAAATTAATAGTGACTTATTTATTTCACATAACCCCTTTAAATAATCCACTTTCAAGTACAGAAGAACGAGGTGTTCAATGGCTATCAGACTAAAATCAACAAAATAGTCGGTCAAAGCTGTCTGATTTACACTAAGATTTGTGTGATTCTGGTCCAAAGCTCGGTGGAGCTAATTGATTCGCTTTAAGATTTGTACCTAATACATATTGCATCAAAATCCATACGACTTAAGTTTGTATGAATATTAAAGCGAATCAGACAGCTTCAACATGACATCGAACTGATTTTGGTCCAATACCACAGTATTATTTGTGCTTTGATATTCGTGTCAAGTTAAAAATGATAATTTAGATCATCCGATTGAATTGTACTCAGTCCGATCATGTGAATTCCCGTCTGAGTTTGTATCGTCTGAGATATCTCGAACTTTGGATTGATTCAAAATCAGGCCTATTTATTTTCAATAACTATTTAAAATGAACGGTCCAGGACTCCAGGTCCAGGCAGTGTTTTTTTATAAGCCCATATATTATATATAGGCCATAATCAGGCCTTAAGTGCGCGCTTAGTTCCTTCTTTCGGAGAATTCAAGCAAATTAGAAACGGACGGTCCAGGATCGTTCTTTTAACTTAGCACCAATTTGAAAGCACAAATAATACTACCCCTGTGCTATCTCCGAATAAGCACCGTTTTGAGTTAATCTGAACCGTTCGTTTCAATTTGCTTCTAATTTTTTGTGGAAACTACGCACTTCAAACATCAATAATTTTTTGCTTCTAATTAATGAACATTTATTTACAACCTAATACTAAAAAGTGTTAGGAAAAGGCAAAATTTTGAACATTACATGCAACATATTTTATTTCGTTTACTTGAATATAAATATTAAAATATTTCTTATTTGTATTTACAGGCAGCAAGAAAATTATAAATACTTACCAATTAATGGGGAGGATGTATATATAGATGCACTGTTCATTCAACTTCATGATTCATATGACAAAAAAATGTCATGATATATATTCATTTTAAATCACAATGGCATGGAGACAAGGCAAAATGAGAAAGATACAATGAATAAACATATGTTAATGCATGCATATTTTAAATGCAAGAAACAAGGAAACAATAAATTAATGCTTCCTTATAATTTCATTTTAAGAAAATTTAATTGTAACAATATATATTTATTCTGATAGGTTTAGGATTTAGGGTTTAGAGTTTTCTGTTCTTTTTTTCTACAAAACACAAATTAACACAGTATTGAGCAATGAAAATTCACTATAACAGAACAAAATGCCATATATATATGCACCAAGCCTATAATATAAAACAATATATATATATATATACCACTACCAAGTTATTTCAAATGTTTCAGAATAATATTTCAGTTTGCATATAGGATTTGAAGAGCCGCAAAGAAAAAATATAATGAGTTCAAGAGGAACCAATCATTTTGTTTGATATGACAAAAAAAAAAAATTTCAAAAAAAGCCTTACAATCTACTCTTACACCTACTTCTCTCTCACCATATTAATATAACATCATAAACGCCATTAAAGCCACATGCATTCTACCGCTATTTTATGAACCCTAACATGAATTTGAGCTAGCATTCTAGCTAAAACTTAATTAAAAACACAACTTAAATATGAACATACTCCCTCTTACAGCGTTTCGTAGTTTGATTGTTCGGCGCTCTCTTATTGATCTTCCTCACGTGTGCGCTCATATGGCCACCGAGACTTTGTGGAGAAGGAAATGCCTTACAGCATATGGTGCATCTATGATTATAAAGCTGCACTGATGTCACCGTACTTGTCGAAGAAGTGTTGCACCGGAAGTGATCATGTGCTGGAATTGGTTCCATAGTTGGCTGCTGTTTCTTCACATCTTCAACTTGTACACTATTCCAAGGACGAGTGTTGTACTCGATTGCGCCGTATGCTGGTTCGATTTTATGTTGCTTTTGCTTCAAGTTTAGAACTGGAACACCATTCCAAGGAGTAGTGTTGTCCCGGAAATTATATCCGAGTTCAAATTTCGGGCACTTCTGTTTCATAGTATCCAATAGAGCATTGTACTTCAGGAAGTCGCACGCCCGTTCGGTTTCTGGCTCAATTTTCGGGTTAAACCAAGATATCAGAGGTGTGGTTTCCGGTTCAATTTCCGGCATGGTGTTCAAGCAAGTGGATTTGGATCCTACCATAGAGGTCTTAGGTGAAACGCTTCGATCTACGGTCGATCTAGTGGTAATCATATTATTTGCATCATTTTGAGTAGCAACCTTTGTTGCTGGAGGAGTGTAGAATGGGGTTGGAATGAAAACAAATTTAGGTTTTGGTTGCATGAGGTTGATCGACCTGAAGACGGATGCGCAGTGTTTGTTTTCGCAAGCTTTGTTGTTGAAACGGGACCGATTCAAAATTGTATCGGCCGATTGGTCGATGGTGGAGGATGAGAGGATATCTTCTATGCGAGGTGGTGGTGTATCGACAACTTGAAAAGGGTTGAGCAAATCAAATTGTTCCTCAAAAAAATTCATGTTGATAAATTTCTTCCTTGCAAAATTTAGAGAAGAATTTGGGAAGAAGGATATATATAAATATATATTGATTGTTGAGAAGTTCATAAGATATATAACTAGATGTATATATATTTGGTTTGGAAGTTATTTATCAATGATATGAGTAGGAAAATAATTAGACTTTCCTCTAATTCATAAATTTTACCCTCATGTAAGTTCAATGTATCAAAAAATGAGTTTAATTTTAATAGATATTTTTAAGGCAAGTATAAAAAATGTACATTGAATTTGAGTTGACTTAATTCCTTGTTCAAAATATTTGAATTTTTTTGGCGCGCATGTACGTACATGACTGTAAGGTCACAAAAAAATGTTTGTATGATGATACATACATGTATGAGGTTGCATGCTAAGCTCATAGTGGTATGACTAAGATTTTGATACTATTAGTACGTTTGTTTAGTGATATCAAAGCTCAAAAAGTCGATTTGTTTACCATATTAAAATGTGTTAGGATGCTAAATTTTACATTTTTTAGAAATTGTGTACTATATTTATAATTTTTTGAAAATTGTTGTTTTTAAGATTTTATTTTATTTTATTATTAATACAATAGTTTCAAAAATTCTTAAAAAATATAAAAATTAATCTCTAGACATATTTTAATATAAAGAACCCGTTAAACACTTCATATCAACAATTTGAACTTTAAAATTACAAAAAAAAAATGCAAAAAAAAATGATAGTACTAATTCACGCGACTTTGGTCTCACCACCACAAGGTATGAACTCCTCTTTATGTATGATAATATATGCTAACATGTATATCATATATAATATTAAGATTATACCTATGGTTGATAGTATATACGTAGATATCATACCCACATTCTTTATTCGCAGATAAATACATTAATATATATATATATAGAGAGAGAGAGAGAGGAGGCTTCAAATGCCTCCATTTTTGGTGCCTCCATCATGCCTCTATTTTCTAAAACTTTAATAACTCAAAATTTAAAAGTTAAAAGTCAAAATAAAACCGTTAGATGTGATCTATGTTATTTTCTCTATGTGCTCATAAAAAATTATCACATTTCAATTTTGTTTTTATGTGAATCAATAAGTTCAAAAATCAACATCTAGAAATCATCCAAATTAGTGCATTTTTTACAAGCTCTTGATGACAATCAAAATAAAATTAAAATGTTATAATTTTTTACATGTACATAGATAAAATGATGTAGATCATATCCAACGGTTTTATTTTGATTTTTAAGTTTTAAATTTTGAATTATTAAAGTTTTAAAAAATGGAGGCATAGTGGAGGCACAAAAAATGGAGGCATTTGAACCCTCCTCATATATATATCTCCTCTATATTATGTATCTTAAATTAAATTGGTTGTCCTGAAACTGCAACGGTTGAGATTAATTGATCTAAATACAGATTAAATTTAAACTCTTCAATCAAATAATCAGTCTTTCTTTGATTAAATACATCATTTATATATGTAGAAGACTAAATTTAGTTAAAATTGGACCCGCCACACGTACTGTCACACGTTTTACCACAAGTATTTTGGCTCTACACCGTCGGATTTGAATTAAAAATCGTGCATATTAAATCTAACGTTTGTAAATTTTTTCGCTAGAACTCGAGCGCTGCGCCTCTTCTCTTCTCTATCCTAGATCTAATCTGCGCCTCCTCTTCTTTCCATCCCTTCCCTTCGCTGCGCCTCTTCCTCCTATGTTGCTTTTTTCCCTTTTCACATCCCTTCTCCTTTCTGTTCGACTCATCCTTCTCTTCGTCGTTCTTACACTGAGAGAGAGATTGTGATAGAAAACCCTCACGGATTAAGTCGAGTTGTGAGAACTTAGAGAGGAGAAAGAGAGATTGCGAGAGGGATATTTCATCAAAATCTTAGAGGGAGAGAGAAAGAGACCTAGAGGAAGGGGCTCAGGTCTGAGCGGTATGGTCTAACCTCGCGTGCACGAAGTCATCGCCCATGTGGAGCGATTGCGTGCGTAGAGACTTGGAGCAAACCCTCAAGCCTTTCTACGATAGAGCTACGGAGGCCGAGGTACTTCCCCTCTCCCCTTCCCTTCTCAATTATTCACAAATTTTGTTTAATTTCTGCCAGAATTTCGTAGTGATTCTTGCTTTCAGTGGAGGGATTACGTTTGTAGGGAAGAATTTTGAGAAAGTTTAGGGCTTAACAGTGGTGGATTATTTGCTTTTACTTCAAATTCAACTTAATTTTTATTTGGTGCTAAAGTTTGGTATTGACAGGAATTGTCTAATTATAGGATAGGTTAGCAAAATTGGAAGAATTACTCATTAAAAAAGGTAGTTTTCAGCAGTTTGTTTCTTTTCCTCTTTAAAAGTGTTTGCAATTATTTTCTCTTTGTTAGTAAATCACGAAGTTGTGGTTATTCACAATATTAGGTGATTCACGAGTGCAGAGATTACATCAGAAAGAGATTAGATTACTCCTATTGTGTTAATTTTTCTTTAATTTTATATGACAATAAAGTTACCATTTCCAACTGATCGGCCATACAATCCGATTAGTCAGGCATCTGTTTTTTTACAACACGGGGTTTATTGACTGAAACTTTAGGAATAAAATTAATAAAATATTAGCTGTTTCTTGATCATCTCTTCTTAACTTTCCTTCTCATTAAGTTTATTTTTAAAGGTTATTATAAAAAAAACAGGGAATTTTACCATAAAGCTGAATGTAAACCAAGAGTCTTTGGGATGACTGCTTCTTCAGTCATTCGAAAAGGTAAGTCTTACTCTTTGAAGTGTATTCCTAATACTTTGATACTGTATGCTTAAGTTCATACCAATATGAACAAGTTTGTGCATGACTTATCTATCATCTCCTTTTTGAAATCTCTCATTCTTTTTCACCTTAATTTTTATTTCTGCTTTCTTGCTTATTGAGAATTCTATGCATGGGTTGAGCCTTATCATGAGGGTCCGTTCATTTGGTAATGAATGAGATGCTGCTATACTGTTTGACAACAGTCATTGCTGGTACAGTGGTACTGGAATGTATTGATATGCTGGCTACAGCCTGCATGGTGATCCTTTTGTACTGGTATTGGACTTTAGGGTATCCATTGTTGCCACCATTTGTTTGCCGACATGATATCTTTATTGCTGTTGCTTTTATTGAGCATCATATAATTGTTTTTAGTCTTTAAATTTTAATCTTAGGTGTTTCATCATTCACAGATTGCGAAGCTCAATTAAGTGAACTTGAGAGCCTTCTAAATGCCAAGGTACTTTTGTTTTATATTGCATGACCTGTAGTAAAGCTGGTTAACTGACTGAGATGCATGGAGTTGTTCGATAGGCGAGTCAATATGGTGCAGATAGAGTTCTTCAGTCTAACTTTGTATAAAACCCCCTTAGAGGCCAATTCTCACCTCCCTTACGAAGGTCACAACTTATTACATAGCACGCTTTCTTAATTTTTCTACCTTTCTTTTCTCAATAGGATGTGGCATAGAGAATTATACAGTTCATGCAATGAGCCAAACGTGCAATTTGTATCCTCTCCGCAAGTGGCTCCATCTCAAGCGCCTCTCTACGCCAGCCAGCTACTTACGGGGGACAGATCACGATAGAAGTGTGTGTTAATATTAGAGAAAACACTGAGTATAGCGGTCTTGAGCACCACATAAAACAATCAATTGGTACTTTCTGAACATTATTACCGATACTTGTAAAAGAACTATTATAATATAAAAACTACTATTTATTACCTAATTAGAAGTCAAATTTAGAACAATAAGTCCCAGTAATGGCTGGTCATATTTACTTGGAGAAAAGCAGCCATGATTTATATTTGTCTGTTAACACTTACTATTTTATATGGAGGGGCATTTTCTATAATACAATAGGATTCTTAGTGTGATCTGGTACCATCACTCATCAATGCTATTATAATTACTGAGAATTTGAGATGAATAAAGTTTTTTTTTTTTATTGTAGATGGTGAGAGGAGTTGTGAAAAGCTTGAAAATCATTACACGGCAGGCAAGTATGAGAGTGGCAGAATATGCCTTTCACCTAACACGCGACTTTGCGTGAGCAATCGAACCACGGCCACAAAGCCATCCAGCATGGCACGCCTTGGGTAAGGGCATAGTTCAAAAAATCGGCCTATTCCAAGTCAAATTGGCCGATTCAACTCGGAATCGGACAGGAGCGAGCCGATTTTTGCTTGATTCTCGAGTTTGTGCGATTTTTTTCAAAAAATCGGATGAACAGTGACGAAATCGGCAGATTTTTCAATTTTTCGGCCGAGTTACACCGATTTAAAGCAAAAAATTTCAATCTCAGTAACCTGGACTGTCAATCGCAAAGGATTCAAGCAAAAAAATAGCGATTCTCACTGACCTGGACCGTAAGGGTTTCCTTTCTATATCTCTCTCGATTTGCTCATTTTGATTCTCTCTTTTCTATGCGAAATCGCCCCATCTCTCTCTTTTGGTTCCACTGTCTTTTGTACAGAGATGGCCGATTTTAGGGTTTAGGTTTTTATGATTTTGTTTAATGGTTTAGGATTTATGGTTTAGTGGAACTTACTGTTCTATAGTGTAACCTCAGACAATTTTAATACATGAACTTTTTCATGGAAGCACAATTCATATAGCATGATTGATTGTAAAGAGTAATATCATTTAATTCAATAATTCAGTTATTCTGGATCCATGACAGCAGTTGGACAGTAAATCAAGGGTCTCTAAACACTGAAATTTGGGTATAATGCAGTTGAGTAAAGGCTTAGAAAACTGCATTGTGAGATCACTACCTTTCATAACGGGTGTCGGGTCCATGTGGAACTGCAAACTGGAGTTTGATTACTTGTTTCTTCAAGAAGATTATCTTTTGATGATAGCATGGCACGCCTGGCGTCAATGAGATTTTGGTTTTCTCAGAGCCGTTAAGCAATAATTGGCAGATATCTGGTGTGCTCTCTCTCTCTCTCTCTTTCTCTCTCCTTCTAAATTTTAATTTACAATGCCTTTTTTTTAACTGTTTGTTATATACCAAACTTCTATTTGAGTATGCAACTGCTGCTTTAGTAATTACAAAAATGAAACTGTCTGCTGTTTTGAAATATCTAATTCAACTAAGATTGATTTCATTTAGTTTATTTTAGTTGTTGTTATTTTTGCTAACTTAGTTTTTTAAGTAGGTACGAAGACGGCTGTGCAGTGAGGTAAACCATACAGTTGATGGTTACATTGACAATTCTTGTCAGACAATGTCAAGGGGAAACCTTTGGATCTGCCGCATACTTTATAATGTAGCAAATTTTATATATGAATGATGTATATTACGAAATTAAGGAATGAGCTTGTAAGGTTATGTAGTTAATAGGAACATTTTTGTTAAAAAAAAATATGCAAAAAATTTCAATTTGCTGTGCAGCAGCAGCCAACATTTTACTGGTGTGACCACCTTCTCTTCTGAAGAACTCTTAATTGTGTAGATGTGTTAGTAGAAATTAGCACCTCATGTTGTTTGTTTATTTAATTTTGACATTTACATTATTGAAGCATACCTGACATTTGTTTTAGCTGGTGATTTACATTTATGAAAATATAAGCACTGCATGATCGCAATTTTACATCTGGTATATACTGGAATCTGATTTGGATACATGATATTGGCATATACTAGATGATAAACGGATGATTAAATTGATTTTTCCTACATAGTATACCATAGGCGGTTGTGTTTATGTTATACTATGTATCCAAATATATAGTATAATGTAGGCGGTTGTGTTTATGTTATTATGTTTTCAATTTGAACAATTATAATCTATTTTTTTATATTTTATTTGTTCATTTTCAAAAATATTGAAATACATCGAAGAGGATCAATAGCAATAATACTTCAAGAATTTTTTCATATTATATTTGATCATTTTTTCATTTATTGTTGTTTCTTTTACTATTATTTATTATTTGTTTTATCTTTTATTTTCTTTTTGAATTCTGTATGAATATCAATAACAAAATATTTTCACATTTTATTCAATTTTATAATAGTTTCCGTCGCAACGCACGGGTACGATACTAGTATATATATATATATATGACTTGGCTATGGTGCTATGGGTAGCTAAGAGGCCTCCTGTGCTATAGCTCAATATTCGAATTTTCAAAATTCTAACGGTCGATCCGAACCGTTCATCTTGTTCTCCATATTAATATGTACTTGGAGACCAAATTTTACATTTTTTGGAAATTTTTACTATTTTTTTAGATTTATTGAAAATCGCTGTTTTTCAGACAAACCTGGACCATAAAAAACAGCGATATTCAATAAATCTAAAAAAATAGTAAACAAATTCCAAAAAATGTAAAATTTGTTCTCTAAGCACATATTAATATGAAGAACAAAATGAACAGTTCGGATCGGCTGTTAATATTTTGAAAAGTTGAATATTGAACCGTAGCACGAGAGATCTCTTAGCTACCCATAGCATAGTAGCCAAATCCTATATATATATATATATATATATATATATATAGAGATGGACTTGGGTGAGACGCGGAGTATACGCGTTTGGTGCTCCACGGTACGGTTTAGCCATTTTGAAAATTCAAACAACCGATCCGAACCGTTCATCTTGTTCTCCATATTGAAATGTGCTTGGAGACCAAATTTTACATTTTTTGGAATTCTTTTACTATTTATTAAGCAATTTTGAATGCCGCTGATCTGATGGTTCAGAAAATTTTACTGTTTTTTACTGTTCACAGCAAAACAGCAACTTTCAAAAATGCTTAATAAATAGTAAAAAATTTTCAAAAAATGTAAAAATTAGTCTCCAAGCACATTTCATTATGGATTAAATATCTAACGGTTCGGATCGGTCGTTTGGACTTTCAAAATGAAAATACGGCGTGAAGTACAAACGGCGTATACACCGCGTCTCACCCAAGTCCATCTCTATATATATATATATATATATATATATATATTAGTAGAGTTGTAATTAAACTTGTAATGGCACAAGCTTACAATTAATGTCACAAAATATCATAATCTCACCTTTTGTTCATTTTTAAAAAATTTAATGGTGAACTCAACTTGTTGACCTTATTTATTTTCGCGAGGTATATTTTTGCACCTTTTTTTTTGAAGTTTATACTAGATCAAGTGTAAAAAATGAACAAATTTAGTTAGCTATATATAATAGATCAATTTTAATATGTTCAATTCTTGACATCTTAATCTAATATAAAATAAACTTTACAAAACATAAAAACTATACAAAATATATCACAATCAAGGCATCAATGCTCAGTATAAGTTATAAACTTTAAATTATCTCCACTATTTATTCAAGTCTCTTTTGATGACGCTATGATAATTTTTTTTATTAATTTTCTGACCATTCAAAACCACAAAGGGTCTCTCTGTTAAAAGAAACACCCTTTTAAACAGATATTATAATTAAATGACAAAACTGTTACATATTTTGATAAATTTTAATGAGTGAGTCTATGGTACTATGCATATCACAGGTTGTTACCGTGCTACGGCTCTATATTCGAGTTTTTAAATCTTAACGGTCGATCCGAACTGTTCATCTTGTTCTCCATATTAATGTGTTTGGAGACCAAATTTTACATTTTTTGAATTTTTTTTTACTATTTTTTTAGATATTTAGAAAATCACTTGATCTGAAATTAAATTATGGACCATCCAAAAACAATGATTTTCAATAAATCTAAAAAAATAGTAAAAAAACTTCAAAAAATGAAAAATTTGGTCTCCAAACACATTAATATGGAGAACAAGATGAATGGTTCGGATCGACCGTTAGGATTTAAAAACTCAAATATAGAGCCGTAGCACGGTAACAAATCGTAATATGCATATTACCAAAGACTCACTCAATTTTAATTGTTGAACTGTCTGACTTTTTATTCTAACTTTTTAAAAATACACATAGTTTTCATGCAGAATAAATATATTCTACCTTTCTTTGTTCCATAATGCCTGCGGGTATATATTTTAACAGAGATGTTTTCACTTCATGCAGCGCACGGTTATAGAATCAAAACAGAGCTGCATACGGTTCGTGCGCTGCATGAAGTAAAAATTGAACTGTTATAATTTTCACTCTTATTTCCTCGTCCGGCTACCATCCAATCTTATTCAGATCCCCTAAAGTAACCAAATTTTTTAATTTTAATCTGGACCGTCCGATCTTCTCTAACATGAATATTAAAGGGCCAACGTGGCCCTATTTATGATCGGACGGTCCAGATCAAAACTAAAAAAATCGGTTACTTTAAGAGATGCTGGATCGAACTCCCAATTTTCTAGGTACCGAGACTGACAGAGGACCCCCCTCTAACGGAAAGGGTTTCCTGGTAGAATGGCAGTCCTGCCGACTTCTGATCACGATCCCCGATCCCCGATCCAACGGCTGAGATTCTTCTCCCGTTTCATTGGCGGCGTTTCCCGATGGAAGACGTGTGCATATCTGACTGGAGACTATCCTATTCTCTCCTCTCCATTTCTCTCTCTTTCCCTCTCTTTCTCTCTCTCTGGTGCGGCGTGGCTGCTTTGGATCCCTTCCTTACGCGGCCTCTCTTCCTCCTCACATCTCTCTCCCTCTCTCAGAGAAATCTCAGAACCGAGCGTGGCACTGATCCAATCGGGCGCCTCCCGACATGTTAGTAGCGCCATCGGTTGTTCGAATCGGTTGTTCCTTGCATAGGAGGAGCAGTTTCTTACGCGGTTCCTCCGTTTGTGTTTCAGGTTGTTGATATCTCTTGCCAAAGGTGTTTCAATTTGGGAGAATGATCTCAAGGTTTGTTTCTCCTTTCTGTTGTTACTTTTGTGAAAATTAGGATGGAAAACTGTCAAATTTGACCCCGAATTGAGGTATAGTTATCACAAGGAGCAAATTTCTGAATTTGAATGGAAGATACTGTGCTTTATGCCGATCAAGGAAAGAATTAGGGTTCAGTTGTTAGCTTTCAAAATGAGTAAAACTAGTGCACTTCACCTCAATCAAGACAGTATGGTGTTCCCAATTTGATCCTATTTGTATTAACAAAGTAGGTTCTTAATTAGTGACTAAGTTCAATGTCTATCCAACTCCTTTAGGTTGCTTTTTCTAAGTAAAAAAGATGAGCTGGGAAAGATCAGAGAGCTCGGCCGATCTTTCCTTGCAAGTGCAAAGCCTCACTCAACCGAGCTACACAATCATGCCGCTTCATTTACAACTAGTGCCATGGTACACTCGTCCAGAGGTTTCTCAAAATACAAATCCTTTCTTTTACCCAATAGAGGAAACCCTTACACAAGCCAACATGACATGAAAACCTTCTCTTCCCTCTCTTACACTGGTACAATGGCGTACCAGGCTCAGATTGCATGGAAACGGCTGTCTAGTTTGAAACATTCTAGACGTGTATCCTCCGCAGTTGTGAGTCGGGTCGCATGTGCCTTAACCCTAGCTGCGCAACGGTACCATGTGGTACCATACCTTTTTGCATTTACAGCTGGTGGCGCAGCACTAACAACACGTGCCCATGCTGATGGGGATTATTCATTTCCCCAAAGTAATTCCATTTACATGCATGCACAAGACAGCCGTGTGTACCTCACCAATTTCATTCTCTCAGTAGCTGAGTTTGTAGTATTACTCATAAGGTCAATGTACCTTGCATTGCTATTTACACCTAGCATAATCATGGCTCCTTTTGCGGAGCGGTTTGATGGCCAGTTCAGACAGACTTGGTTGCATGTGGTCCGCAGAACCCTGGAGGAAGCGGGCCCTGCATTCATAAAATGGGGCCAGTGGGCTGCAACCAGGCCCGACTTGTTCCCTGCTGACCTGTGCACTGAACTCTCCAAGCTCCACACCAAAGCACCAGCACACAGCTTTGCATACACCAAGAGAACTGTTGAGAAGTCATTTGGGCGTAAGATCTCTGACATCTTTGATGATTTCGAGGAGGAGCCAGTTGCATCTGGTAGTGTGGCTCAGGTGCACCGAGCCCGTTTAAAAAATGCCAAGCAACGCAAGCAACTTACGGTTGCTGTTAAGGTGAGGCACCCAGGTGTGGGAGAAGCAATCAGACGGGATTTCAACATAATAAATGCTGTTGCAAAAATTTCAAATTGCATCCCCACGCTGAGATGGTTGAGACTTGACGAGAGCGTGCAACAGTTTGCGGTTTTTATGATGGCTCAGGTAGATTTGGCAAGAGAGGCCGCACATCTCAGCCGGTTTATATATAACTTCAGGCGCTGGAAGGATGTGTCATTCCCCAGACCCGTGTACCCACTTGTGCACCCAGCTGTGCTGGTTGAGACTTATGAAGATGGCGACAGTGTCTCGCGTTATGTTGATGAGCTGGAGGGCCATGATCGGTTGAAGAGTGCTCTTGCACACATTGGAACCCATGCTCTTCTGAAAATGCTTCTGGTAATTACACTTGAAACTTTTTTTTTTGCAGTATATGTGCCTCAGATTGCGGTGTACCAGTGTTTGATACCAATCTGAGTTTATCAGTACCTTCCTGTTCTTTTGGTTAAAGGGTTAGGATTTTGGATCTTTCTGGTATGCCCATGCTTATGATACAAATTGGGTTACTATAAGAAAGTAATGTGTGTGGCCGAAGCGTCATTGGGGCATACCAGCAAGGGTTTTTTAGAAAAAAAATGCAAGGGGTCTATTGCTACATTCAGGTTGAGGTCCTTGATTTGTATATAAACCTTTTACAGTAATATAACTGGGCTATATAGCCTTCCATTAAAAAAAAGCCAGAATTAAACCTTTTTTCTTTCTATTGCCCACTGAATATGGATTTGTTTTCTATTTCACTTGATTTTTTTTTTTTTTTTTTCATTTAGATAAGGATTCTAAAGGCAGGTATTAGGCATGACTAATTGTTGTTAAGGGTTTAAATCTTAAAAAATAGCAATCAGAAGAGAGGAAGTAGTAAGTAAATGATAACTAGGAGCGGAACTAGAAAATTTAGATAGGGGGGCTGAACATAAAATGCATAATATGTGAAAATACATGTTTGGTCATTGGGATTTGAACCTAAGTCTCTACAACCACTAAATGGAATTCTAACCACTAGGCTACAAGCACACATTTAACATTTCATGAGGGGACTGAACTATATAAAAATGTTAAGAAAAAATAAAAATTCAATTAAATTTCAATATACATGATTAAATTTTTTGAAATCATGGGAGTAGCTAAGATGATAATCAACTGGACTTGGTTTTAACACGCTCCTCATTTTCTCTCTTAGGTGGACAACTTTGTGCATGCTGACATGCATCCGGGAAACATCTTGGTGCGTGTGGTGCGCCCGAAGAGCACAAAGAAGTCGAGGCCGCATGTTGTTTTCCTTGACGTGGGCATGACTGCTGAGCTGTCAAGCACCGATCGCGTCAACCTTCTTGAGTTCTTCAAGTCGGTGGCACTTCGAGACGGCCGTACCGCTGCACTGTCAGCACTCAAGCTTTCAAAGAACCAGAAGTGCCCCAACCCTCAGGCCTTCATTGAGGTATGTTTTTTTTTTAGCTTAGGTTCCATGATCTATTAAAGAGTGAGGCTATGGTACAATGCATAGTGCACTTTGGTTCGTACTATGGATGCATGTCTCCATTTTTTAAAATCCAAACAGTTGATCCGTTCTGCTCAACATGATCTTCATATGAAAATGTGCTTTGATGTCAAATTGTATATTTAAATTTTTTTATTTTACTATTTTCTTTAAATAGGTACAAAATCACTTGATCTAAAAACTCTTCACCATTCAAATTTCAAAATAAGTGATTTTCTACCTATCCAAAATAATAAACAAAGTGCATTAGGCCTCCAAGTACATTTTCATATGGAGATCATGATGAACAGTTCATATCGACTATTTAGACTTCGAAAATGAAGATATGGATCCATAGTACGGACCAAAGTGCACTATACATAGTACCGTAACCTCACTCCAAGTTAAATGTTATTTACTGACAAAACATTTGTGTTCACCCAGGCTGTTACACTGTTTAAGTTTTCTGAAGAAAACTGATGCAAATCAGGCCATTCTGTATATGAGTTTGATTGGTTCCATTTCCTGCATTCTTTGAGATTTTTATGCGTAAATTCTTGTGCTTGTTCTGTGTCCTTGATTATTTTTTTTTCCTTTGTATTAGCAGAAGTGCATCTTCCTTTTCTATTTGAAATATTTTGTTATGTCTGGGAAGAATATATCAATACTTCTTTTTTATGGCCAAGTCAAATATTGAAAGGTTCTTGTGCTGGTAGACATTTTTGCTCTAGACCTTTTCTTCTATATTCTTTTTTATAATATCATGTTGTGTTTTTTATTTTAATATTGACTTCGTTAGAAAAGTTGCTATTATACAGATATTTCTATAGGCAGTGCTGTATTTACACATCATTTGCATACTTCCCACTTTTGACTAGATTTTATGGGACAGAAGCAAGCATTTTTATATTTTTTTTTTCCATGAGTGGAAAAAAGCAAACAAAATGTGATGAAATGGAAAAAAGAAAAGAAAAATGAAACCCGATACTACCAGCTCATTATGTCAAATGACAGGTACAACTAAAAGCTCTGCATTACTTGCCACAAGTATGTTTTGCTTCTCACATTGACACTCGTCACAAATCTCACATTGCATGGTGTCTTTTATTTCACCAACATTATTCTTTTGCTAATTGAAGCTCTTTTGTGAAAACAGGAGGTAGAGAAGTCGTTCTCTTTTTGGGGTACAGCAGAGGGGGATGTAGTGCATCCGGCAGAGTGCATGCATCAATTGCTCGATCAGGTGCGGCGCCACAAGGTCAACATTGATGGCAATGTGTGCACTGTTATGGTCACCACTTTAGTTCTAGAGGTAACTTTATTTAACTTCTTCTTGCTTGCATTTCTGGGATTAAACTCAATATATTCTTTTGTGGTTTTACCTCTTTGGTTCTTCTGGGGTATTTTTGTAATTAGCATCCAGGATATGGATACATAAGACCTGACATTTGTGGCATTCAAACTTGGTTTTGTTGTTTGTGGTCTAATGACAAAAGTAATGGTCCAGTGAATTAATTAATCATAAAATCACTAAATTGCTTTATTTTCTATTTTTGGTATTAACTAAAGTACCACATAGCCTGACCTGGCATCTAAATCTACTAAAGTTGAGTGGGGGCTTTAAAAGGAAATTGCTCAGTAGAGATCGGGGTGAAGTTGTCAATGTTTAACGTTGGATATTTTCAGTGATTTATGTAAAAAAAAAATGTTTTATAATTTCAGAAAGAAAAAATAAATTTCTCCCATATTTTATTTTGGATCTTCTTTCTCTTTTTAGTCTGTTAATATTCTTTTATAACTATAGTACATTACTGTGATTTTTACCATAAGAAAATTGTAGTATTCTCAGTTGGTTCTATTAAATAACCCAGCTGACAAAAACCAAATAAATCAACGAACAAAGAAATAAGCAAAACAGATCACTGAACCGGTACTGGACTGGTACATAATTTCATACTCAACTGATGTGGCAAGTCTTATGAACATTTTATAGGGGTGGCAAAGAAAGTTGGATCCAGATTATGATGTAATGCAAACACTTCGGACCTTGCTGTTTAAAGCTGATTGGGCGAAAGATCTTCGGTATACAATGGAAGGCCTTGCATGATATTTCAACCTGATTTTAATAACAATTTTGATACTTCAAATCTAGTTAGTGTTTTTAATATGTTAATAGGTGCTTTTGCAATGGAGAATGGAGAATTTGTTTGTTCTTTTTTTTTTTTTTTTTTTTAATTTTGATTTTCTTATTGTAATCCTTTTTGTTCAACTCACTACAAATTTTCAGTCTATGATCTGATCAAATGCGGTGGAATACCGTAAATTGGAAATAAGAAAGACTTTTTGTTTTTGTTTTTTAAAGTTTTCTATGGAACTGATATTTATCTATAATTATAATAGTTTCAATTTGACCAACATATTTGTCAATAATATAAAAATTTATAACTTCACAATTATAAAAGGTCAGAAAAAAAATGCGTTGTAACAATAAGCAAGCTATGTGAAGTTTGTATAATATAACAATTATTTTTGTACTCGTGCTACAGTACCTGCACTATACCTAAATTATTTTTGATCCAAAAATGAACGAGTCACAGGTCAATTTTTTTAGCTCAAACCTAAATGTTAGCTCATTTATGGCTCCCTCATTTTAAAAACGAGTGAGCTACGAGCTACATCAAGGTTGGCTCATCACTATCCAGATGACAAAAAGCATACGGCTCGTGGCTCGCTCGTTTTTGATTCAGTCTGAAAATGAGCAAGTCACGAATCAATTTTTTAACTCGAATTCGAATTCTAACGTTAGCTCACTCGTTTTAAAAACAAACAAGTCACGAGCTACCTCTAGCTTAGCTGAGCTCGGCTTGCTGCCAACCCTATTCTATTTGAAACCTAGAGAATATATATATAGTCAATGTAATTCGGCTGATGTGTGATTTTCAACTTGTCAACTCTTTTTCAGATAACACCTCACATTAAATGGGGATGATGCATGAATAAATTTGATAATGTACATGTTAATTATACACGTGTGGTGGTTGGTTGGATTGGTAAGCTATTTAAGCAATGGCCTTTTCGCTTATTTGACTTTAATATCTAGGTTACATACTTTTAAAAAAAAAAATAAAGGATAAATTGAACACTTTAAAAATATTTAAAAATAGTTTAATGGAAAAGTTAATAAACTAGATAAATATGTGAGTAGAAAAAAACAATTCTAATAGTTCCAATTTTTTTTTCTTTTTTGTTGGGATATATCTTCATATTTTATATATTTGTAATTGAGTAGAACTAAAGTGTTTTCTTAGCTCAACAAATATTTCTCTTGGTGATATTAACATCAAAAAAATCGTTTGAGATGGTTTGGACATCTCTAAAGGAGGCCTCCTGAAGTACTGAAGCGTACTGGAATTAAATAAGGTGTATCAAAAACACAAGGAGAGGCAGAGGTTGGCCACTATTGACATGGGACGAAGCAGTAAAAAGAGACTTGAAGGAGTGAAATATAGCTAAAGAGTCGGCTTCGGACAGGAGCGCATGGAAGTTAGCAATCCACGTACTAGAACCATAACTTAGTGCTGGTTATGGATTATTTAGAGATAATATTATAGATCTTAGGTTATAGGAGTAGGAAGTTGGAGTTTAAAATGTAAGCTTAGATCTTTGACCTCTACGATTAAGTAGAATATAGTTAATATTAGTATTAGTATTATTACTATCACTTTCACTTTCACTTTTTTTATTACTTTTATTTTATGACTATTTTATTATTACTTATCTTTATTATTTGATTGTGATTGGGTTTCATTTCTAGCCTATTCCAACTCATTTGGGACTAAAGGCTTGATAGTTGTTGTTGTTGTTGTATATTAACATAAAAAAATATTCATATTATGTTGTTTGAGTTTAAGTCACTCAACTATTTAATATTCACAATAAATCTCTATCTGAATTTTAAACATGCTACTTCTCACACGAAATACATTGCTTTTGCCACTAGATTAAAAACTAGTTTTCAATATTATAAAAATAGTTAGTTGAGTCACTATTCAATTAAGCTAATTAGTTTGAAATTAATAAAAAGAGGGAATTTTCAAACACCAACTGCATATATAACATGCGTCTTAGTCTTAATCAAATGTGAAAGAGAGAACATATATACATAACATGCATGAATTAGATGCCGTGTTTATCATGTCAAAGGAAAGAGACAATTTAAGCTTTTTTAGTTACAACTTTTTTATTTGTGGTTTTAAAAGTTGAACATTTTTCTATTTTTCTTTTTAATCCCTCTCAATCTATCTACTCAACCTCAAAGTGTACTTTCAAGTTTAAATCATTCTATTAATTTTTAGAGACTTCACATAATTTTATAAATTTAATTATCATAATATAGGATGGTTTTTGTATTAGCTTTATCATATCTTACTGTAGTTAAACATTATCACTATTTAAAGCCTTGAATAAAAAAAAATAGAAGTTAACAAAAATTTAAATAATTTATTTATAAGAATTAAAATTCAAACTTAAATATTTTCATAAATTAAGCTGAATTTCTAACTATTAATTATATATTTACTATTGATCTCATTGAAACCCTGTCTTCATAGAAAAAGTTTCTACCTTCGCTCCCAAGTAGCTGCAGATAAGCGCATCAGAGCCGTTAGATCTGCATTAATATTCACGTGAGTGTCTATTCAGAATACACAAAGCAATATTACGGTTGCTTTGAGATTCGTGTAGAAAAAATTTGAACGATGTGGGTTTTCCACGTATCAATTCAAAATTTGAGATATCTCAGGGGATGTAAATTTGTAAACTTGTCACCCTTTCACAAAAAAAGGTTGAAGCGAGAGGGGACTTGACTTCTTTATAATTAAAAAAGAGTTGTAAAATCTATGTATAATTTCTGTTATTTTTAATAATTTTTTTTATAGTTTGTATCTTATTAATAAAATATTTAATTTGTTTAACTAAAACAAAAGAGGAGGGTTCAAATGCCTCCATGTGTTTGTGCCTCTATCATGCCTCCATCTCTCTATTATTTTCAAAGCTCAAACAATTGATCCGAACCGCTCAACCTAACCTCCATACTAAAATATGTTTGAAGACCAAATTTTATATTTTTAAGAATTTTTTTACTATTTTTTTAGATAGGTACAAAATCAGTAAATCTGAACCATCTAAAAACAGTATTTTTGTACTTATCTAAAAAATAGTAAAAAAAATTCCTAAAAATATAAAATTTGGTCTCCAAATATATTTTAGTATGGAGGTTAAGTTGAGCAGTTCGGATCGACTGTTTGAATTTTGAAAATGATGAAGAGAAATAGAGACACAATAAAAACACGATAGATGCACAAAAACATGGAGGCATTTGAACCCTCCTCAAAACAAAATATATCATGTAGAATATTAAATTTTATCAAATTCAATATGATTTTGATACGGTCCTGTCTGAGTCTGACCGTGCCTTCTAATTAAGTCGCCGGTCAATAAAGTATGTTGTTAGGCGTCAGACATTGCTGACCGTTATTTACGGTCAACACGACCGACCATTTTGGCACTTCTATATAGAATATGGTCAAAAGTAGTGGAAAAAGGAAAAAAATATAAATTAATTAATTAATTAATTAAGAAAGTATAGCACATAATTACAAATTCTATATGTAATGAATAGAGATCTACTTACAACATTTTGTAATAATATTGGTTTCACAATTTTTAAAGTCAAAACAGTTGATCTCTATATTAGAATGTGCTTGGAGATTAAATTTTATATTTTTTTGAATATTTAACTATCTATTAAGTATTTTACAAAACTACTATTTTCAAACAATTCTAGACCACTAAAAAATAACATTTTTTATAAAATACTTAATAAATAATAATTAAAATTCAAAAAAAAATGTAAATTTTTTTCTCCAAGTACAATTTAATATATATATCATGTTGAACGGGTTGGATCGACTGTTTTGACTTTAAAATTCATAAAATTGAATTGTTATAAGATATTGTAACTTACAAATACTGTAAATGAATCCCTCCTCACGATGTATTACGAAATATGAATTGGAGATCGATTTGACAACTCTTGGACTGCATCTCATGATAAATAGAAAAATTTATAAACGAAAAAAAAACTCAAAATGCATTACATGCAAAATTATTATTATTATTTTTTTAAATTAAGAGCAAGTTGGTCGTTGGATTTAAACATTATCAAGTTTGTTTCGGTAAGCTAATTAATTTGTACTAAATTAAATTGTCCTTTAACTTTTATAAATGAATTTAATTAGTCCTTCAACACTTCTCAAATTAGCCAAAAATTATCCTTCTATTGATCATTTAAAAAAAAAAAAGCTTTGTAAAAATTTTAGATATCAAGACTGAATATTCCCTAATTAATTAATAAAAAAATTGAAATTCAGCACACTTGTCAAAAGTTATATAGCCCATACTTTTCATATGAAGTGCTTGCTATTATGTCATTGAGAGCATGCATTTATTATTTTATATCATTTTTTTTACTATTTTTACTCTAGCAGATAAGGCCAGAGAAAATACTATTTATGTCCAAATGGCTGCTACTTACCATCACAAACAAATTAATTAATTAAAAAGTTAAAGAATCTTTGATAATGTACCTTTTGTCAAACTTTAATTTGACAATACATTCAGTGTGATGAAGACAAATTAAAATAGTTATTAAAATTATCAAGTGATTTTTTTAATAAAGTATTACTGTTAACTATGACATGACATCTATTGTTTTTAGATTTGCTTTTATGAAATTAAAAAAAAAAACGGAAGGACAATATTTGTAAAGAAATTAAAACAACAAATCAAAGTGAAAAACCAAAGTTGTTAATTAATTATTCTAAGATTACTCCATTTTCTTTTAAGAAAAAAAATAAGCTTATTTACATGATAATTTATTTTCTAATGCAATTTTCAAAAATAAACTAAAATTGACTCCATATTTTACAAATTAAAAATGACTCATTCTGACCGACGTCATACCTTAAAATAATTAAATAGTTAGAAATATGATATAAAATCTCTAAATTTGTATCATTAATTGATCTCTAAATAGTAAGCAACACATAGATACAAGTTGGAAAAGAATTTAATCTTCTCCTCAAAATGAGATTCATTCTCTTATATATGATACACACAAAGAGAGACAATAATTAAAGAACTAGTAGAAAAATACCATTATTTTCTTCTCATAACGCGCGAGCTGGAACAAATTTGAACTTGCTAATAATCAGTCTGAGTCAGAATTGAGAAATTATAAGTTTTTTTTTTTTCAGAATTGAGCAACTAATTTATAAGGTTTTTTTTTTTTTCAATCACTGGAGGGGGAGGAAATTAGTGATGATGACATAACAAGAATTTAATTAAATGGACCTGATATTAATTGAAACGTGCAACGAACATAATTAATTGGGTATTATCTTTTTATTTTGCTAAAGAATCCCATGTTATCTATATTAATATATATATATTGCACCTTCAAAAGACTACTAGTCTATTAACACATAATAAAATAATATGAATTCCGTCGCCATTACACACACACACACAGTGCATGTGAAGGTACGTTGCATATATATTTTTATCACATTTACATATATATGTATTAATCGGTGTTGTAAATAACGGTATGTGTTCGTCGCACGAACAAGGTACTGTCAAGCGATTACTCAGTCATAATAAAAATAATCGGTCATAATCGAGAATAATCGTCCGATTAGTCGAGAAAATTTGTAACGGATTGATTACCGCTTATGATTAATCGGTCGATTAATTAATCTAAACAAATATTTTTTTAGAACATTGGTATTGATTGCATTCCCATAAAAGAAGTACATGCATATATTTACATACAAACACATATATAACGGATATATATAATATACATATAAAAAAAATTCATGTAATGGAGATATATAATATACATATAAAAATAATTCATGTGTGTATATATATCCACAGACAGTATGTACTTGCACCACATTATATTTGAATTAAATTAATTCCAATATATATAATATTTGTATAACAGTATAACCGTGCTTATCCGGTATCTGATGTTAACAACCTAACAGTTGATTAATTACATGGAGAGGTTAGGGATTGGAACAAGGCAATTTCATGCATATTTCCTAATCTTAATTAATTGTATTTTTTGTTGGTTTTTGTTGAGAATATTAAAAATGAGATGCTTGAAATTGATAGGTTTAGACGTGAGACCAAACGAGTAATGCAATTGGCAGACCCAAACAAATTCCTTCTTCAAGGGAAGGCATGAAAGAGCTGAAAGCAAAGGCATAAGGTTCCTACCATTGCAAACTTCTCTCTCATGCAATTAAAACACCCCTTGCTCTACAATGCATACAATTCTATTGTCTAAAAGTGTGTGTTTCACTAATTTTACTTTTTTTTTTTTTGAGAAATTATTTTATGTTTTGATAGATTATTAGATTTAATATATATATATATAAACACGTGTCATGAGTTTGACGAAAAGGAATTTGAAGTATGAGATAAAAAAATGTATGAACGTAATTTATATATGATGAACATGCGAGTTTGAATATCAGGCATAATATATAGTATCACGACTTTTAAATTAAAAGTATTAGTGTTAAACTATTAATCATTTAAAAAAATTAGAATAAAAAAATTGTTTGTTCTAATATATGCATGTGTCACTTCTTGTATTATAATTGTATCAAAAATATTAAGCAGCATCATTAGAAATAAAAAAAAAACATATCTTAAAATTTCCTCATATTAGTTGTTTATTTTTTTTCTTTTCATTCCTCCTATTTATATTATAATTAACAAAAATTGACTTGAATTGTGAAATACTAATTTTCAGATCACCTTACGCGAAAAATAAAATAAGCATAATTAATACAAATTATTCATCTGATTCAATAAATTGCTACTAAATGAATCCCAATTTCAACACAAAAAAATGTAAATTTAATAATTAGAAATTTACTCCAACGTCACACTTAATATGATTATTTTAAATTAAAAATAGCACATTCTTAATGGTTAAACGGTTATGATTTTATTGTTTTTTAGTTTTTGATGGAATCATAAGAGCACTTCCCTAACAATTAATAATTTGGTTAATAAAGCCTATTGATTATTGGAGTTATTATTGTAGAGAAGAATTTCAGAGCAGTGTAGCACAATTTGCTCTTCATTTTTCTATGCCATCCCATCCCATCCCATGTGGGTCATTGAATGCATGTGCATACATGTGGTGGTTTCTCCTCTTGGCCCCACCACGCACTTCTCCAACCCCCATGGCCCCACCCTAGCCTCCTTCCTCATTTCTCCTCAGATCTTCTGTGGCAATATCATGTATATCACAAACGAATACCATAGTGATAAATTAATTATTCATGTTCGGTTCAGTGAGGTTAAAAATTCGTGATTCGAGAATAATTCTGGTATAATTCGGAAATGATTCTGAATTATCCAGATCAGAGATCTTAGTCCTGCAAGAGAGAAAAAACAAAAAAAAATATGTTCTAGGAAAAAGTTGGGAAAAACTAGTAAAATTTGGGAAAATTTTGATCAATCAAATAATTCGACATTCAGTTTAGCATTACTAAAAAAACGAATTATTTGAGTTTAATTCGGATATGATACGCGAATCTTATCACGACGATGAATACAAGAGCATTTGCTTGCACCCTTACAAGTAACAAAAGCTTAATTTCTCAAGAATATATACACTTCAATGTTGAATTATACTTGAATAAAATCCACCCCTAATGTGCAAAATTATGAATGGCCTTCGGATTTTGCTCAAGAATATATACACTTCAATGTTGAGTATAAATCAAAGATTTAAATATCAGATAGCAAGTTCAAAGTGGTGGGTATATATTTCCTATAACAGGCACTATCAGTTCATATTAGATATGATATAATAAGCAATAAATCTAACAAAAAAAAATCTCAAAGTATCATAATTAATTATGAAAAGTGTGTCAATATTATCTAATAGTAAGTTTGAAATATTAAACATCACATTACATAAAAACTAATTGAATAATAAAAATAGAAGTATTTTACCATGTATATTTTAGAAGAGTGGGGTTAAAATGCACCCTCCTTTTTGTGCTCCAAACATGCACCCTCCCCTCGTTTCTTCATTTTTAAAATTTAAATAGTTGATTTGAATCTACAAACGTGTTCTACATATTAAAATGTGCTTGGAGACCAAATTTTACATTTTTTGAAAATTTTTTACTATTTTTTCAGAATTTTTTATTAAACTAAACAATAATAAAAAATTTAGCACAGTGATGATTTTCAAAAATTCTGAAAAAATAGTAAAAAATTTTCAAAAAATGTAAAATTTGGTCTCCAAGCACATTTTAATATGTAGAACACATTGGTAGATTCAAATCAACTATTTGAATTTTAAAAATGAAGAAACGAGATGAGGGTGTACGTTTGGAGCACAAAAAAGAGGGTGCATTTTAACCCCACTCATTTTAGAAATGGTCATCATCACGTACGATAAACTAGTAAGTGAAAAATAAAACAAGAGTTTGGCAATAAAAACTTAAATTGGAGTATATTTAGAAAAAAAATGCTAAATTAGGGCAAAAGTCCATTATCTTTGCTAAAATTTGTTATGATGCTTATTAAGCCATTATTGATTAAAATGCTAAATTGTGAAATTTTGAGTTAGCTATGACCGTTATTTAAATCACTGATCTAAATCAATAGTTTCATAATAATAAGTTTCCACACAGAAATTAATCAATTTGCATCATTAATTCAATTCATGTATTCCTACAATAAAATCTTTTTAATATTATTCAAAAAGAGAACGGTTCAAATGCCTCCATTTTTTGTGCCTCCACCATACCTTCATTTTTTAAAACTTTAATAACTCAAAATTTAAAAGTTAAAAGTCAAAATAAAACCGTTAGATGTGATCTATCTTATTTTTTCTATGTGCTCATAAAAATTATGACATTTCAATTTTGTTTTTATGTGAATCAATTAGTTGAAAAATCAACATCTAGAAATTATTCACATTAGTATGTTTTTACAAGCTCTTGATGACAACCAAAATAAAATTGAAATGTCATAATTTTTTACACGTGCATACATAAAATGATGTAGATCATATTCAATGGTTTTATTTTGACTTTTAAGCTTTAAATTTAAAAGAGGAGGGTTCAAATGCCTCCATGTTTTTGTGCCTCTATCATGCCTCCATCTCTCTCTATCATTTTCAAAGTTCAAACAGTCGATCCGAACCGCTTAACCTAACCTCCATACTAAAATATGTTTGGAGACCAAATTTATATTTTTACAAAAAAATTTACTATTTTTTTAGATAGGTACAAAAATACTGTTTTTAGATGGTTCAGATTTACTGATTTTGTACCTATCTAAAAAAATAGTAAAAAAATTCCTAAAAATATAAAATTTGGTCTCCAAACATATTTTAGTATGGAGATTAGGTTGAGCAGTCCGGATCAACTGTTTGAACTTTGAAAATGATGGAGAGAGATGGAGGTATGATGGAGGCACAAAAACATGGCGGCATTTGTACCCTCCTCAATTTAAAATTAGGGGGAATTTCACGTATACCCCTCAAAAACTTCAAAATTACATATTTCCCCTCTAAAGTTTGAAATTACATATTTCCCCCTCTAAACTTCAAATACTCACAAATTTACCCATTTTATTATCTTTTATATTAAAACTCATTTTAAATTTATAAAATACCTATTTTACCCTTTTATTAAAAGCATATAAAGCCCATCAAACTCAAAATTGAATGTGAACAATTTTTCTACCATCCAAACTGCTTTTAAATATGCGTGCGCAAGATCAGCACGAATCTCGATGCGAACACACACGTATATTGATGTGACGTGCACAGATCTTAATGCGATGCGCACCAATCAATATTGCTTTAAGATCGGTGCATGCTAGATAACATGAAATTGAAACACTATGCACAGATCTTAATGCGATGCACACGGATCAAACGATAGAGGAACCCTTTAGATTTAAATTTGAGTTTGATGGACTTTATATGCTTTTAATAAAGGGTAAAATAGGTATTTTAAGATTTTAGAATGAGTTTTAATATAAAATATAATAAAGTGGGTAAATTTGTGAATTTTTGTAGTTTAGAGGAGGAAATACGTAATTTCAAACTTTAGAAGGGGGAATACGTAATTTTGAAGTTTTTGAGGGGTATACGTGAAATTGTCTCTTAAAATTATAAAAGTTTTTAAAAATAAAAACATGATGGAGACACAAAAAAGACATTTGAACTCTCATTCAAAAAAATATATAGAAAAAACTAAAATTAACATCTTATATGATTCTAATTAACTCACCGAATATACAGTCCAGTCAGTCTTGTTCTTGCAATGCAATATATAAGCTGCCATTGATAAAGAAAGAATTATAGATGAAGAGAGAGCCACATGATATCCCCAACTAGTTGTAAAAACGGACCCTTGATTCCCACGTCTCTCTCTTAGCTTTAACAAATATTCTTTTCTTTTTAATTAAAAAGCTCAACTCTTTATTCATTCAGTTATTCCCAATTAATCTTTCTCTAATCACCCCCATTTCTTAATTAACATAGCAATTTCTTAGTTGTTATGGGGCACCATTAACCATATATCTCCTTTGTTTTTGGTTCTCTGTCCCCCTTTGTCAACCCCTCCTTATAAGACATAGCATGCATTTTCTCTGTTAGACAGTTGTGTCAGAGCTGCCCGCGCCCCCCCCTCCCTTCACCTCCTCTCTCTCTCTCTATCCTATTTCTCTCTCTATAATCAGGAAGGACCCTTTTGTGTCAGAAATCAGAGAAAGCAATCCACTATATATCCCTTCTTCTCATCATTTTGTCCCATGAACCGTACCTTAAAAGGCAATCTACTTCGTTAGTTACACCCTCTCTCTCTCTCTCTCTCTCTCTCTCTCTGGATCAGTTCATGGACAGAAAGAATTATACACATCCAAACCCTAACCCTAATTATACACCCAATTACAATTCCATGCAATCACTTCGTTTCATACAAGCCCTAGCAAGGATCAATCGAGCGGCACCAAAGCGGATGACACCCTCATGCCGTACCAAGCAGATACGACGTGCTGCATACGCTTCCATGGCATATACATCTGGATCGAGGCATAAGTGGAGTCGAGCACTGCTTATCCGCCTACGACAAAGGCAACGGTTACGGTCACGCAGATTGTTAACGGTGCGGAGGAGGGTTCGTATCGTGACACCTGCCATGTCACGGCCTGAAGAACCGGCAAGGGCTGAGACACTGAGGCGGCTCGTTCCGGGTGGGAAAAGTATGGAGTATTGCAATTTATTAGAAGAGACAGCAGATTATATGCAGTGCCTGAGATCACAGGTGCAACTTATGCAAAGTCTTGTTGATGCCTTCTCTTCTTGATCTGTGCATTAAATCACACAATTGCATCATGAGAGGTAATTAAGATATTAAAAATATATATATACAGACATAGTATACCGGGAATTAGATGTGTGTTGAGAAGGAGCTGGTTATATAGAGAAAAGTTTTTTAAGGGAGTTAGGCAATTATATAGGCATATATACAGGGAATATATATTATTTATAATTAGTGTAAAGGATTATGTCTTTTAGATAATTACATGGATTGTTTGTTATTGAATATATTTCCTCAATTGATATATACCTATTAAAGTTTATTTATGTTAGAGATCTTCAGAAATATAAATAATTAACCTGCATGAAACAATGGAGAAGTTCTTGAGAAACAAGAAAACAGGTTTAATTATAGTTTTCTAATTATAAGCAGTAGGTGTATGGTTCATGAACAAGTTTACATTGCTTAACAGCTTTTCAGTATAGTAACTATTTTCTAATTAATGCCTTACTAGTTTTCTTTTAAAAGGAAAGTTATCCATGATGGTTATGTGATTCATTAATTATATTATGTGAATGTATATATTTTTGAAGAAGTTAATTTTTTTTTTTTTGAAGAAGAAGATGTGAATGTATATATGGTCTTTGAATTAACTTGAAGTCTTGTAATTCTTCAATTTGAATGTATATCCAACATAGATAAAATAATTTTTCATACGAATAATTACTGTTAATAATTTATTAATTAATATTTAATAAGAAGAACTTGGTAGGACCAGGGCACTTTTAGCTTTGCATAATTAGTGCCTGTTCTGTGTAACATGCTGCAATGAGGTTAGAATATCTGGAAGCATCAAAGTTGAGGTACAAATGGCAATCTATTAATTATTAGTTTTCTGTGTGTGTGTGTGTGTGTTCAGGATGAGGCACAAATACACTACCAGTATTAAGTATAAAACTATTTCAAAAGTTGCATACATGAAAGCTTTTTTTTTTTTTTTCCTTCTTCTTTTTGATAAAAATCAAGCAATTAGCATGCAATCAGTAAGCAGCACATGTCTAACAGAAACAAATTATTAGTCCCTCAAAATGAGGATATAACCTATCTTTTGGTTAAGATGTTCCTTTCCTAAGCCTGTCTAATTTTGATAGTTGGAAGAACCACCCACCAGTAAATTTTAACTAATTCATATTTGTGTTCCTTTCTGGTACCACAATATTCAAACATATATTCTTTTTAGGCTCAAGCATTGCTTCTAAATTCACGGGAAAAGCGTCAGGTTCTCTAAAATTAGATACGGATATCCAATATTCAAATATCTGTGTGGATATAGATACGGATATGGTTATAAATTTTAATTATCCATATCCAAATAGTAAATATATATTATATAGTTTAATATATATTATAAAAAAATTTATGTTATTCACTATTATCAAAAGGTATATATCTATATCTGTTTAATATCCGATCCGTATTCATATTTGTATTCAAAAAATAAATGCGGATACGGATATGATTTTACCACTATCTGATCCGTATCCAATCCGTTTGCAGCCCTATCTAAAAGATTAATTAATAATTGTGTTGGACTTGTGTGCATGTAATAATGATAGTGGGTAAAATGGAGAAGCATCAAGCAGCATGTGTGCATAACTGAAAGTATGTCTTGTATTATTTACTACTCGTTCAGCTCTCTAAAAGATTGACTGTGTGTTGGGCCTGTGTATGGTAATAATAGTGGATAAAATAGAAAAGCATAATTGAAAGCAATGTTCGTTTGGCTCTTTAAAACATTGATTGTGTTGGGTCTGTGTGTAGTGATAATGAGTAAATTAAATAGAGAAGCATAACTGAAAGCACTGTATTAATTGTTACTCGTCTGGCTCTCTAAAAAAATTTACTGTGTTGGTCTTGTGCTTAGTGATAATGGATACATAGAGAAGCAAAACTAAAACCACTGTATCTCTATCGCCAAGAATAGTATGGGATTAGCACAGTTTTTGTGTTAGTAACTATTTTTCTCCTCTATTATATGTTTGGATCACTCTAAAAATAGAGTTATTCATTCTGGGATTATTGTTGTTTTTGCTAATCCATCTAAACGATGGAATAGTGTTAACTCTAGATTAGTGATATTCTTGCTATTACTGAGATTGCATCCAAACGCACTCTAAAAGATTGATTGTGTTGAGCCCGTGAGTAGTGATAGTGGATAAAATAGAGAAAGATAACTGCACGCATTGTTCGTCCAGCTCTCTAATGTGTTTGAATGAGTGTTTGAGTTAGTGACAATAACGTAACAAACTAATTCAAATTTAAGATAGTGAGCTAATTTAACTTTTGATTGGATTAATGGAATAGCATGCTAACCACAAAAGACAAATAAATAATAGTTCGAAATAATTACTAATCCAAGTTAGCACTACTATTATTTGCCTCATCCAAACAAATCCTTAATAGAAACATATATAACTGAAAACATTGTATAATTGCTTGTCCGACTCTCTAAGAGATTGATTGTGTTGAACTTTCGCTTAGTGATAGTAAATAAAATAAAGAAGCATATATATAACTGATCAAAGAAATGTATTATTACTCTTTAAGTTAACTAACCCCTTTTACACTAACATATATCAAAATAATTAAACCGTGAGAAAATTTCATTGTACATATATAGTTTGCTCAACTGTATTATTTTTCACTTTTCAAACTGGGTCTTTCAGCTCTACTTTACAATTATTTACATTGAATTATTTATGGATCTTTAACTCTGCTTGTGTAGTTTTTAGAAAGCCTGATCCAAGTTAAAAAAAAAAAAAAAAGTTCATGATAAGCTTGACGAGCTAGCGGTAAAAAACACTGCTTCTTTATGGAAATAAAATCGTCATGAATTGAACAAGTATAGTACTAAAATGGGTGACCTCTTGTGAATTAATTATTAAGTACTTATGTTTAATTAATTTGTTGCTGATTCTGGTTAGGTTGTATTTCTAGCCTACTCTAGTTTGTTTGAAAATAAAGGCTTTGAAGAAGAAGAAGAATTATTTATCAATCTTTAGTTCCGAATTATAAAATTATTAATTGTTTGGTATGTGAAATAATTACTCCTGTTATATTGAAATGGTTAGCGTGAGGTACAATTAATAACACAAGGGCTTTCATTATAAGGTAGCTAGCGTCTTAATTACTTTATTTATTTATTTATTTTTGTTGAGAAAGGTCCTTTTGGGTTAGCGTCTTAATTATTAAGCTTTATTAGTGTATATATACAGGTAACATATATTTTTTCTCCTGCACTCTGTATAGATACCAGCAATCTACAACTTGATGGTCACTATAATTTCATGCCGTTGGATTGAATCATATTTTAATATACGCTGGACATATATTAAGATTAATTATTTAACTAATATATATGCTTTTATCCGCAAAATTTAAAAAAAAAATGACTATTTCAGAAAGTTAATACCACAAAAATTGTTATTTCGGAGAGTATCACTGTTACCGAAGAGAGGATCCATGAGGATCCCAACATTGTTAATCAATTTTATTCTTGCGGAGAAAACATACTCTTGTAGTTAATTTTATTTACGCGGATAAAACATATTTCAAGCACTGTTAACCAATTTTATTCTCACTGATAAAACATATTCATTTAGTTAATTTTATTCAAAACACTGTTAACCAATTTTATTCTCACTGATAAAATATATTCTTGTAGTTAATTTTATTCGCGCAAATAAACCATATTCAAAACACTGTTAATCAATTTTATTCTCACTGATAAAACATATTCAAACCCTAATTAAATTTGGGTTGAACTTTGACTACAGTGAAATAATTCGGCCAAGCTAACTGTTATAGCATGCACGCTCCTGTTATATTTCATTATATGAGTTCATCATTTGCATTTATCTATTGCTACTATATATATCTAAATCTTTGCTCACAACTGAATAATAAAATGTGTGAAATATGTTATTCAAAATTGAAACCCGAATGCTCTATTTTGGGTATAAAAGACCTGATAGCACCTTCAATTAAGTAATAATTCTCATTTGTGTATTGCCTAAATCTCATTCCTCATAAGTTTGATTAATTATTAATTACTAAACATGCATGATTTACATTAAATATGTAGGACTTGGTTACGGTGCTATGGGTAGCTAAGAGGCCTCCCGTGCTATAACTCAATATTCGACTTTTCAAAATTATAACGGTCGATCTGAACCGTTCATCTTGTTCTCCATATTAATATGTGCTTGGAGACCAAATTTTACATTTTTTGGAAATTTTTTACTATTTTTTTAGATTTATCGAAAATCGCTGTTTTTCAGACAAATCTGGACCATAAAAAACAGCGATATTCAATAAATCTAAAAAAATAGTAAAAAGTTTCAAAAAAAATGTAAAATTTGGTCTCCAAACACATATTAATATGGAGAACAAGATGAACGGTTCGGATCGACCGTTAGAATTTGGAAAAAACAAATATTGAGCCGTAGCACGGAAGGCCTGCATATTAGCCAAATCCTAAATATGTATATATCGATGAGTCACTTTTACTTAACGGTGATGATCAAGAGTACTAGTGTCCATATTTTCAATGAAATTTTGATTGTATATATATAATGAAGACGGTATATATATATTAAAGTAAAATATATGAGATAAAAAGGGTATTTTAAACGAGATATATTTTTCACATGTGAAACGCTTTAAATTCCCTTTTAAAGTAGAATAGGTGTTAGTTTTTTTACAGTACAGTTATTTCCCGGGAATTTAAATATTTTATTTTATTTATTTATTGGTAAGGTGGCACGCACTAGGGTTTTCGTTTATGCATTGTAACCAGCGCATAAATATATTGGGCTGAAACGATTTGGGTTTATTTAAATGAGAATTGATTTTACCTTACAAGATAAATGGGCCGGCCCAAAATTAGTGTCATATCTTTTGTACAATCAAGCAATCAATGGCCCAAAATATATATCTCTCTCTATATATATATCGAGTTAGGCTGGGTGCTATGGATAGCATAGTGGCCTCCCGTGCTACGGTTCAATATTTAAGTTTTCAAAATCCAAATGATCGATCCGAACCGTTCATTATTTAATCCATATTGAAATGTACTTGGATACCAAATTTTACATTTTTTGGAATTTTTTTGCTATTTATTAAGATGGTTTCAAAATCGCTGTTTTTATTAAAATTCTGCACCACTGAAAAACAGCGGTTTCAAAAATGCTTAATAAATAGTAAAAAAATTCCAAAAAATGTAAAATTTGGTCTCCAGGCACATTTCAATATGGATTAAACAATGAACAGTTCGGATCGACCATTTGGATTTTGAAAAATTAAATATTGAGCCATAGCACGGGAGACCACTATGCTATCCATAGCATCCCAGCCTAACTCTATATATATCTTTCCTAACGTAGTATGATTGAATGGTTGCTTTTAGCTGTACAAAATATTATTTGCATATAGCAACTTTTATAGACAACAACCTATGATTGAAATTATAATCAGCAATACTGATTATAACATGAAATAGTAAAAAAGTTGAATCAAATTTATCAAGCAATTTTCTAAATTACAATTATTTTGCAATTTTGTCGATCACTATTAAAATTTGCATGGATAACAAAGCATCTACATTACAGCAACTATCAAATTAATGAGTTTCTAAATAACCGTTAACCACTTTTTAGAAATTAAAATATCTAAAGTTTCTAACTCTACATTTTTAGAATTAATTTTAGAATTTTTATTAAGTCACGCTAGTAACAAATTAAAAATGAGAAATAATTTGAACCAATCATTTAACTAATATGGAGTTTACAAATAGTTTCTTAATAAGAAATTTTACTCAATAGTTTTTAAATAAAAAAAACTCTCTCATATTTTTAAAACGAAATTAAAAATTATCATATTATATTAGAAACTCTAATAATTAAAAAAAAAAAAATAGATGCTCTAGTACAGTTGCTATCTTAAATTAAATTGCGTGTAAACTGTACAGTGACACGTATAAGTGTTAATTTTACTGTGAAATGATCAATTAAATGTTTTCACAGTGAAAGCGAGTACAGTTGCATCTTACAGTGACACGTGTATATAGGTGTTAATATTTTCCCACCATATATATAGGATCGAATATATGTAGATCCTTTGTTTCTCAGTTCCCACCATATTCCTGTGATAAACTAATTTCTACCTAACAAATGTTATATAGAAGAACGAAACAACAAATAAATCAACCATTATCAAGACGAGCAATGGCATCCTGATATATATATATATAGAGAGACAGGCTAATACGCTTTCGGCAGTACTTCGGCCGAAGTGCTGTCACTCCGTTTTCAATTTTTCAAAATCCAAATGGTCGATCCGAACCGTTCATCTTGTTCTCTATATTAATATCTGCTTGGAGACCAAATTTTACATTTTTTGGAATTTTTTTGCTATTTATTAAGCCACTTTGAAAATCGCTGATCCAACAGTGAACCCCCTGATTTTACTGTTTGGCAAGCCACCGTTGGATCAGCGATTTTCAAAGTGGCTTAATAAATAGCAAAAAAATTCCAAAAAATGTAAAATTTGGTCTCCAAGCAGATATTAATATAAAGAACAAGATGAACGGTTCGGATCGACCATTTGGATTTTGAAAAATTGAAAACGGGGTGGCAGCACTTCGGCCGAAGTGCTGCCGAAAGCGTATTAGTCTGTCTATATATATATATATATATATATATATATATATATATATATATATATATATATATGGTCAAGTCTCGCTATTAACGGTGATTTTTTATCTATTTAAAAAATAATAAATTTTTTTCAAAAATTATAAAATTTCACTCCAAATATATTTTAGTATGGATATCATGTTGAGCATTTCAAATTGGCAATTTAAACTTTGAAAACTAAAATATAAAATATGAGGTAGAATGAGGTATATGAAAGACATGAGGTATCAAAATCCTCATTTTAAAAAAATTAAGTATTATTTACTGTTGTAATTGAAAAGGTTATGTACGTACTAATATTTTTTATTGTTAGTTGTTCAATTATCTGCAATATTATTTAAAAACAAAAATATCAAGGATCAGAAACTTTAATTGAGCGTTTTAGGCTTCATATGATCTTTTTTGTTTCGGAGTTTTCTATCAAAAGTTATGCATATTTGAAGTTTGAATTTTCAATTGTATTTTTTTTTGTTGATTTTTCTTGAGCGGAATATTAATTATTTTATCAGAATAAATTATTTATCAACAAATTATTATGCAATCTAACAAATAATTTATTTATTTTTTTATGGGTCATACTACTTCGTAATGCTTCATATTGACGATTTACCATATTATTAAATACTTTCTTTTTATTTTGAACAACTAACAACCACAAATAATATTGCATATCATTTTTAACGAATATTAATATGTAATTTTTCAAATACAACGACAAATAATATGTATTTTTTTAAATTTAAAATAAAAATAAAAATAAATACACGCAGACTGCCTGCTGCCATCTGACACGCAAACTAGGATTTGAGAAATGAAGCAGGCTGCATTTTGATTTGTAATTCTTTTTAAATATTACAAATAAAAAATTAACTTTGCCTGTGTAGGAAACACCTACACAGTACGTCTGTCTCAAATTAGAAAAAAAAAAAAAAAAAGTTGTCATAGACGTGGCTGGCTAGCCAACGTAAAATACAGCTTTTTTATGGAAATAAAACTCTATTCCGATCCGGTTAGGTTTTATTTCTTGCCTATTCAAACACGTAACTAAAAACTTTATTTGTTGTTGTTGTTATAAATAAAAAAATTGAGGTCAAACGAGAGAGTTGCAAAGTAAGAATTGATTAGTGTCTTAGTGAAAAGTAGTCACAGTCTCACGGTGTTCACTCGTACGTATTACCTAATTAGGATCAGAGTCAATCATGCATGGTTTTTCCCCCTTCTCTCAATATCTCTGTGATCCATTTTCACCCCTAATTTCATCACAGAGAAGAGACTAGAGAGAAGGGGGAAAAGCCATGTTTGAATCAAAATTCATACTTGTTTTAGCGATCTTAGCCAGCGGTTTTTTTAGTAGATTGGAATCCAAGTGCCCCAAAACATGCGGTCTCGCACTGGGTTCATACTACGTCTCAAGCTCAGCAGTTTTTATTAGAGACTTCAGTTTGACCTATATAGCTTCTCTGTTCCAAATGACTCATGAGGAGGCTTTGCTTTACAATCCAATAATCGCATATCATGATTATATCAAGGTGAGTACGTACTACTGCTCCAGTAATTTCGTTTCTTTCTCATGAGAAAGAGAGTTGGGCTAAAATGAACTATGGCTCATTTTAGTTATTTTGAAAATTTAAACAACTGATCTGAACCGTTCATCTTGTTCTCCATATTGAAATGTGCTTGGAGATCAAATTTTACATTTTTTAAAAAAAATTTTACTATTAATTAAGCATTTTTTAAAATTGATGATTCGATGGTCCAGAAAATTTTACTGTTTTTACTGTTCACAGCAAAACAGCAATTTTCAAAAATACTTAATAAATAGTAAAAAAATTCCAAAAAATATAAAATTTGATCTCCAAGCACATTTCAATATGGAGATCACATCTAACGTTTAGATCAGTCGTTTAAACTTTCAAAATGAAAATACGGGGTGGAGTACAAACGCTTGGTAAGCCATGGCTCACCCAAGTCAACCCCTCTCTCTCTCTCTCTCTCTCTCTCTCTCTATATATATATATATATATATATATATATATTAATTTTGAATTTAAGATATTACTATTTTTATCTAGGTCGGGCAACGTGTGAATGTGAAGTTTTCTTGTGACTGTATAGACAATTCGTTTCTTGGTCACACCTTCCAATACACCGTGCAAAGTGGCGACACATACGAAAGAATCGCCAAAGATAACTATGCCAACCTAACCAATACATACTCACTTGTGAAGTTCAACTCATACGACCCAGCCAATTCTGTACCAACTGGTGCTACTTTGAATGTCACCGTGAACTGCTCATGTGGGAAACGGTCAGTTTCAGACCAGTACGGGTTGTTTGAGACATATCCGTTACAGTTTGGTGAGAATGCAAGCTCTGTTGCGAGCACATATAACATATCAGCAGAGCTAGTTGAAGAGTATAATCCCGGTGTAAATTTCAGTTCAGTGGGTGCAATTCTGTATGTTCCCACGCGCGGTAAGATTCTACCTTAGACATTTTTTGTTATGATCCTTTTGCAGACGAGACAGTAATTTTGATGTATTTGTACTTGCACCAGATGATAATTGATATATACTTGTTTGAGTAGTTATTTTCAAATACTTGGTAGCCGAGTAAAGTCCAGGTGGATCCATTTAAGAATGGTGAAACATCAACCTGGAAGTAATTGTGTGTCAATCTTTAGTTGGTAACTAATATCATAGCTAAATATGTATTGGATGTAAATAGCCAGTTGGGTTTATATTCAAGATAATTGTAATTATGGGCACTTCTGATTTGTATGATGGTACCATACTAAAGAGATCAAATCTGAAATTATTGACTAAATATTGAGCGATAGGTTTAAGTTTTCATAAATCTGTGTGTGTGTGTTTTTTTTTTTAATCTTTTCTTTTGTTCTGATTCAGTAATTTGCAAATTAATATTTTCCTTGTTTGGTATAATTTTTTTCAGATCCTAACGGAAGCTACCGTGCTCTTAAGTGGTAATTATATTAACTATTTTTTAACATTCGTATATAAAGTAGTTAGGTCTGTTGAGTTCAAGCAAGAATGTCAGAAAGAAGTAACATTGCTTGTATGGTTTGTCAATGTAAATTTCTTTGATTCTTGTGTACAATCTGAGAATGCAATTTTCTCTGATGGTATGGGCAGGCTGAGTACATGGAAAATAGGCAGAAACATGAATCACGGTACTGGTTAAAATGCTGTTGCATATAGTAAATTAAAAAATGAATTGAGAGAGTAAAGTATTTTGCATAACTCTTATTGTATTTGATATGAGTTGAATGATTGGTACAATTGGTACAAACAGAATATACTGGGTGAAACCTGGTCAATGCTGATGTTTTGAAATACTGAAATTGGGCAGGAATTTATCAGGCGGAGCCATTGCAGGAACTGTAATAGGCGCAATAGCTATTCTGCTATCAATTGGTCTTGTTTCCTACTGCTTGGTGGACAAGAGAAGGAAGGCTAAGAAGGCGTCTGTGCTTCCTCTTATGTCTGGAGAGAGCCCGCTTCATCTTGGTACTGTTTGAAATTTATGCTTCTTCGATTTTGTTTTGAATTGTTATATTGTAAACCCCTAAACATGGATTAAAAACAATCAGGTCTAAACCCCAACAAATGCGCAATGCAAAATCTGCAATAACTGAACCAACCAAACGGAAACCTGAAGCTGAGCCAATCTGATCAGTTTGCTGAGCCAACTCCCTTAATCACATTTCATGCTGGAAATCTTCTTACAAATATAATACATCTTTTGCATATTATGCTTCATTTTATGCAAATAACAGTCGACAGTTTCTGCTTCTGAACTCACGTCTAACCTTGAAGGCTTGAACACATTTTTGTCTTACAAATAGGTGTATAATTTGTGATAAATGAAAGCTAAATTAATATCCAGTAAAAAGTTACTAAATTACCCTTGCCTTTGTATTGACTTAATTGAATGCCTTTAGCAAATTATGTTGGGCACTTGGGCCTTAACCTGGTCAAGTTGATTCAACAATTTCCTGCTTAATATTGTGTAAACGCTGGTTTATGTTCTCATTTTCTTTAATTTACTATTAATTTGGTTGTCTATTGCTCCCTCTCCAGTTGCTGAACTTACCGCTGTCAAATCTGTAGAATTCTCTTATGAAGAGCTCTCTAAAGCTACTAATGATTTTAACATGGCTAATAAGATTGGCCAAGGCGGATTCGGGTCTGTTTACTATGCAGTGCTCCGTGGAGAGGTTTGTTGGATCAGAAACTTTCTACTTTGGTTCTTGGGGAACTTTGTAAATTAAAATGACATCCAATATTTTTTATATATGCAACATGCCCATATTCATTTATTTGCAAATAGCAACAGAATGTTAGCTTAGTACGATGGGCAAAGATTCTTTTTCAGTACAAAGAAGTACCCAAAATGGCAATAATGCATGAAGGGCTGAAGTATATATAGGTCATCATTTTGTAGTTCTTCTGGTTACTCTCATGTGGTTTGTATTTCTTTCTAACTTTTTCAGTTTTGAAAGATAGAACTTTACATGGTTTATTATGTAGAAAGCTGCAATAAAGAAAATGGAAACACAGGCCTCTAATTTATTTCTTGCTGAACTCAATGTTTTGACGCATGTTCACCACTCGAATCTAGTGAGTTCTCATGGATATTTTTCTTTTTGGTTTTTAAACATCTTCCCAAAATATTTTTTTTATTTGGCAACTTATTTATTAGATCTGACTACAAGGTCATGTCTTTCACCTGCATGAATGAAAAGAAAATTAAAACAGCCTCAAAACAAATAATGGTAATTACCTTGAAACTATAAGAAAACCATTGTTGTTAAGACTATTTTTTATGGTTGTTTCTGTTGTCTCATAGAAGTATACGGTCATTACTTCTGGAGTAAAGAATAAAAGTATGATTTTCCCTTTTCATGGTAGGTGCGATTGATAGGTTATTGCATAGAGGGTGCGCTTTTCCTTGTCTATGAGTACATTGAGAATGGTGATTTGAGTCAACACTTGCGCTCAGGAAGTAAGATTTATACTAGAAATAGGCAAATGCAATAGAAAGCTATTTGGAACAGAGTTTTTTTCTGTGATATCGTGCAAAGAATAGAAATGGTGACATATCGACCTAAGCAACCAATGAGTTAGAGATAATATACTGGCAGTCGAGTTTGGTTCATTATTGAAGTCATTATTTTTCTAAAAAATTGGGTTGGATGAGGTCTGGGTGGAATGTATACACTCCTTGGCTATGTCAGATTTTACCAGCATTAATAATGACACCCAATAAGCTTGACACAAAAGCTCAGAATGAGGTTTATTTTGGTTTTGATTGAGATGCCACCATAGATATTGGACTACTATTATTTGCTAATTGGGGAATATATAGGTAAATGCTCAATTGGATTGAATCATTTGTAAATCATTGCCAATTGATACCTATTGCAGGTTGGTCCCCTCTTTCATGGGCTAACAGAGTGCAGATAGCTCTTGACTCAGCGAGAGGCCTTGAGTACATTCACGAGCACACTGTACCAGTTTACATTCACAGAGATATCAAATCTTCTAATATATTGATCGACGAGAAAGGCCGTGCAAAGGTCTGTACTTGCCAAATCTGCTAATATTTTGTGAAATTTCATTAATGTTGATTGTGATAGAACATCAGAATCCAAATCTGGTATTGCAGATTCGCAGTATCAAAATTGAGTTCCAGACTTCCAGTACTGGATACAAAATTCTGATACTTGACAATGATTGTATTTTGGAACAGAACTTCAAGGGAGGGCCCTTTTGCAATGATGGGGTAGAGTTAGGTTGTTTTGCCTAATAATTAAATGAGTTTATATTTTCATAAAGAAATAAAACTAATAATTATGGTCTAATATTTCACTTGGTGATATGAAGGAAAATGGGTATTACTGAGAGAAGTCCAAATATCACCATCAAAAAGCAAATTGGTATATTAGTATTTCTCTTTTTTTAATAGCAAGTGGGATGTTTGCAAGTTTCAGAGGTTAAAAATGGGTTACTCAGTACTCACCTTGTTGTGGTAATGATAATTTTTTGTTAGGTTGCTGATTTTGGGCTGGCAAGACTTACAAAAGTGGGAAGCAAGTCTTTTCTTACAGGGCCTGTTGGCACAATTGGCTATATGTCTCCTGAGTAATCTCTCTCTCTCTCTTTTGAAAGCTTGACAGCGGCTGTCAAGTGCTATATTGAAATAAAAGTTTTGTTACAGCTGAGAAATTAACTAATACAATCCACGCAACTATAAATAGAGCCCCCTAACCTCTAAAGTTAAAACTACCAAGTACTAAAAATGAAATAGCACAGAAAAAAAAAAAAAAAGCACACAACAGAGCTTCATTAGAAGCAGGCGCTTCTTGTTGTGTGTGCACCTTTTGCCAAGAAGAATCCCATATTTGCTGCACAGAGTTGTCCGGAACCATGATGATATGACCTACGTGTTGCAAAACTGCTACGGCGTAGGGCCATAGGAAGAGAAAATGGAAGGCTGATTCAATTGGATGATCGATTCTCACACATGACACTTCAAATCACAATTTATCCTATGCCTCACCATCACATCATGCATTAGTATTTTTCCCGAAGCAAGTTGAAAGTGGAAATTGGAATTGTTATATATCTCAATTGATAGTTCTATACAAATATATAGAGAAAAGGAAAATCTAAAACAGAAAACATATAAATCACAGCTATCACCTAATTACAACTATGCTCTAATTACTATGATTTCTTTCCTTTAATTCAAGTGATACATAAAAAAAATTCAGAGGGAGGAAGCGGGCAGCTTCATGTTTTTTTAAATCACCATTATATTTTATTTTTCACCCCTCTATTAGTGCTTTATATATAAGCTGATTTAGAGGAGTATGTTTCCATGCCGCCCCACCTCCACCTCAATTCATCCCTGCAATTATAAGAAATTGGTTACCCTGGTTGTGGAGATTTGGAGCTAGATCACTTAGCCTCGGTGCCGCATCCCTCAAAGAGCAGTGCCCATCCTTGTATCCAACAAGCAGTGTGGAATTCTCTCTCTCTCTCTCTCTCTCTCTCTCTCTCTCGCTCTTTCTCTGGTCGCAACTGACACAAAATTGCCCGAACCAACTTTTTTTTTTTTTTTATTGAAAACATGGGCTTAGGAGCGCATGCACTGTTACTTTTATCTGTGAACTTGAAGTATAATATCCACCAATAAAGTTTTCTGTTTTAATCTCAGGTATGGGCAATATGGTAGGGTTTCCCCGAAAATAGATGTTTATGCATTTGGGGTAGTATTGTATGAGCTTATATCAGCCAAAGGAGCCATCGTCATCATCGAGCCTTCCAGCAATGTTTCCTCTGAAGCCAACACCAAGGGTTTGGTTGGCCTGGTATGCCGCTTTGTCTACCTTTCTCAAGTAGTTACAAACAAACAAGTACAAAATTTCTTTACCCTTTATTCCATGAGAAATTTTAATTACATACTACTTCTCATGTTGGGTATTACCAAGGGAAAGAATCTCCATGCAGGAGACAGATGCTGTTCGAGTCAAGTGGGATCTATTACATTGAATTGAATGCAACACATCTTGTGGAACTGCTCCGGTTCTCTGTATACATAATTATAATGCAATTTAAGCAACAAGTTACTTCACTGCCTTCATTTTTGGCTAGTTTAGGCATACTTGATGTTTACACAAATTTGTCACAAAATTCTACGTGTTCTGTTTTTCTCTGCAGTTTGATGATGCACTAATGGATGGAGATCCGAAAGAGAACCTTAAGAAACTAGTTGACCGGAGACTTGGCAATAACTACCCTATTGACTCCATAATGAAGGTCTCAAAATAGTTATTTACTTTTTCAAAATTACTTCAGCTGCCAAACTTCTGCACTGTACTTTTTTCTTGACCTCAAATCATTTCTAATAATATATATACCAGTATACCTTCTGAATTTCACAAAATGCAACAGATGGCTCAGCTGGCAAAGGCATGCATGCAGTATAAGCAACACAAGCGACCGGGCATGAGATCTGTGGTAGTGACTCTCTTGGCTGTCACCGAGCTCATCCCTGTTTGATAATTCTCTTGAACTTGTGCGTCTTGGTCCTCCATGGTTTGGCTTATTTCCATCTGAGTACACATAAATTAATTGTAAGTATTGTTCTCAGTCTGGATATTTAATGAAGAATAAAAGGTTTTCTAGTGGTCATTTTATGATTTTTGTTAAATTATAGTTGTAATTTTTTTTTTGGTTGGGGTTCTCACATCTTTGAATGTTACTGCTCTTTATATACGTTTTAATTTTATGTGCAAGTAATATAGTTTAAACAGCACTTGCATGATTTTTGTTAAATCCCACTTCACACGAATGTTAATATAGTTTAAACAGCACATGCATGATATGTGGCCGAATTTGATCCAATATCTATTGGAATTAGGGCTGATAATGAGTTGAGCCGGCTCACGAATCAGTGAGTTGAGCGGCTCATTATTTCATAAAGAATCGGACTCGAAACTAAAAAATGCCCTAACTCGACTCAGCTCACTTTCAAAAATGAGCCGAGTTAAGAGCCGAATTATTGGGCTACAATTGACGAGCCGAGTCGAGTTTGAGCCGAATCTTAATCATTAGCAGTCCTAATTGGAATGTCTTTGTTCTTTAGAAAATCGTTCAGCGTGAAGGATTAGATATTTAAGGAGCACTAAAAAATCGATGCTCAGTTTTTTTTAGTCCATGAATGAAAGCTAAGGAAGTTAAAAGGTAGAAGTGTCTTAAGATTTGAACAAAGTAAAAAGAAACTAAATGAAATAATCTTAATCCGCACTAAGAAATCGATGTTCAACAAGATTAAACAACTAAAAAAATAAAGAAAATGGATTAAGCCTCAATCCCTAGTTGCCAAACAACTCTAGTTAAAATATATATTTTAACAAAGAGGAGACGTTAAATTAAATGTTCTTTTTTTGGCACTAATTTTCGGTCGGCTCATTACTCTTGTAAGATCCAATTAATTATGATCTAAATATAAACCCAATTCGTTTCAGCCCAATATATTTGTGCGCTGGTTATAAAGTATAAACGAAAACCCTAGTGCGTGCCACCTTCCCAAGAAATAAAAAGAAAAAATTTCTCAAAAACCCTCGCTTGCTCCCCTCCGTTTGCCCCTTGCGATCTTACTTACCGGTCTCTGGCCATTATAATTTCTACTACTAATTTGATGTTAGCTAAGTGTGTTTCTGAATGAGAGATGATAATTTTTTTATTTTGATCTATATTATGTATGTAAAATATAATGAGATATGTGATATTGTACCTATAAATTACTTTTAACTTCTTAATTTTATTTAAATTTTTTTCTATAAAAAATAGTGTTAAAATTGTCAGAATATAAAATCATTGTCAATAGCGGTCCCTACTCTTTCTGAACTTTTGTTGTTTTTGGCACGTGGTGTAAGTTCGTAACTAGTATGGAGTGTCCCAACATATTTCGCATTTTGTAGTAATGAATATACTTGTTTTGTATAAACTTGAAGCTAAAATGTGTGCTTGTGGTCTTAAAATATGCATTTGTGAATGTTTTACATCTTGTACAATTTGTTAGTTACAGTCTATCTGAATGAAATAATTAAGTATAGTATAGTGAGGGCTCTTTCAGGTGTTTCATTTTGTTGTGAGCTTATTAGGCATTGCTGAAAACTTACAGCAGCATTTCAGAGAACAAATGTTGCTCCTCAGATGATGTATTGTACCAGAGGAAATGGTATGTCAGTGCAATACTAATTATAATCAATTGGTACTCCTTTTCTCATAAAATATATGCGAGTAACGAAAGTAATATCACATTATCGAGATCTATCCCATCAATAAGGGGATAGCTCTCTACATAGGCTGCTCTCTATTTACGAACACCACGCTGTATGAAAATAAATTTAAAAAAAAAAAAAAAAAACAAATAACCAAGAAAGAAAAAACCTACAAAATTAACTTACATTTCCTCTGGGGAAGAAAAGCAAGATATAAATATAATACAAGCTCACAGATAACAAGGAAACCTAAGCAACTAAAACCTGGAGGAGGATCACAAAACTGTGTTTATATGTAAAGCCTTGAGCAAAGCAGTGGCCATTTGTTTTACCAGTACCTGCCCACCTGATCTCTGACCATCACGCCTTTCTTCGATCAGATTTGTCAGCTTTTGCGGGAGGTCATTCTCCACTATTAGCTGCTTTGGTCTTGGGTGGTGCTCATAAACAGCCTGCCATTGTTTAAAATTTTAACAACGGTCAACATATGACTGTAAAAATTGGCTATATGGCTGCTATTTACCATACATTTTTGTTCAAATTTCAAGTCCTGTAAATTAACACCAAATGTATTTCTATTTATTAATGAAATTATAGTAGGCGATTTATGTTCCTGTGATGAACTAATTTCTACCTAACGTGTTGAGAAATGTTATATAGAATAAACAAACCTTTATCAATTTTAGAAGAGTCAGACGAGCAATGGCTTCCTGATGGTCAAGTCTCGCTATTAGCAGTGTAGTGAGGCCACTTGTTGCCATCGCAGTATTTATACGAGACGATTTCCTGTGTTTTTATGAAATTTCTTATATATTTATGTAGATATCAAGTAAAAGAGGGAGATAATCATCAATTCAAGGAAATAACTAACAAAAAATCTCAAATTTTTCATTTTTGACAAGATGCAGCCAAGTAATCTGCTCCAATAGACTATTCCCACAACACTACCCAACAAACTAAAATCTTTGGGCAAATTTGACTGTTTTTTTCTCCATAATTTTGGTTGTAAATACTAGCCTTTTTAATTATGGCCAATACCCTAAGATCCCGAAGACTGGTATCAATTGGAGCAATTACTCATTCCAACAGTAATAGAACAGAAAAATCACAATGAAGAAAGCAACTTACGTGATGATTTTCAAGAAAGGCTCAAGGATGTTAACAAAATACTGCTCGGGGCAGTTCTGGAAGTACTTCACCAACTTTTGAATTGCATCTTTCTTGAGCAGCGCTTGCTCAACCTTCCTAAGCTCGTTATCATGTGCCAGACAGACAGCAATAGAATCCAGTGCTGTTCCAGCCCAGGCCTCGTCTTCCAACAAGCTGAGGTACACGTCGAGGCCTCCGTGGGCCCGCAACTGTTCCCTTGAGTTTCTAGAAGCATGCGCCATGTCGCACAGGAGGGGCAGTGCATATTGCTTCAATGGGGAATCTGACATGATGAAGTTCATCAAGTGGGGGATGATACCATTTTCAGCTGCTTGTTCCTGCCGCCTTTTGTTAATCTTACACAGGTTGAACAGTGCATTCAGGACCTGAAATGAAGAAAAAAAGATCAATCCGGCTACTTTATTACGAGACACAGACATTTAGGGATATTTTTGTCTAACAATTCCACAATTCCCCATTCAAGATTGGTTTTACAAATCAACCATAATTTCATCACCTTCACCCATATAATATAGAATGGGTCATTGTATGGTTAGATAGCTTAAGTGTGAAAATATTAAAAATAGGAAAAAAAAAAAATAGAACTACAAATTAAAAACATTAATAAATGAAGGAATACCTCATTATGGATTTGAGTAACAAGGGGACCATCTCGGAGTTCGAGATTTGGAATCAAATGTTTGATTGCATCTGAACGCTGCAGAGTCTCTAAGCAATTTGGATCGGTCGACAAATGGTTGATACACTTTAAGATCTAATTCAATGAAAAAGAACCAAGATAACCACGTTAAGTTTTCTCATCAAAATCACATAAATACCACAATGAATACATAATACAGCCTCTAACAATATGTACAAACCACCACCATACGTGTATAGGCCATTGGTATGAATCAAGGCCATCGAATCACAACCATTGCCTATATAGGCATCCACTACCAACTTAATCGGATTTTCCAACAAAGCTTAGTGATAAAAGAAACAAAAGTGATGTAGAGTTTTGCACAAGATAATACAAAGAGTATCATTACCTTCAATAAAATAAGGGGTTCGATCTTGTTAAACATCTGGAAAAGCCTGATCATCAAACTCTGAACACAGAGATAACCTTTGACGACGCTATCAGCCTGTGCAAATTCCAACAAGAGATCAGCAGCCTTCTCTAGATACTCCCTTGCAACATCAGCACTCATGGAAGAGACCATCTGGGACAGGATGCCAGAAGAGGTTGTGCTACCGGGTCTAGCATTCAACACACCCGAACCAGAAAGAACTCCAGATGCAGTTTGAGAGGCAATACCAGATGTGGAGGCACCTTCATTGCTGGAGACTCCGGGGGTTACTGCAGAGATCATGTAGTTGTTTTTGCTTGCGGTTCTATGCGGATGCTTCATGGTATTGGATTCCAGGTGGTTACAATTCTCACGACCTTGTCGGGATACCTCTGTAGCATTAGATTACAATGGAATAAGTTTAGCTAGACCATGCATTCTTAACCAGCTATTGGTAAACAACTTTGCTCCAGTTCATTCCAAAAAAAACTATAGTTGAAAGGAACTGGCTTTGGTACAGTTAACTGAGAATTTGGATCCCCTAAAGGAGCTCAAATTTTGAGTTTGGATTCGGATCATCCAATCTGCTCTGGCACAAATAGTAAAGGGGCCCCGTGCATCCAACCTTAGGTCACATTGGCCGGAATTCTGATTGGACAGTCTGCATCTTCAAAATTTTGGTTACTTTAGGGGATCTGGACCCATTAAATGAAATATGTACTGGCAACTTAAATATCAGAACTGCAACACTACAGCTGATACTGAACACTGTGAATATAAAACATCAGCAACCCTACATAACAAAATAAAGAGAAAAAAATTAAAAAATCTACCCGCAAATTCAGCCATCAATAATTCAAGTTCACCATTAGGCTTCCTCTCTGTGGTAGAAGCATGCAGCAATGGCAAGATGCTCTCATGTCTTTCAAGTCCAGACAAGTGCCGCATGTAGTCCAGTTGACCTGACACCTGCCGAGACGGCATTTCCTTCTCTAACAAGCTTAACAAAGGCCTCACATGATCAGACTGATGAGGAAGTAACAGACCAGACCCACCGTTTGACATGAGCTCACTGTGTCTCGGTGACCTGTCAATCGAGCTCCTCCTAGGGTTTGCAGCAGCCGCTGTATCATTGAACTTGGGTGAACCATCCAAATCGGCTGAACCAGGCCTGAGTGACCTTTGTACGTCAAGTTGACCAGAATGAGAAGAGTGGGTTTGAATATCAAGCTGTCCAGACCGTGGTCTAGGCAATGGTTTTAGGCCGTTCTGTGTTAGTGCCAGCACACCAGATCCTGAGACCCCAGCAAGGCGGGTTGCCTCGTTGAGACTGTGCAGAGTGATGACTAGACGATTAAAGATTCCACTTTTTGCTGCAATACGGCAGAAGTCCTTTCTAAGGTTGCTCTGCTGAAGCTTGAACACTTGCCATATCCCATCTATCGCCAAATGGACCATTTCCCTGATTAAGAGAAAAATAATTGCAAAATCACAGCTGGAGTATATAAGAAAGGATTTATGCTTGTCATTATTTCTAATTTCCAACATGATTTTCAGAATATCCCAGGCTTAACCACCCCCCCCCCCCCCCCCCCAAACCCCGAACACACACATACACAGCTTATTTTTGAACTGTTGGTACCAGGAAGATGGTACTGGCATATGTGATAGTTTTTTGTACCAGTCTTGGGTGTTCTCTAGTACTATGTACCAGAAATTGTCATTAAATAAGTTCTGCTCTCTGAAAAAGTGAACTTTCTAAACACTTGGGAGTGTTTAAAGCACCATGATAAGTTTCAAAACAAAATTATGGAAATTAACAAAATAGCTGAAATAGAGAGACTAAAGGAGCATATAAAATAGATCGGCTCAAAGCAAACCTGTATTTGGCATAGTCAGGTTCAAGTAAGTTAACCAAAGTAGGTATCCCTCTGCATGCTATGAACATTTGCAACGTCTGTTTGCTGTAAAAGAAAATATTCAACAAAAATAACAAGTTATAACTCTTGAGAAATGTATACACTGAAACCAAAATGTACAGAAAGCAGTGCTTCCAAAGTAAAAAGTCATAGATTCTTTTACAAAATCAAATACAAATGAAGAAAACCTCGATTGACAAAGCTGCTGAAAAAAGAAAGCTGCTTGCATTCGAACCTCTCTAGGCTCTTTAGGTGTTGCCAAATTCATAACTACTGGAATCTACAATCCACAAAATGAGGGCACTTAATTACCGCAGCTTAAACCTCCATTGAGATGATAAATTGAAATCTAGAACATATATCTTACAAGACCAACAAGGCAGGCATTCTCTTGGAAAGTGATATTATCTTTGATCAAGTGGTTGATAATTTGGAGCACCGGGACAGTAATCTGTGTGGAAATTGTAAAAAAAAAAAAAAGGATATCAGTGCCAGTGATCATCGCTTGTTGAATAGTAACAGGTGCATTGAGATTACACCTGAATAGGATACATGTAGAACCAAAGGTCATCTGTAATGTTCAATGGATTTATGCTAACAAAAATCCAGGTTACCAATACAAAATAAAATATAAACAGTACCAGTAGCCTTGGAAACATAGGTTCATTTGTTGAACAAAACTAGTGTGGCAAGGTCTAGTTTGAGCCTTAAAAACATTCCAGTTTATCAGGCTCAGTTCTACATGTCAGCAAGAACAAACTGACGCACCAATTTTTGCATAAAATATACATACTTGTGGTTTCTTAAGGTCAAGTAGTTCTATTAGTTGGAGAAATCCATGTTGCGACATGAAGGTCTCTTTTATCTCAGGACGCCGTGTGAAGAAAACTGTAAGCTTCTGGCACGCCGGTATAATCACTTGTTCCGACTCCTCTGGCTTCAAAAATCCCACAACTTTGTTGAACTCCACAGACTAAAATTCACAAATAAAAATCATCATCCAGAAGTACTCACCATTATCAAACTTAAACTTTGTTTAATTAGCACAAGAAGAGTACTAGGTGCACTTAAACTAAGATCAGTTGAAGTAGAAAACAGCTGAGGAAAACTCTAACCTGCAAAGGAAAAATGCTCTCTGCCGGCATGTTCTCATCAAACACCTACAGGACCATAATAATCATCACCATATATAGCAAGGGAAAATACGAAAGACTTAAGAACTGATCTCCCCATACCGATGGATCAATGTCAATGTCCTGGATATCCATCACCATCTTCAAGAGCCCACCACTTCTGGGCCCCACCTGCTCAATTTCCTTTTGTTTTTGTGCCATCCTGTTCTTCAGTTCAGATGCAAGATCATTATCACGGCTGGTGACAGATGTTGATGCCTCATTACCCTGGCCCCGCTGATCCAATGGATGAAACAGGTCATCCAGCACTGCATCATTAGGAGAGTCACTGAACCGGCTCAGATCTCCCACTGCCGTCTTTTCCTTGGGTGTTGAATACTTAGCAAGCTTTTGTGTTCAATTTGTTTAAAATAGCTACAAGTTAGCTCAAACAAACTAAAACTACTTGAACTCTTGGTAATTTTGGAACCGTTTAATTACAGTCCATGCACAGTACTGGTACTCTCTGACAGTAATAGTCCATCAGAGTCAACACTGGTTCCTTTAAGAACCTGATAATTAAAAAAAGATTATACTTCTCTTTCTTTTTTCTTTTGTTTTCTTCTATTGTTTTGGTCTTAATCTGGATTTTGTCTGGTTCTCGGGCTGAAGCAGGGATTATTGTACACTTTCTGTACATTTGTGTTTTCTCTTCCCTATTTTTACCAAAACTTGTGGTCCTTGTGTCTAGTTTTTTTTTTTTCACTTGCTGTAGCACCAGGCATGAACAATCCCTATCTGCTGTTTTACCCACACAGGATCAATTTCATGTTATAGCTAAGGCTAAATTATGGCAATATTAGAGCAGTATTAAGTTTGTAGTTACTCTGAAAAGAACAGAGCGCACCTGTCTGAAACTAGCATTTTTTCTCCCAGAACCAAACGAGAAGGCATCAGACTCCTCAGCACCAGATCTTCTCCCTCCAAGTTCTTCATTTCTCAAATCTGCCTTTTGCAACTCTAGTACCCCATTATTCGGTACATGGTCAGGTGAGATTTCATGTGAACTGGGTTGGGTTTCATGCACCCTCTCATCTCTACCATCAGATGGTAAGGAAAGCTTCTGGGGTTCTTTCATGGAAGCTTGTCCATCCTTTGGATGCTCAAAAATGCCATTAGAGGTTGAACCTTCAGTGTGCTTTGGCGCAGATTTATCTCTCTCCAAGGGAGAATTAATGTCTGACAACTTTTTTCCAGAATCTTCCTGAATGAGGTCGATGGATAAGAACAATAAATGCACTTTGATTTTCAATAGACAACAAATAAAATTAGCATTGAGTGCGTTACATATATATCCTGTAGCCATTATGTTCTTACCAAATTTCACACGAGAGAGCATTTATTGTGATTGACAGGTATGGTATAATTGCAAAAAGGAACATCCGCAAAAATAAGATTTAGATATCTAAAATAGAAACAGTGCAGGGTCACAAGCATATAGCCAAAATAAAAGGATAGTTACATTTTCAATTTGAGAAGTAGCACTCTCTATCTTTTCCCCTTTTGGGCTATCAACACTGTCTCGATTTGCTCTGCTTGAGTCGTCATCTACTTCCTCAATGTTTCTTTCATGTTGAAGCCATAAGATAAAAAATTAAATGATAAATAATAAACTAACTCCCTTACTGTAATAAAGTCATATTCCATATAAGTAGAATTTTGCATGTAAAAGAAATGCATCCGTAGTGAAAAAGTAAAGAAAGTTTCTATATAAAAAGTTACCTCAGAGCTCCAGCATCTCGAAGATATGAAGGTGGGGTCCGCCTTGAATTATGAATCCATGGGTGCATGAGTAACGTCTTTGCGTCAGGTCTTTGCATTGCATCCTGATGTAATATTTCCACAAGTCAGCATGAACATCCGAGATAGTATAAACAGAAAGGCCATGAACAGGAATTTCCATCTAGGACCTCAATTTTATCCATTATTATTCCCTCTTTTACTCAGGGTTGAGAAAACAGCTGTGGTTTCATTGAGGCCCGATACTGAACTATGACCAAATCCATACTAATAGCTCCCACAACATTGGCTCTAAGATGGTTTTGACTATAACAGTTGGGTTCATTACAGCTCATAATGTGTGGGTTGTTAATATGTAAATTTTTTAATCCAAGCCAATACAGCAATAGGAAAAAATACGAAGTATAACCTTTTTAAAGCACAGACGAAGAAAATCAGTAATCTCAGGTGACAATCCTTCAGGTATTGGGGGACTCTCATCCTGAAATAATCCAAGTTTGAGCAAGTATGCTTTTAAAAAAGAAAACATGTAGAAATTAAAACAGTAAAATGTATGTTCCAATTGAAATATTTAATCAGATAACAGCTGTAATCTGCTCTGTAATGTTAAACATTATCTTACAATAAATGAGAAATATACCCAGCCTTAATTTCCAAAACAACTTAACCCCCATTACATATTTTACTTTAAAAAAGAGTTGTGATACAATTTAAAAATTGCACGGTCAAGTCCAGGTCCAATCCAAGTCTAGTCTAGGTTAGTCGAGGTGGTTCGCAAATAGGCGAAAACTGAGTCCAAAATGAGATCTGACCAGATCAAATATGGTTTGAGCTAAGATCTGATTTCTTACCAAAGAAAATAAGCATGAACAACTACGTAGCTCATCAAAAAATCAAATTAGTCAACTAGTCATTATCTTATTACTTTGTTTTGATTTTATGAAGTTCCAGTCCCAATTCTCAATTTTAGGTAGTTTCCTCATCCCCAAGAACTGTTAAGCCTATTATTTGCAAGCCCAATTTCATTTGTAATCAGCTTATGATGAATTTATTCTAGTGTTTCAGTTATCCTTCTTATGGAAATCCTTAGCACCCCTCTTTACCTTCTCTTTGTTATTTAGCTTGCCCACACCTCTTTCCCTTGCCAAAACGGCAAAACCTAACCCTAATTAATCCAAACCCCATTTCTGTCAGAGTGAGAAAGAACTATTGGATATTTTTCAAAAATAACAGATTGAATGGTACAAAAGGCATCTCTCATTTTACATCATTCAGGCCACTTACAACTTTTAAGAGATCACATTGTCCTATATTTTTTTCTTCTCCAAAGGCAAGAAGCAAAAGTGTACCTGAACAATGCGAAAGAGAGCAGGCATGGGCTGGAGGTCATAATAAGGAGGTACACATGTTAGCAGTTCAATGACTGTGCAGCCCACACTCCATATGTCTGATGCCGCACAAACCCCAGACATTTCAATTACCTATTATTACAATGTATACATGTTTCCATTAGAAAATAAAACCATAATCTCAATTGTTAAAAGAAGAAGAACTAGATTATAACGTCTGTTCAGAAGTTGTAAGAAGACTGACAAAATAACATCTTTAATGCCAAAAAAAGAAGAGATTAACATTCATTGCAATGTATTGACATGGATAGTAAGTGTTGATACCAGAATAAAAGGTTACCTCAGGAGCCATCCAATAAGGGGTTCCAACCACTGAGTGAGTGTTAATATCAGCTTCAGTTAACTTGGTTGCCACTCCAAAGTCGGCAAGCTTGACTAGACCCTGCCAAACAAAATACTACAGTGAGATTACAAGTAGAACAGGAAAGAAATTACATCGCATACAGAGACTAGAAGTCACCTCCTTGGTCGTTAAAATATTGGCACCCTTGATGTCTCTATGAATGACACCTTGCTCATGAAGATATACAAGCCCTTCCAGTACCTGCTCATCAATGAAGGTTTTTCGGCAACAGTAAGTATATGGATGACACCTAAGTTTCGTATGGTTCATAAAGGTATAATTATGACAAATTTCTAAAATGACATGAATGTGAGCTTTCATCCACAAACAAGTTATATACTTAAACCTTATTTTTTAGGTGCATACGAAGTGTCTAAAAATAAAAAACGGAAGAAAAATAATAAAGGGGTAACCAAGTCAAAAATCAAAACATAATACGGACCTGAGTTATATAAACAGCCACTAAAGACTCTGGGAATGGTCCAAATTTGTTGGGCTTGATAATATTAGCAAGTGAACCATTCTCAACATACCTGTAGCATCACAAAAAAAATAATCTCTTACAGAAGTGTATATATTCAAAGGATTATCTCATTAGTTCATCACAACCTGTACCAGTGTGCAACTCGATCTTTCCATGTTTAGTATAATATGCCAACAATTTCTAATATAATAAAATGTCCGTTCAGTAGTGTTCCAATAATTCCAGAATATATCAGTCTATGGTACATCTTAGTATGGGCAAGTTTCACCACAGCAGATACCATCCAGGTGCTATTAAACCAAAATGACAAGCTTTGAGGGCACAATTAAGAAAAAATTGAGAGAATGGTAAAATTGCATATTGCAAGTAAACTTGTTAAACAATATATATATTATTACTCAAGAATGATGTGTAGATGAGCCTTTGTCTTCAGTGACCCAAGATACTTCACAATATTTTTGTGGTTCAGATTCTGTAAGAAACGATATCGATTTTATTTTCAATATGGAAATAGTTCAGTGCATCTAACTAACTTATTGATGGTAGCAAATAAAAATAGAAATGCAAACCACCAGGCACAAAAGAAGCGTACCTTCAGAAGATCAATTTCTTGCTGAGTATTGATAATCACCAAAAAAGTATTGCAAAAGAAGAACAAAAAAGCATATAGTCAATAAATGTCAGCAATAATAGTTCGTGCAGAAGCCACTTTGACAAAAAGAAATCCTGGGCCAGTTATACAGAGTATAGTATCACCAATGAATTGATAACCATATAGATAAATAGAACCTAAAGGGCTTCGGACCACCACTTACCCATGGGAATTCAATGCAAATTCAGCCCAATGGGATTCAATTCCAAAGAGGTGTTTGGTTGGTTATCAAAAATAGAAAATCGGTTTGCTATACCCATGCCACATCAGCAATCCCATGGAAAATCTAAAATTCACTCGAACCTCTTTTTCTTTTTCCCACGAAGCCACAACCTCGGTTATCATTCCACATCTTCTTCTACTATGTATTCTATAGTGTATTCTTATGCCCTATTTTGTGTAGCTTTTAAAATTTTATGCAATTAAAATTGATCAAATCAAAATTAATTTTAAGTTCTGCCAAATCAAATTACATAAAATAGTTATATTTATTATATCATAGCTTAATTAAACTCTCTGAGTTTTAATGATTGGAAATACTAAAGACAAAAACAATAATGAAAGGAAGTGCAATGAACTATCCAAATTTAAAAGTTTCTACAAAGTATTCCAAAGAAACAACCGAACAATTCATTTTTGTACATGCCCTGCGGTTATGTCTCCATGGGTACTCACAAATTGGTTATTCCTATCCATGCCCATGGCATCCCATAAATACCTTGCAAAATGGACCCAGAGGCCCACATGGGCTTATACCAAATGTTGTTTTTGCTTTATTTTATTTTTTACAGGCTCCGTGCTTAATTGCATACTCAAGCATCAAATTATACGTTCCAGGATCGACTTATGGTGATTTAGATGGAAAGAAGAACAGAAAGACACATAGCAAAAGAGATCCAGAACAAGTGTTGTATTGGTACAAAATGGTATTCATCGTAGCGAACTCACTTCCTAAAAAGCTAACTTCCTCAAATATACATCAGTACATGACAAGTAGATTTTAATAACACCAATATTGCAAAGACAAAGAGGAACACAAGTTGCAATGACAGTATTCACAATTTCCTCCATGGTTGTCATTTTGAAAGATGCAGAGTTGGAAACATTGAGCAAATTTAACAGTTTCAAGCACATAAGAGGAATACTGCCAGAAACAAGTATTGAACACTTTTTTTTTCTACCATTACTGGTTTTAAATAATATGGTTCTGGTAATAAGCTAAATTGAAATGACAAGTTGCAATGACAGAATGAAGGTAATCCAAATAGCAAAGGCTTAGATAACCTAAATTGAAATAAATGAGAAGTAAAAACCCAATTATAGAATAGTTTTACTCAATTTTGTGCAAAATAAGGGACAATGCAATTTGTACGAAAAGATAGTTCAGAAACATACCATTATAATGTTAAGATCCTCTTGGGGAATATTTTCCAAAGAGACCTGCTTGATGGCGACAAAATCCCCATTGGCCAAATCTAATCCCTTATACACACGTCCATACGCTCCCTTCCCAATTTCGTCTCCAAGTATCTATTCTTGAAAAAAGAAAAATTAAACAAAGTCCAACTGGAATTCCATCCCACAAACAAATTTACACTTGGAGCCATTAGGCTTACATATTTGTCGTCAAGGGTCCTCGACTTGGAGAAATGTGGAGTGCTGCTGACATGGCGAGACATCTTTGTAAGAGCAAAGTGAGCTCGAGATCTGGATCAGACACTCATTTGAATCTGGTCCCTGCCAAATTGGTGGTGAAACCCAGCTGGAAAATTCTTTCACCCCTCCCACTGTGGTTGTAGGATTTTGAAATGAAAACTACTTATGTAGCACCATCAGAACCCTCAAGTTTCTATTCAAACAGAGAAAGGGAAAATTTATGTCATTTTTTTTTTTTTGACAATAACCGGTCACAACTGCCAGTTTCCATAAAAACATCGAAAATGTTACACCATGATGACCACTAGGCTTTCAGTCACGGCAAAGGAATGAAAAAGAATGAAACTCAAGCATCCTAGACAAATCATAGCCTGCCCAATCACAAAAATTCAGACCCAAACTAAGGAACCGGTACAGTACTGGTACCAATTCACAGCGTACTGTCTTCAGAGAAACCTTAACCAAATTACTTTCAGGAGTTATCAACTTCTAAGTCTTGTGTTCCAGTTTGAGCACATTTAGAGTATTTCAACCTGATACAAGGTTTCAACCAAATATGACAGGAAAATTTGGGGTTTTAATCAAATTGAACAAATTAGAGCAACACAAAGGTACAACCTAAATGTGCTTAGCAAGGCCATTATGATTTCAAATTTGCTTCTGTAGAAAGCTAATTCTGGTCTAAAATAAGAGATAATCCAAATCTGGGGCGTTCTACGAACAAATTTGATATAGGGTTTACAATTTGGGTTTTCTAAGGGTTCAAAGACGTAAAAATCTGAACTAAATTTCCAGATTTTGTTCGTGATTGACACAATTTAGGTCAAAACAAAAGTTAAGGGGCTCATCCACAGTCATGGAGAGAGATAGATACCAGTAATCGTGCAGAGAAGAGAGGAATACGTGCCAGAGAGAGAGAGAGTAACAGATCTGGTCTCGGTGATCTGACCTCTCTCGCAGAGAAAAAAGAGGGTGAGAAAGGGATCGAAAGAACCAGCGACTCAGTCCGGTGAGGTGCCTCGCCGTGACTTGCCTTGCGTTGCCTTGCCTGGTCGCCTCTCCGTCGGAGAAAGAGGAGAGCGGGTTCGAGAGGAGAGAGAGAAAGCGAAACAAAAAGAAATTTGTTTGATGGAGAGGTTCATTGAGGAATTAATATCCCCTAAAGTAACTCAATTTTTGCGATTAGATCTCTACCATCAGATATGTACCAGATTGTATATGATTCTGATCTACCGGTTTTTATAAAACTTAAAAATTTTGAGTTACTTCAGAGGATCTAGACTCGTTGGTTGAGATGGCAAGTTAATCTGCCTAGTCATTCTTGCCACGTCAGGCGTTAACAGTAAAATTATTTACCGCGCGCGGTAACTGAAGCTTCATCATCGAACTATACAAAGAGTAAAGTTTGTGTTTTTAAATTTTATCAAGTTACTTAATCAAATCAACTTTACAGTTAATTGTATTGAATTCAAATGATAAATTAAAATTATTGAAACTGAACTATATTCATGGACCATGCATTTATCAGTTTTTCTTAATAAACTACTTTTTATTATTTGTTTATTGGTTCAGTGTATATTATATTCATTCGGAAAATTACAAATATGGTATATTATCCACATCGGCAAAAAAAAAAAAAAAATGATACGCTAGTTAATGGATTGGTACCATACATATAATATCTCCCTATTTGTATTTATCCAGCAATTCACCAATATATTTTATATGTGACCTAACTATTTAAATCATTTCATTATTACTTATAAAATTGAATTGATTTAGTAAATTTAGTTATTTAATATGTACATCTATATATGTTATAGTGTTAGCTAAAGAATGGTCGCCTCCATTGTGAAGAATGGTAAGAAATTAAGATAAGTACTGTTTGTTGAATAAATTGCCCATTTGCTCCTATAAAATACGGTGTAAATTGTTTTTTAATCATAAAATTACCAAAATTGATGGATATATATGCATAAATTAAATTAATGCTCAATCACGTAAAATTGTTAGATGAGAGAGTTCAAATATTTTTAATTTTTGTGTCTCTATTATATCTTTATTTTTTAATTAAAACATTAATAACTTCAAATTCTAAGAGCATGTTGGTTAGGTATGCACTCTATGAGAGGTCCGGATCCTCTAAAGTAATTCAATTTTTGAATTTTGAATCGAGCTGTTCAATATGAATCCATCGCTCAAGATTACTTTGCGATTCAAATTCATTTATTGAGATGTGTGCCCTCTCCTTTATGAGTGTCTTGGAAGGATATCAGATATGGAAGCAGAGAAATAAGTACATGTTCAGAAGAAAAAGGATGCCACCGCACATGTTAGCTGTGAAGATCAGAGAGGAAACATAATTATAGCTCACGTGCTTCAAGGGTAACAAGGTGCCAATTATTGTTGGTGTGCAGATGAACATTTCAAATTTTATAATTTTAGTGATTGTAAGATGGTAGTTAGGATATTGTAAATACATTTATTTTCTTGTTAACTTGATAGTATTTCCAAAAAACATAAAATTAATAATAATAATAATTTTAAAACTCAAATATTAAAATAAAATTGTTAAATGTGACACATACTATTTTTCTATGAGGAGGGTTCAAATACCTTCATTTTTTGTCTCTATTATGTTTTCATTTTTAAAAACTTTAATAACTCAAAAGTTAAATCTTAAAATTCAAAATAAAACCGTTGGATATGAACTACATCATTTTATCTATGCACGTCTAAAAAATTATGGCATTTCAATATTAGTTTGGGTGTCATCTTAAGCTTGTAAAAATGTATACTAATGTAGATGATTTCTAGACGTTGATTTTTCAACTTCTTGATTCATATAAAAGCAAAATAAAAATGTGATAATTTTTTATGAGCATATAGTTAAAATAACATAGATCACATCTAACAGTTTTATTTTAAATTTTAAGTTTTAAATTTTGAGTTATTTAAGTTTTAAAAAATGGAGGCATGATGGAGGCACAAAAAATGAAGGCATTTTAACCCTCCTCTTTTTTTATATACACATATATAATATTTTTTATCACTTTTATTTATTAAATGTCTATCCATCTATAATTAATTTGGATCATATTTAATTACTACCGTAATATCAAAACAATCACACGATCTCTTTAATTCGAACTCAGATCTCTTACAAGTACAGTACTTGAAGTAATGTGTAAATTTATTTTGTCAAAATTCAAACAATTATAACTATACTGCTCATAAAATTATTCCAAAATATATTTATGATGTGTTGTGTTTGTTTATATTTTTAACCAACGCATTTTAAATGTATTTATAGTGCGTTATGTGTGACAGTTGATACTTTTAATTAAATTTGACCACATTTAGAATTATAAAATGACCAAAATTGACAAATAATCTACCAACTTATGCCTTCTATGTGCATAAATATATTTTGCGTTAATAAAACAAATACTAGGCATAGAATTATCATAATATGCGTTTACAATTAATGCATTGTATGCGTCGTTATTGTTTTAAAGAATTCAAGCCATATTTAGGGATCCTAAAATCAACAAAATCCTAAAATAAACAAAATTTGTAGAAAAAATTATAACTTATATATACGTGCTTGAATAGGATCATGCTAAATCACATGCATAAATGTAATAATTATATATAAAGCTCTTCTAAAATGTGTTTTATAGTTTGTTATGCGCATGTGTTGATGATTTTAATCAATTTTAACTTTTTAAGCCACACTTTATGATCATGAAATCACAAAAACCAATTTTTTTATTAATATTAAAAAATTATAAATTTTGAATTCCACACTATGTTTGATAAGATTCAGAAAAATGTTCAAACCACAATTTTATTTTACGGTTTTGGGTTAACTTTCCGCAAATTAAATCTACGGTTTTAGCCCTTTCAAAATCGCAGAACAAAATCCATGGTTTCGGAAAATCCGAAATTATTTTTACGGTTTTAGATATTAGACTAAATAAAAATACATATACACAGTACATTGTGTTTGTCTCTTAAAAATTTCAATCATCATTTGTGATTATTATCAAAACTTATATCCTTTTACTGTCTTTTACATGTGTATTAGTTAATCCATACCAAATCATAAATATACAATTAATAAATATTATATACTAAATTTTGTTAAAAATAGATTTATAGTTTATTTTGCCGTTTTTTATCAATGTATATTTATTCGTACTTTTAATTTAATAGTCATCAATTCAAGTTGCATAATATTAGCACAAGATATATACAGACTGTAATAACTAACAAGCAAACCTAAAGAATTTAGATGCCCTGAAGCAACCCAAAATTTAAGTTTGAATCCGAGCCGTCCGATGACCTCCGTACATTTCACATTAAACCAGATTAACATTAATTCTGATCAGAGGTCCGGATCTAACCTCAAAGTTTGAGTTACTTCCGAGATCCGGACGCACCTCTAAAGCTGGTAGCGGCATCTCACTAGTTCTTCTCCCTGGACAAACGACAAAAAGGAAGGAGGGGGCCAAGGTGACACGTGTCCTCTCATGTTCCCCTGTCCCTTCCCCATGTGAGATGCGAAATACGAAGATTGAGATTCATTGACCGTCGCGTTGCGTTTCTCTGTGACGATTTCCTGTGACGTGGGACCATACTGCAGTAACTCTGCCTCTTCGAGCGACTATGGAAATAGGCGCACTAAATCAACCTTGGTAGTAAGAATTATGATTCCCTAAAGTAGCTCAAATTTTGTTTTTAGATCCGCACCGTCAGATCTTCTGAGACACGAAAATATTAAAGTTAACCGTGGACGTGGATTCTGATCAGACGGTTCCAATCTAAAATCAAAATGTCCGTCACTTCAGAGAATCCACACTTAGATCTATAAATGGATCACGTTTTGCTATACGTGGGACCATCTCATCAGTGTCATCTGCTCGAAGCTACTGTGTAAAATGGCGCATTAAAATCGACCTTGATCTATCCCTTTCCATTTGAACAATACTGTACAACACTCTCTACTCCAAAGAAGCAGATCTATCACTACAAAACCTCCTCTCTCTCTGTCTCTCTGTCTCTCTCTCTAGAGATCTCTATCCATGGGAGAATCACCTGAAACATCCCACAAGGTCCATGACAACGACACCGACGATGACTCGAAGGGAGGTGGTGGCGGTGGGGGAATCGGAATTGTCATCGTGTTTGCCATCTTGGCACTTGTAATAATCATCGGAATAACCGCTCTTGTTCTCTACCTCGTCTACCGGCCATCTCATCCTCATTTTTCAATCGTATCAGTTGCCATTGTAACCTTCTCGAACTCATCTTCGCCGTTCAACACCATCACGACTGCGGTTCAGCCGACGCTGATTATTCGGAACCCGAACTCACGTACCAAGATCCGATATGACCGAGTTGAGATGTATGTCACGTATCGTGATTCGCCGATCACTTCTCCAGTGTTCCTTCCACCTTTGACTCTAGTATGTTCTAGCTTCATCTCTACTTGTATTATTATCATTTTTTAATATGCTTAATTAATTTGTTTGCTAGTGATGGATCTGACATGTAGCTAACTAATATGAATCATGATACAAGAAAACATGATCATAAATCACAATGTAAAAACATAACAAAATATTAGGTACCTAGTTACTAGAAAAAACAAAGCATTTTACTCTCTTATTGTTCACATTTTATTCGGTAATTTTATAAACCTACATACTATATATACAAGGAGGGAGAACTTCAAATCAATAGTAAAAGTAACATTAGAATATAGTTAATTAGTTAATTTGCTAGTGATGGATCTGACATGTAGCTAATTAAGACATTAATTGCAGGACAAAGGAACATCGGTGGCTGTTGCGCCGGTACTAGGTGGTCCCGCCGTACCAGTATCACCTGATGTTGCAAACGGATTGGTAGCAGACCGGTCCTTCGGGGTTGTACCGTTGCGTCTGATTGCGGTTGGTAGGATCAGGTACGACCCGGGCCCGTTTCACGGCAGGTGGGGCTCCCTTTATGTCAGGTGCAACATGCTGGTAGGAGCGAGAACCGGTATCTCTGGTCCGGTACCGTTGCTTTCTAATCCTGATTGCAAAATTGAGTAGTTAAAAAAGTAATGTTTGTTTGAAGATCTTTTTTTCTTCTTCTTCTTATTTTTGTTTATTTTTTTGTTTTTGCTTTTTCTTTGTTGCATGTATGGAGTTGTACAAAGGATCACATGTTGGATAAAATCAAACTAGGGAGAATTTCATGTATACCCCTCAAAAATTTCAAAATTACGTATTCCCTTATATGAAATTTATAATGTGATATTATTCTTTTAAATTTCAAAATTTAATAATTTATTACATATATACATGATGAGAAAATAGATACTGTATAAATTAATATCTTTTCTTTTCTTGCATGTGTAATGGTGTTGTGCAAAGAAAGGATGACAAGTTGGATAAAATTAAACAAAGTTGGCAAATGGTAAATAATTAATTAATGTAAGGTCAACCAAGTACAGAGTCATTAATTTGGATCCAACTGTTCATTTAATTGCATTGTAACTTTGGTAGAAGAGGTGCATTAAATATAGTTGTGGGAGAGAGATGATTATATAATATTTTTCTCTCTTGGAAGGATGGGGAAGTATATGGAACCGATTAAAATATAATTTAGCTGTCAAAATGGGAAAGATTCTGTTCTCTGTAGTGTTTTAAAATGCGGTTTTGTTCATGCGGAAAGCCACTGCATATCGCATATGCGTTATGCAGATACATATGTGAATTTTCATGCGGGAGTTATATATGCTGATTTTAAAATAAAAATTCACGTATATATAGAGAGAGAGTGTGACTAATGTTCATTCATATGCATATGATTCAAATTTAAAATTTTAAAATCCAAAACGTCGATTCGAACCGTTCATCTTGTTCTCCATATTAATATGTGCTTGGAGATCAAATTTTACATTTTTCTGAATTTTTTTACTATTTATTAAGTCACTTTGAAAATTATTGATCCAACGGTGGCTGCTGATCCACATGGGATGATTGCATGGCCGTATATTCGGACCGCATATGCGGTCGCATGCTCAAAACCGCATGAGATGACTGTATAGCCGTTCAACCGCATGAGATGACTGTATAGCCGTTCTGAACACGGCTGTCGACCGCATACGCATATGCGGTCCATGCGGCCGCATTTTAAAACACTGGTTCTCTGTATGATAATTGATCAGGCTCGTTAAAAATAGTAAAAACCACATGTGCATTTTAACCTTCTATTATTACTTTAATTGTGCTATTTTGTTGGGATGTGTTTGTTATGTGTGTGGAGATAAGGATTGATTGGGATAGGCACATGAATTCATGAATTGATGAATTAATGCATGCATGGCATATGCAGCAGAGACGAGATGAATAAAAAGACAACCAACTTTTGTTTGTATGGTAAATTTTTTGGGAACAAAAGCTGTCAAACACATTGTCGACATAATTATGTTTACAGAAAAGAGAATAATATATCATTAGTAGACAGTAATGTTTTTTATTGAAAATTTATGGAAATATTTTTTCCCTAAAATTGATAATATTATTTTATACTGTAATTTTAAATTTTTAAAAATAACAAATTTATATAATTTACTGAATTTAACATTAAAACTCATACGCAGAGAAGGAGAAGTATATAATTAGAGATTCTAAAATGTTTTTTTTTTTTTTTTTTGAGTTTGTTGGATTGCTGTCTGCAAATTTAATTAGTTGCATGCGAACAAAAAGATAAATTCGCATATAATGATAATGAATATTTAGTTTTTAAATTCTAAATTTTGCATTTCCTTTTCCGCTTATAATTTTAATTATCAAATAATTAAGAAAGTGTACAATATATTAAAATATAATGCTCTATTTTTTTCATTTGCAAATAAAAAAATGAAAAAAAAAAATCTCGAACGGATTCCCTTGCTGTATGCTAGTGACATTTTATTTAATCGGCAAGTTCAAAAATAATAAAAAATAAATTAACTCAATAATTTTCTATTATTTTGACTGGTTGATTTAATACTAAATAAAAAAAAAATATATATATATATATATAGGGTTTGGCTAATTTGCTGCAGGCAGCATTTTAACTAGAGGTGCTACTGGGTTTTTTTTTTTGTGATGTCCAAACAATAAATCCAAACCGTTAGATGTTTAATCTATATTATAATCTACTTGGAGACTAAATTTTACATTTTTTGAATTTTTTTTTACTATTTATTAAGATGGTTTGAAAACCGCTGATTTCAATACTGCAGAAATTTACTGAAATCAACGGTTTCAAACCAGCTTAATAAATAGTAAAAAATTCCAAAAAAATGTAAAATTTGGTCTCCAAGTAGATTATAATATAGATTAAACATCTAATAGTTTGGATTTGTTGTTTGAACATCACAAAATAAAAAATAAAAAAACCGGCAGCACCTCTAACTAAAATGCTGCCGGCAGCAAATTAGCCGGACCCTATATATATATATATATATATATATATATATATATATATATATAAAAGCATAACTCGTAAAGTAAATTAGTTTGAATTCATCATTTGAAGTCTATTAAAAAAATATTAACAATTAAACAGAAATCTGAATATAAGGATAATAATGCACTACACACACTAGGCTCCTTCCTCTTTTTATTAAAAATTATTCAATGGGCCTTGAAAAAGCCCATTTCATTCTGAAAGTCTAGATAACAGATAACTTGTAGTACAGTATATTTTAACTTACTAGACGGCTAATGAATACTACTGTGCAAAATAATTAATTAATTGGAAAAATCCCTTATAATTTCTGATCAGATGAGGACCTAAGAATATCGAAAAATTTGGAACTTAAAGAAAAATTTTGAATAGTAAAGATTTATTTTATATTGTTTACTTTTCCCGTAAAAATAACATTTAGCATACTACTTTTCTAATAGTAAGGATAAGCGTTATAAATAACAGTATGCGCTTGTTCGAAGAACATGATACCACCAATTGATTAATCAAGAATAATCGGCCAATTAATCAGAAAAATTTGTGACGGTTTTATCTTGATTGATGAAAACTTTTATTCCATCAATTAGGTCCAACTTAATTTGTCATTTACTAAATTTCCTAATCAATTGACATAGTTGGACCTAATCAATTCCATCCAAAACAAGCAACTTATAACATGAAAGTGCTGCTTTAATAAGAAACACAAAAAAAAAAAAAATCTGACAGACATTATTACAAACCAAGCAACTAATAATTTGGCAAAAAAAAGAAAGAAAAGAAGTTCTCAAAATAATTAAACTACTGAGACATGATATCCCTTTAATTTAGCAAATGAAATCTGAACATAATTAAACAAATTCCCTTTCTGGACGCACACAGGTGCAATATTCTCTTTAGGCGACTTAACAGAAATTAGTCTTGAATTTTTGTACCATCAGAGACCTCAGATTAGTACAGGCTTAATTAGTATATATGATGAAATTTGTACTCATTTGAGGAATCTATTAAAGAAATATGGAAAAAAAAATAACAGTAAAAGAATGATAACTGGTACTGAAAAATAATCATTAAATATTGGAACCTATCATGTTTGGTATACCTATATATAACTATAGAAGCACCATCCATGCCAGAAAATCAGTGTGCTCCTGGTCAAGCCTGTCAACGCATGTTAACATAGATTAAATGAGATAATTAATAAGACCAATCATTAATTAAAGACTCGATCCACTTTTTTGTAGAAAGGAAATGATATGCTTAATTATTTATATACCTTGAAGAAGCATTAATTAGTGGATGTTGAATCATCTCTAGTTGTGCCAATCTGTGAGATTATAGCAGAGTAGGGTCCCTCTTTGCAGAACTTTTCAAGTTGAGGGCACTTCGAAATCGTAAGCTTTTTAAGAGGAGAGCATTCTGTCTAGACCTTCGGGTAGTTCCTTCACCATCGAGCATTCGTTAATGATCAAGGTGTCGATTCGTACACGTGCCAACTCATCTGGAAAGGATGTTAGGTTATAACATTCAGACACCCAAAGAGTCCCCAACCTGTTAAAGGTTCTTAAATCAGTCGGCAAAGAGGTCCAACTTCCGCACGAGAGATACAGCATATCCAAAATACAGAGCCATCTTGAAACCGACTCGACAGGAAGTATGCTTGAAACCGACTTGACTTCAGGACACTCGTCTAGCTCCAAAACACAGAGTTCGTTGCATTGCGGAAGTTGTTTTAAAGAACTACATCCATATAATTCTAGCTTCAATAAGGTAGACATGCGCAATTCATATTTTTCTGCCTCGTCAGGACGTATGCCAATTAGGTTTGGGCATTTCCGGATTGACAGCCGTACCAAACGTTCCAAGTATTTAAACTCGGGAGGCCAGAAAACAAGAGTGTTGCAATTAAAAATATCCAAATAACAAAGAAGAAAAAGTCTTTTCCAGAAACCCTCAAGTGCATGCGGTAATGTTGTAGGCATGAAAAAACTATTAGTTGAATCCATTCGCATTACTCTAAGATAATGTAATGGTCACGGCACTCTGCTCCTAATATTGGAAATGGCTCAATACCATCATTACTTGCTTTTGCAATGTTGGCTTCTTTAACTTGTTCTGTAATTAGATATGTGATAGGCTGGAGCAACCTATAATTTTCTATACTGGCAGTTATGCGTTTAAGTGAAGGCAACCATGGCATGGTTTTTAAGTTTGGACAGCTGTTGATTTCCACCTCAACAAGCTCAGGGAATGTGACTTTCTCTTCAAAAGTGGTTTTCAGATTTGAACACGTGGCTCTGGCTCCTCCTTGCCATCTTTCCAACCTCTTCAAACCAACCAATACCAGTCTCTTGAGGCTCGGGAACAACTGATCATCTTTCGAACTATATTCCTCATTGACACGAACTATACAAGTCAAACTCGGCATGTGCTTCAAGCAAAGAACTCTAAGTGACAACAACTTCCACACTGCAGGAAGGGTTTCGCATTGTGAGCAACCAATCAAATGAAGTTCAACCAAATTTACTAAACCCGCTGCCCATGGATTGACAAGCCAAGATGTAAATTCACGACCCCCGTATTGTTGTATTTTTAACACCTTCAAGCCGGCATGAGGTTGTAGATCCTCCAATACAAAAACATCATCAGTATTTTCTCTTGACAAAACTAGTTGTTCACTACCCCAACATAAAGTCAGCCTATCCAAGTTTGTCTTTGAAAACAAATCAGCCTCTTTTGCAATTGCTTGTGTTTTCACCTTACGCAAGTTATACAACTCAAGCAATCCGCCGAGATGCATGTCCTTTATTTCATCAATGCCGGTGCCGGCATTTTCATCACCAACAATGTATGCTGTAAGAGTTTGTAGGTTGCTGAGCTGCCTGAGATGTGCTGGCATTTTCTTTAACCTAGGACATTTATCGATATAGAGATGCCTCAAGCTCCTCATATTTTTCATATTTTTTGGAAGCTGGTAAAGGAACAAACATTTTGAGAGATTTAGAGTTTCTAGGAAGTATAATGTGCCTGTCGATTCAGGTAATGTTTTGATTCTACTTCTAGATAGATCGAGATATCGCAAGTGTCTCATATTATTTAGATTCAAAGGATCCCTCTCAAATATAGCACATTGCAAATGCAACCCTCTCAGGGAGTTTGCCTTGGGCACTGCACTACAATTAACAGTTCTACTAAAGGGATCATCTGGGAACAGCAAACTACGCACCGTTGGATTGGTTTTTAACAACAGAGGGATATCAATATCTACATGTGAATCACCGGAAATAGGTAGGTGAGGGATTTGCAGTGCGAATTCTTTCGCCGCAATTACTGCCCGCTCACGAATAAGGTGCAGCATCTTGCATGTTACTCTATTATGGTATCCATAATTGCTTTCGTAAGAATAACCTTCATGGCCGTGTTTAATATTCTCAAAGAAGCGCCTCGAGGCAAGCTCATTGAAAACGAGATTACCATTTTCTTCCGGAGGCATCGATCCAGATCCGTCCGAAGCCAATAGAAAACCATTGGCCATCCAGAGTTTGATCAAAACCTCCTTGTCTATATAATGTCCCTTAGGAAAGAGAGAACAAAATGCAAAGCATTGCTTAACTTGAGAAGACAAGTTATCATAACACACCTTGATAATTGTCTCAACAGGTACCACATGATCATTCAACAGTATCTCCTTTTCCAATTGATCAATTACTCCTTGCCATTCTTCAGGCTCTTTTTTAAACCTCATCAGAGAACCCATCATATTCAGTGCTAGAGGTGATCCTCCACATCTGCCTGTAATTTTCTTACCCTTCTCTAATCTCTGTGGACAAGTTTCTAATTTAGGATCACCATAAAATGCTTTGTTACAAAAGAGCTTCCATTCATCATCAGGCATCAAAGGTCCTAGTATAATTATGCGGTCGACAGCAGTGTATTTCTGCATTATATCAAAACTGCTTGTAATTATTAAAAACCTCATATACCCTCGAACCATTTTCTTCCAGTCCTTTAATTTTGGCAGCAGTTGTTCAAAGCCAGTGCACACATCATCCAATACAACAATAAGGTCATTAACCCCACTTAGTTCTTGATTAAGGCGAAGCTCTAACAAATCTGTATGGTCTTCGGATATGCAACAATCTTTCTTTATTATATGATCAATTATGGATTTTGTGACTTTACCAATGTTAAATTCAGTACCAACCTCAACCCATGCTACAGAGTAGATAAAAGAAAGACATGCCAATCGAGCAAGGGCAGTCTTGCCTATTCCACGTGGACCCTGAATGAAGATGCTGTCGCGATCACCCAATTGGTAATTTAATCTCCTCATAGTTTCCTTTTCTTCATCTCTTCCGACAAAAATGTCTCGAATCTCTGTCGGATTTGAGAAAATAAGCTGTTGCTGCCTTTCTGCAGCTGTTATATTTAACTCCTGACCCGTTCGAAAGTTGAGAGCTCCCATCCTTTCGACAAGGCCATCAATTCTATTAACAACACTACCGATTCTATTTTCAATTCCTTGCAGTGCCCCACTTGGCACGGTCTGTTCATCAATGCTACTATTCTTAAAACAAGAGAAGGGGAAGATACTGGCTCTTACTCTGCAACCATTCCGATTCCGGAATTCGTCAGCCTCTGCCTCAGCCCCAGCCTCAACCTCTCTCTGGAGATTCGCATATCTGAAATCATCTACTATGTCGTCAGTATCAGACACCACTGTGTTGAGTTCAACAAGCCAGTTTCTGACGTTGCGATCACCTTCAGCACATAATTCAGCATCGGCGAGCACGGGTTGGGTATTCATGAAAAAGTCGAGCAGCTTCTAGCGCTCTTTCTCCATCTTGAGCATCAATCCGGGTTGTTGAAGGAGAGGTATCAGGCCTGATATCAGTATGCTTGCCATTGCTTGGTCTACGTTGAATGAGAAAGCACAATAGATCAAGAGAAAATGTTTGAAAGCAGTAGAGAAGTTGAGATCTAGGTTTCTCTTCTTTTTTATTCTTTTAATTATCTTCTTTAATTTCTGGAACAAAGTCCATGTGATGCTAAGCGTACAGCGAGTTTTTCTCAGGTGTTCTATCAATATATATAGCATTAGCAATGCTATATATATATATATATATATATTACACGAAAGAAAATAAAAGCATGCAACAATGAAACATATTAGAAAGGAGAAAGGAGACGTGTATTAAGTGCAAGAATATGAAAAAAGAGACAATAATCAGTGCAAGAATAAAGGAGTAAGGAGAATAAAGAGAAAAAGGAGTAAGGAGAATAAAGCAACGAATGATGCTAATTGCTAAATGATTTTTCCTTTTAACTTTCTCTTTCCCATTATTCCTTGGCTTGGCCTCTAATGACTAATTAGAAATTTTCTGCAAATCCAGTTCATGTAAATTAAAGTTGGTGCTCATGTTTAGTGAGGATTGTATCAATTATTAATTATATGATTATTCAATGGAAGTTACTAGTCTACATTAAAACATATTTAATTATATTTCAATTAAAAAATATATATTCGAGTAATTTATGAATGAAAATTATTTAACTATAAAGTAAGTTTTTTTTTTTCTTTTGAAAACCAATTGGCACACTCATTCATAAATTAATATTCCTCCAAAATTAAAGTTCCGTCAATCTAATTAAGTTAAATTGATCCTAATTCCTGAATGGGATGCGGATTCAATTATATAATAAAGATATATATGGAGATGGATTATTACTTAGTGGAATAATTCTTCCATCTTTTACATGCATCATAAAACTATATTATATTTTAGGAGTCTGATAATTGTATCCCAAACAAAATCTCCAAATGAGTCCCCCAAGTAATTAATGTCTAACTTTCTTCTTCAGCACTCATATTCAAGCATTTAAAGCTCTGTTTGTAACCATTTACAATGTTACTCGCAAGCTTTTAAAACTCTATACACAAGCATTTAAATTCTAAATCTGGATAATTTTTAACTTCCAACTACTTTTGTCTTCAAGCCAAAAAAGAAAAGATTCATTTCACCCACTCTTATTTATTTTTCTCTGATTATTCTCGTCAATTTTTCCGACAATCTGTGATGAATTTTGCAAATCTAAAAATACGTACATTTTATACTCAATTTTTTCTTTCAAATAAGATCCATGAAGAAATATTTTTACGTTATTTTTAAGTCGTCATTTTCTTTTAAGTTTAAGTTAAGCCTCTGAACACTTTCAATTCTCAATCATTTAAACATATAATTTCTACCATTTAATCTATTACGTTGAAACATTTAAACCTCAAATATAATTTTTTTTTACAGCTGACAATATAATTTTTTTTTTATTGTTTACAGTTGACACTTTTGAGATTTTTTTTTTTATTGTTTACAGCTGACACTTTTGATTACGACGACTTTGTAGAAGGTTGGTACGCCTCTTGGAATGCAGCTTCTGAAACATTTAAACCTCTGATGTCCACCATTTAAACTACTATGTTCAAGCTTTTAAAACTCAAATGAAAGTTATTATTTTTTTTTAAACATATAAATCTCACATATAAAGTACAGCACTACATATAAATCTCACATATGAAATAAAACACTCCGTATAAATCAAAGTTATTATCTTTTTTAAACATATAAATCTCAAAGAAGCATACAATCTACATTATTGAAATAAAACACTATACTGAAACAAAACTAAGTTTTATTCATCCTCGTGTCTTAAATATATTGTCTAAATATATGTGCTAGAATTATAGTCAGATGAAGTTTGTAAAGTTGACTTATGCAAACATCACGGTCCATGCTATCACAAAATCAAACAGCCTTTCTGCCATCTGCACCAAAAAAAAGAAGAAAAAAGGAAAAAAGTAATTAGAGGTCTGAAAGTAGTTGATGAGTAAAAAACTGTAACAACAACTTCGAATAATTTGTTACCAGATGCAACGGTAAACTATGTAAACATAAGGTATAAAGGGTGTATTTTTTATATGCTTAGGTCAGCACATTGAATTGTAAAAGATCAAACACACTTAATCTAATTAAAACAAGCTCTTCAACAGACCAATTGCACAAACTTATGTCAGTTAGAGTGGTACGTACTTGAATTAAACCTTAGGCCTCTCCACTTTGAAAATTTTGCACATTAGACCTTTAAAGTTGCAACTATTATTTTTCTCTAGGGTAAACTCAATTCAAGTGTTATCTAAATTAAGTAGAAAAAACAACTACATGGTGCATTATTTTGTCTCAAGAGGTCTTATAAAAGCCTCAAAGTTGAAGGATTCATCAGTCTGTTGGGTTTTGACGGTTCAAACCCATTGATTAAGTATGTTGGGGTTTTGACGGTTCAAACCCATTTATTTGCTTAAGATGCGGAAAGAGTAAAAAAAAATTTTTACATCTAACTTAAGCTATAGATTAAATGAGGTATGTCAGGAAACTTTCCAAGGCGGTCCACCTTCAGTATTCCTTCGGCATCAAAACCTCATTTAATAATTTTACAGATCTACTCCATAATTAATTTCTAAAACTTTAATCTACTTACCAATTAAATAGATTAATATAACAATTTATACCTTATTTCCAAATCACAGTTGGAATGCAGATAAGCGAGAAGAGCTACACCAAGGAAGGAATCGACTCGGAGTATCACACGTGTGATACTTCTATTAGTTATCCACCAGGACTAACCAGAGAGCGGTTTATTTCTTTTGCCAGAAATACTATAAACCGCGGTATTCTGCAAAAACACTATTCAGCAAAAAATTCGTTTCAACCAGATTTGCTAATTAAACCAAATCTGAAATACCGCGAAAATTCGGTAAAACACTATTCACTAATCAGAAAACCGTAAATAGAGAAAGAGAGAAATCCAATTAACGAAGTAATCAGATTAACACGTGAATTAGTGGTTTTTCTCTTTCACCTATGTCCCTCTATTTATAGGCAAATGAGGAGGTTCGCCAAAAGACCGAAATACCCCCGTACTTGACAAAATTACATTTTTGCCATTTTGGATGTGGCATGCAAATTTGATTTTGCAACTTCATATTGGTTAGATTAGTTTAATGGATTCTAAACCCATTAACCCAAACCCACTATGAATAGTAAATATCCAAATCAAATATGTATAATTGTCATGTACAATTATATTCGTTTACGGTTTTCGTTTGGTAATTTTTATACAACATGTCAAACACGTTTATAAACAAACCTGTGTTTCTGTTTGTCATTCTAAATGACGTACAATTAATTTAATTAATTATACCAAGTATAACTAATTATAACCATTAGTTTTTACTTTGTCATTTTTAATATGACAAATATAATTTAATTATAACACGTATAATTAATTATAACTATCTTAATATTGATCATAACCAATTTATAATCAATCACAATAAGATTCTCCGATTAACTCCTATATGGTGTGACCCAATAGGATCTGTGTTATGTTAGTAAACAGAGTTAAAACTGTTTTAACTTCTGTAATCATGAGCGGCATCTGGCAACACATCATGACCATCCAATTACACAGATGATGCTGTACTGTACAATATCACGATCCAGTAAACAATTTATTTGTGTCAGTTCTTCTGTCTCATAGCTATCAGATCAGTTTTAAGGTAGATGTGTGTCATCCTTGGTAACTGTATCTTTTTCTTGATCTTGAGTAGATTATCAAATATAATTACTCTTGTAATTATACCGCATGCAGATAATGTAACTCTACCAAGGGGCCCAGTGATGCTATAGCTCGTATAGAGATACGAGGGACAAATAGTATTCTTGGCAGACTATCACTTCCTCAGCTAAGCTATACATATCGAAATGCTACCGTTATGACTGCTTTTTACGGACAGCGTTAGATAACACTCACACATATATATTTCTTAGTGGGAACGATAAATACCTCATACTGTAGAACTTTGACACTGAATGAAAACATTAATGACACGAACACAATTCTATTCAATGTTTCATTCGGGGTCTGTCAAATACCATGTTCCTAGAACATGTATTTATGTGATTAAAATGACATCTCGTATCAGGTGGTTTGTAAAACTTAACCATCTTTTAATCCACATACTAACCTTATAGCGGTAATTAGTGTTCCTGCTAATTACCTTGGTCAGTGACCTTTTAAGAGTATATATCATCTATATTATGGAGTTTCACAATTTCAGTCATGAACTCGAAATGATCCACAAATGCAATAATACTCAAGGCAACAAAATGATATATATAAATAAACATTCAATTCATGAACAAAGCATTATGATTAATTTATCGTATTATTGACTTCTAGATTATTACAAACTAACACAGTCATCACACATAAGTGGATAGATAAAGGCCCATAGAATAATTTCTTCATAAAATTAAAATGAACTAGAGCTCAAAATTAGCAAAAAAAAATAGTATCTAAAGCAAGTAAACAAAAATTAAAATGAAATAATTTTACCTTGTGTAGAAACTAGAGCACAGTCTCCTTTGTGCTCTAGACATATAACATACTGACAAGCCATATAACATTGTTTGGTAGATGCTTTTGACGCCTATTTTGAAGCATTCAGAGCTCTGTTTGCAACCATTTAAAATACAAATATGAAGCATTTAAATAATACAAAATTATATCTAAACAAGTACATCAAACAAACTTCAGCAAGTCAACACAAATATCCACTGTTTTTAACTAACATATCACATTCACACATACAAACTTCAAGATAAAATAACACTTCATATCTCCATAATAAAGCAAATAATCTTCATGTATCAAGCATTTAAACCTAATAACCAAGTAATGAACATGCAATATATTTACAGTGAGATGTAACATTTAAACCTCAATGATCAAGGTAATCCTGGAAGTAAAAGCATCATCATCAATAGAAAGCTCAAATGAAAAATTCAACCTCTATAATGATCAATTAGCAAAAGTCAAAGCATTAGATTCCTCAAATTGACAGTGAGCAACCAGTGATAATCACATCACTTTAAAATCAGACTATTCCTACAAAATATGAAACCGATATGAAATTTTAGTAATTGTTAATCTAAACTTAGAACAAGTGAATAAATATAAAAAAAATTGAACTTCAACCTGGGTATATATAATGTTTCAGTCCATTCTGGTAATTGGTATATACCAAGCAAAATTTCATTAAAGCTTCATATACACACCAGGCTTAATATTTAGTGATTTCTAGAGCTACTGAAGAAAGAAATTTGAGTTGACACATCTCTAGATCAGTTTTTGCTAGTGTACTGGTCATTATTTCAATAGAAAGCTATGAAAGAAATAACAGCTTGGAGGATCTGTAAAGGTTTGTAAAATTTCCTATATATCCTCGACAAGGGCCCCCTGACAGTCACCACAAGAGTATATTTATTAGAAAAGGCAAGAAATGAAGTAACATAAAAGAAATCAGATTCAATTGAGAAAGAGGTACCTCCTCAAGAACGGCGTGAGAAAGGACGAAGCAAAATAAAATGAATAGACAAAATAATCTGCCTTATCCACTAATCTAATCTAAGTAGATAAGGTAGTTGTTGTTTAATGGATAAAATTAGTTGAACTGGTTAGAGGACTGATTTGGGTACAATGGCTCGGAGTACAGGAGCATTTCTCTATATTTTATTTAATAATATTTATATCCAATCCTTATATATGCTGACATCAGTGAAAGTATACCTATAAAACCGTTGCTGTTTACCTCAACTGCAGTTCTTAAGTTTACCAATCTCTTTTGTGAACTCAACTCTAAATATATTGGATTAATTTCAAACCATAAATCTAAACTGTTAAAATTCATTAACCTTAATTACGAGTGATGCATCTACATGCAAAAATTTTAAACTTTTGAATTAATTTAGTATAAAGTCAAGTTATCAATATTGATCCAGACAAGAAAAAACCTAATGCTACAGAAAAATAGAAAACAACATGTTAAAGGACAAGTTCACATTTCTGAAAAATAACAAACAATTTCATTGTTCCAGTGCATAGCATAACAAACAATTTAATTGCCTACGGGCGTTGTAACACCCAAAAAAAAGAAAGAAACAAACAAACAATTTAATTGTTTCATGCATAATATTAGTTTTACCACTTTTATTAGAAACCTAGAAAAGACACTTACAAAATAAAAATATTACATAACTTTGCAAAAAACAATTTTAAATTCATCAGATGCATAGAATTTGATAGGGTGCCTTTAGCATATAAACGGGTATATCAATTTTATCCAACGTTGGAGCTACATATGCTCACAAATCATAAGCAGCCTCCGGGAAAATATCCTCTGCGGAGTTTTTCTATGCAGAGTTTTTAATCTGATCTATTCATTTTGAATCGGACAGATCAAATCAGATTTTGCCCGAATTTTAAAAAAACTCAAAATTTGGTGAACCCTTAATCTAGTCCGTCCGATCCGAAACGAACGGACCAGATTAAAAGCTCCGCACGGAAAAACTCCACAGAGTCTCAGTTCCAGCAGCCACCTACCTTTGGATTATGAAAAGCAGTAACAAACCAGTATATAGTTGGCTCAAATTTGCATTTTGCCTATACCTCTGACTGAGTCTCAGTTCACAGTAAAATTGGCCGAATTGCTACAAATTTGGTACAGTTTTTCATCAATTTGTTTCAGAATATAATGACAGGAGGAGGGTAATTATGAATAGTCGAATAGAGGGACCATATATACCTGTTACATTTTTTTCAAAGGAATGAACTAAATTCTTTTACAGAGAAATAGGCCGAACTTTAATATAATGCATTAACTTATTTTCTAAGGTTTAACGGTTCAAAGGAAGAGTTATAAAATGTTCTTCAAAATAGAATTTAATACTTCGGTACTGTTTTAGACTAATTTTTATCTTAACATAATTAAAAAAAAAAATTGAGTTTCTGATCTGATTCAACCAATTTCTATCAATTTTCTCAATATTATTTCATGGTCAACTTACCAATTCTGTTTTCAATGAATAATAATAATAATAATAATAATAATAATAAATTTAATAATAATTTGTTTGCTTACTCCTGATCAAAATTCTGACTACATGCAACACTGATTTTATCATCCAAGGGCCTTTCAAATGTTTTACAAAGGATATGGGTAACACCGTAACAGCAAAATTTGGAGGGGAAGTTGCATTCATTTTTTTTTTGAAAGCATGGCCGTGGCTGCTAAAGCTCCTTTCATTTCATAGTCTCATAGAAAATATATATATCAAATTACTAAAATAATCCATGGAAAAATGATGGAAAACAATTCCTTATTCAAGTCCTTTTCCCCTTTTGCTTATAGGCCCGAGAACAACAACTGATGGAGAGGTGCAGCCTTAAACAAGAGATTGTTCAACTTAATAATACATAGAGATGTATGTAGAAATCTTTTTGTTTTTGTCTCAGTTATCTTCTTTTTCAATTATTATCGTTTTTTTTAATGTGGAGTAAATTTTGTTAGAGATCACTAAAGTTTGTTTTTTGTCACGAATTGATCACTCAAGTTAATTAATTTATTCCCCAATAGCTATTAAACTTTTTTATTTGTTACTCTGTTACTCTTTATGTCTAAAATACTAATGAAATATGATGTGACAATCATTCACCATGTTAAATAAACTGTGCAACTTCTTTTGAATTCAGATTTACCACAAAAATGATTCTTTTACAATTAGTTGATCCGCACCGTTCTTTTAACTTTGCATGAATCTCAATGCACAAATAATACTGCTCCTTGCACCATCCCGAATAGACACCGACTGAGAAGTAATCTAGACCGTTATTATATATGATAATTGTAAAAGATTCCTTTTTACGGTACCGGAGAGGATATGAATTCACTTATTTTGGGGACATGAATTATTTCTCACCTACTTTTTCTCTTTCCCTTTTTATCGTTTTTTCTTTTCTAGCTTTGAATCAAGCTTTAAAATGGGACCGTACTGGAGCTGTCTCTGGTAACATGATTAATTTGCTTGCTAAATTGTTAAATGCTAACACGAATCGTGTCTCCCAATTATTCTTCTCCAAATTGTAGTCAGCCTTTGAGTAACAAAAACTATTTGACACAGTCACAGGGGCGGAGGTAGGTTTTTACTGAATGGGGTCAATTAGTTTTTTTTTTTCAACAAGTGGTGAGTCAGACAGAGAATATATATCAGAGAGAGGGATTTGGCTAATATGCTATGGGTTGCATAGACGTCTTTCGTGCAATGACTCAATATTTGAGTTTTTAAAATTCTAATGGTCGATCTGAACCGTTCATCTTGTTCTCCATATTAATATGTATTTGGAGGCCAAATTTTTTACTATTTTTTTAGATTTATTGAATATCAATGTATTTTATGGTCCAGATTTGTCTGAAAAACAATAATTTTCAATAAATCTAAAAAAATAGTAAAAAATTTCCAAAAAATGTAAAATTTGATCTCCAAACATATATTAATATGGAGAACAAGATGAACAATTCAGATCAACAGTTAGAATTTTGAAAACTCGAATATTGAACCGTAGAATTATAGCCCTCTATGCAACCCATAGCACCGTAGCCAAGTCCTAAGAGAGAGATATAACATAAAATAATAATTGCCTTGTGACTCTTCATGTGAGATTTTTTATTTTTTTTTGAAAAAAAAGTGTTCTAAAATGTTAGAATTCCTCCAAATTGTTTGCAAGTAATTTTTTTTTTTAAAAAAGGATCAATAGTATAAAATTTCATAAAAAATATGGAGGTCAATTTTTTTAGAGGAGGGTTCAAATGCACCCTATTATTTTTCTCCATTTTCAAAGTCTGAATAGTCAATCCAAACCGTTAGATGCGATATATATATTAAGATGTGCTTAGAGACCAAATTTTACATTTTTTGGAATTTTTTTACTATTTATTATGCCACTTTGAAAAATCGCTGATCCAATGGTCTAGAAAATGTAAAATCAACAATTTTCAAAGTGGCTTAATAAATAGTAAAAAAATTCCAAAAAATGTTAAATTTGGTCTCCAAGTACATCTTAATATATAGATCGCATCTAATGGTTCGGATTGATTATTCGGACTTTCAAAACGGAGAAAAATTATTTGAAAGATATGATGCATTTGGGTGCACAAAAATTTGAGCGCATTTAAACCCTCATCATTTTCTTATATATGTAATATTTTACTTTATTTATAGAACAAAAACACAGTTCAGTATCAGTTTTTGAAAAAAAATAAAAGTCAATTGATCCATTCTATTAAGCTATCTCGTCTCGTAGAGAAAAATACCCGAATTTTTTATTTATACCATAACAAAAAAAAAAATAGTCAAAACACCACAATTTGGTGAGAATTCAAAATTGACCTAGCCACCTAGGTTGCTAGACCGTTTATTGGCGGCTCCAAAAACTGGAGTCCGTTAATGGATTTAAAAGACAAAACCTCATTGCCCCCAAAGCCTAATTCACTAACCAGCCCCAATTATATATCCATTTATTCAACCCTTCGATTATATAATCTATAATATATATTTGTAAATTTGTGGCCTAGAAAGGCCCACGACCCAACAAGAAATAAACAATGGAAGTCGAGACAAGCAGCTCTTCTACTTGGCGACTCGTCGCCTTAGTCTAAAGTCTCAACTAGATCAAATCTCAGTCCGACTCTAGAAGCTCCACTAATGGCGACACCACAGATCTAAGCCTCCTCTCCATTTCGATCCACCGCAGCCTCCTCACAAAATGGCGAACTACCTCGCTCAGTTCCAGTCTATCAAGAGCTCCTGCGATCGCCTTGTCGTCTCTAGTAAGTGTCTCAATTACTCTTTCAGATTTGTGCTATTTACACTACCTCATTTGATCAATCACTAACTTGTGGGACCCATTTCTGACATGCTTCAGTCGAAGATGTAAGTGATTTGTGGCCGAGTATAAAGGAAGGGTTGGAAGCACGTCTTCCCTTGAAGAAGGCTACACTTAACAACCGGACGAGAAACCCAGTTCATGTGGAAAATTTGCCGGCCGAGTTTATTTTGACTACTGATGCAAGACTCAGGAGCCGGTTTCCTCAAGAACAGTACCTGTTCTGGTTTCGTGAGCCATATGCCACTATTGTACTTGTTTCTTGTGAGGTATGGTTCATGAAATCAATTGTATATAATTTGAGCATTGAAATGGTTAGATTAGTTTTTTAAGTAAAATGTGGAAGTGGCATAATAGTACATGGGATTATTCAGGGCAAATTATATAGTTTTTAAGAAAAAATTTCATAGTTCAAGTTTAGTTGGGAAGTCATGACCTTAATTGAATTTACCAAAGCTCACTTTAGGATTAATTGAGGTTTGACTGGACACAATGAAGATCTATTGAGGATTCATTAAGATCTCATGGTGCATGGATGGCCTGGTTTGTTTGGTTAGTAGCTTAAATTTTGAACTTTAGATGCTAAGATGCATTTTGGGGAGTATTAAATCATAGTTACTATATGCGTTGTGGATGTACTATTCCTGCAGCAAACTTTACCCATTTTTCTTTTATTATATGTATATATTTTTTTCGAATTAGGACCTTGATGAATTCAAGACAATTCTAAAGCCACGGCTGAAGTTGATAGTGCAAAATGAGGAGAGAGAGTGGTTCATAGTTTTTGTTTCTAAGGCTGATCCTAGCAATGACCAAGCGACCAAGATGGCCAAAAAGGTATATGCTCGGCTTGAGGTTGATTTCAACACTAAAAAGAGAGAAAGGTACACTCCATTACATTTAATACAATACTTTTCTCTTGGGTTAATCAGCTGTAGCTAGCATTACCATACAATTCACTTATGTTGGTACTGTTCACAATTCCTTGACAAAGTTGCTCGATACAATACTCTTATACAATTGATGCTAAAGTACGGAGGGTTGTATATAAGTGCATTTTTATTTCATGTTATTAATTGCACATACGGGGACTGGCATACAAGAAATCCTTTGGAACATTTTGATACTTGGTAAAAGAGGATTAAAATTGAACTTGTAGGAGAGATAACCAACCCAAAGTGGCCCCAATCACTGGGTCTTGCAGCCCATTTAGATTCACATTCAGACCTCCAAACTCCACATGTTCATGTTTTACCTAATTTCTACGACTCCACAATTGGATTTTGAACAGGTGTTGCAAGTATGACTTGCATGGCCCTGAGGCAAGCTTTTGGGAGGATTTAGATTTGAAATTAGCGGAGTGTATCAGGAATACACTGGACAGGCGTGTCCAGTTCTATGAAGATGAGATTCGAAAACTCACTGAGCAGCGGTTCATGCCTATCTGGAATTTTTGCAACTTCTTTATTCTCAAAGTATGAGTTCTTTAAATTGAACAGTATTTGGCGTTAGTTTCGGAGTTGTGTTTTTTATTTAGGACATGTCCTTAACCATTAAGTGTTAACTCACTTGCTCCAATAGTATGCTATGTATCAGACTTCATGGAAGTTCACCAATTTGACGTCCTTGTTTTGTTTCTCTTGGCTTGTATGTTGCTAATGACGTATTGTGAGGGTTAATGGGTTAAGTTTAGGTTTGTTGAGGTATAACTGAGTTCAGCGAAATTGGTTTCAATTGAGGCTTAATGTGTTGAGTTGGAGATCTGTAGCATAACTAGGATTCAAGTACCTTACTGGCCAGCTCCTGTGCTTGTATGTTCAAGCAGAAATTTAGTCACAGAGAAGTTCCAAATCCTTAATTGCAATAACTCCATCCGGAACTCTGAAGTGGCAATTTGGTGAATTTTTAGGAAAGTGTGGCTTTTATGTTTGAGATGGCCAACCTCCATGAAGACGCTTTACGTGAATACGATGAACTGGAGCTCTGCTACTCAGAAACAGGTTTCTTGATTTCAAATACATTTCTTCCACTACTATAACTGCTTTTCCAGAAGATTCTGGACCATCCAAAAAAAGTGATTTTGTACTTATCTAAAAAATAGTTTTAAAAAAATCCAAAAAATTTGGTCTCCAAGCACATTTTAATATGAATCATGTTGAGCGGTTCAATTCGACTGTTTGGACATTGAAAACGGAGATAAGAATGTGAGGTATGATTGGGCACAAAAACAAAGGGGCATTTTAACCAAACTCTATTTTTAAAAAGAAAAAGTTATCATAGCTGGAATTGCATTCCTTCATCTGTTTGCCCTTTTGTGTTTATAACCTACAGCTGGGACACCAGGGAAGCACAGAGATTTCGGAGGGATAGATCATGGAGACGATCAGGCTGCTTTGCTTAATCCCGGCTTTAAACAGTTAACACTTATTGTCCAAGATGATTCTTTTAGAGAGTTTGAGTTTAGGCAGTATATCTTTGCTTGTCAAGCTAAGGTCGGTAACATATCTCTTTTCATTTTTCTTATATTATTTCCAATTACAATTATGATTTACAGATTTTGCCAAGAAGACCATGTATTTCTAATATTTATATGTACAACTTGCACCAGATGTTTTTGGATGCAGATTAATACAAGGATTATTTGAGCAAAGCTCAACTAAAGTAAACTTGATTTTCTTATATTAACTCCACTAATGGTTTTAACCAGTTCATTGTATGTACTACTAATGGTTTAACCAGTCCAAATAAATAACAATATCCAAACATTCTACTTTGAGAAGGAGGGCATAACTCTTAAATCATTTTTCTTGATCTCTTTGTAAAGCTCTTGTTTAAGCTGGGCCGTCCGCTCGAGGTTGCTGCTAGAGGCCACTCATTCGTCATCAGCTTCTCTAAGATTTTGGCCATGCATGAGGTACATGAATTTCTTCCTATTCTTTCAAGTGCTGGAAAAGCTCCAGTGCAGATGAAATGGATAAATTTTAATCTGACACGAATCTCAAAACAGACCCCTATATCTAAATAGGCACCATATTACTTTTGGCTCAGCTGCGAGTATTGTACTCAGTCCGGTACCTGAGGGGATACGGACTCGTTGGGGTGGGGGAGGGGGGCTGGTACATGACTTATTTTGTAGAGGATGATTTCGGAGTTTATCATTATTTGGAGTTGGATGTTCGAGGATGGGTTTGAATTCCATTAAATGTTTGTGGGGGTTGTGAGGGTTGGGTTGATTAGTATTCTGTAATTATGTATCCTATGGTTGTTTTTTCAAGATGATTACCATTGTTTGTTATCTAGTTTGGTTTGTCTAATTGATAATATCCACGAAATGTTAAAACCCCAATTGTAATATCAGCTGATTGCTGGTATTTGAAGGTAAATATCAGTCACTGACAGAACCGTTACCTTTCAACTTTAATTGGCTTCTATTAGAATTTGGTGGTTTAATTATAGCTATGTAATTTATAAGTTTTGTTGGAATTTTATTAGAAATGTCTCTTGACAGACTTACCCTTGGTCAGATTATTTTTTTTGAAATTTTCTTGTTTGGGATTTTAAAATCAACATTTCTTCTTCCTTGCACATTTTCATAGAATGCCTTGCCATTTTGCTTCCGAGAAGTATGGGTTATAACAGCTTGCTTGGCTCTGCTCAAATCAACTACATCGCACTATGATGGTGGTGTCATGTCACCTGACATTGAGAGAGAGTTTTACCGCCTTCAAGGTGATCTATATTCCCTTTCCCGTGTTAAGGTGAGTCTTTTTCTTTTTTTTGCATGTTTCCTTCAAAATTTGTTGAATCTAGACTTTTTTACATATGTTTGTAATATCCTTTTTCATTGGTCTTGGTTATCTGATTTGTAGTCTAATTATACTAAATCATTTTACCATTCATGGAAATATTATCTGAATTTGTAGTCTACTTTTTAATTCAAGTTAGAGATGCCATTGTGTGTTTGGAACTAGCAGGTCAGTACAGTATTTTTAGTTTAGGTTCTAGGTGCCATTTTTTGCTGGATATTTGCATACTCCTTTGATATTTGTCCATTTTTTTGTTGGACATTTTTTGTTGAATATTTGCATTTTTTGTTGGATATTTTTAGTAAGTTCATCCATTCTATATTTCTATTATATAAACTGTGCTTGCTTCAAGAAATCTACTAACATATTTCTTTGATGTCTTTGAAGTTTATGAGGTTGGCTTATTTGATTGGATATGGACATGAAATTGAGAGAAGTCCGGCAAACAGGTCTGTCCTGAGCTCCTATGCTGCTACTTGTTACTTTGCCAGCATTTAAAAGAATAATCTGCTACTAGAATTTGGCTTGATCAAACTATATTTATCGGTTTGCAGTGCTGCTCTGAGCATGCTTCCCTGGCCAAAGCCACCTATCTGGCCTGCGTTATCACCAGATTCTTCAGCTGAAGTTCTTGCAAAAGAGAAGGCAAGCATTTTTTTGTTTTATACCGAATTTACTCTTATAACTTTTGATCTCTTGCTAACTTAAGGATAGGTCAGTAGTGATTAACCCAGACTGATTTGGTTAAAAAGTATATTAATACTTCATATGTTATGTTATGATCTGGAAAGGATAAATCAAACCTGTTGCATGACAAATAATGTTATCTTGCAAATAAAAGCAGATGATTCTTCAGTCGAAACTGAGAGAGAAGCACTTCAATATACAAAGAAAGGTTCTCCCGCTTGAACCCTCTCTCCTCCTCAGAGAAGCCAACCGCCGCCGTGCTTTCCTCTCTGTGGGGAACATGTCTGAACTTCTGGAAGGCCATGCTAATGATGGGTAATGTGCTCAAACACTGATTTTAATTTTTTGTTTAATTCCCAATCAATCACAAATGTAATGCTTGTTCTAAATGTTGGATGGCAAGAACACAATTTCTGTTTCAGTTCATCTTGGGTTTGAGTCCCTTACCTGTTAAGTCTCAAGCCCTCAACTGACCTTAATTTAAGAAACTTCCTATTGTGTAATATAACCTTGGGAGTGAGGCTATGGTACAATGAATAGTGCATATTGTTCCTTACTATTGATCAATATCTTTATTTTTAAAGTCCAAACAGTTGATAAATGGATAAAAATAATTAGTTTTGGTCAAATGTTTGGCAATCCTTGACTCAAAAGTCTAGACTTCTTTAAATCCCTTTGTTTCCTTATCATCTTGACAGTTCAGGTCCAGATGCAAATTCGAGACTAACTTCTAAAAATCCTAGCTACATGTCTCGTACTTTCTCGGGGCCCACAATCTCTGAGAGTCGAGATCGTCCAATGACGTTGTCTGAAGTTCATGTTGCAGCAGAGTATGCTTTGAAGCTGACTGTATCAGATCCAGATTTATTGAATTCCCTCTCTTCACTAGAGGAGTTTGAGGTACTAAGTTGCTTTTGTAATGGTGCCCAATTCAGACTTTGTAGTACTATCAACTAGTCATTAGCTGGAACCTTAAATGTCCATTATTGTCAGATTTTGTCACTGGGGCACACATTTGTTTTCTTTTTTTCTAATAAGGAGTGGCTCCCATGAAGTGTTAAAACATGAGCTGGCATTGCTAATACTTGTAGCTTAAACTGATATGGAGTAGCAATTAGTCGACCTCACCCATGCAATATGTTTGTTTCTTTTAATCATTTACAGCCTATGTAGCACATACGATAATTAATTTTTCGGTTTAGTTTCTGTTGAGACACAAGTGTTGGTGCTGTGTTGAACATGGACACGTCACGAATTCAAATTCTAAGAAGGAAACTGTTTTATTAATATGCACTTAACAGTGCCATGCACTGTAACTATATATATATTTTTTTTTTTGAGATTCCAATTCTAGCTTCACTTCTTTATGTTCACAGAAAAAATACATGGAGCTAACAAAAGGTGCCGCAGACAACTACCACAAGTCCTGGTGGAAGAGGCACGGGGTGGTACTTGACGGAGAAATTGCTGCCTTACACTTCAAAAAAGGTGAAATCGACCAGGCTGCAAAGTCATATGAGAAAGTCTGTGCCTTATACTCTGGCGAGGGATGGCACGAGTTACTCGCTGAAATACTCCCAAATCTAGCCGAGTGTCAAAAAATACTAAATGACGAAGCAGGTTACCTATCCTCGTGTGTACGGTTACTATCCCTTGACAGTGGGTTGTTTTTGACAAAAGAGAGGCAGTTGTTCCAATCAGAGTTGGTGAGGCTTGCTCATGGCGAGATGAAGCATCCAGTTCCGCTCGATGTCTCGAGCTTAATCACCTTTTATGGGACCGCAGGCCCCGCATTGGAACTGTGCGATGGAGACCCTGGTGTGCTGCGTGTGACTGTGTGGAGTGGCTTTCCTGATGAGATTGTGTTGGAGCATCTTAACTTGACGCTATCGGCTTCCTTTGGTGCAGATGAAGGTGTTGAGGTACCAGCTATTTTTTAGTTTTTTGGTTTGTACTGGGCCAGGGGTGCATATGCCCTGCGGTACTTCACCTTAATGAGCCCCCAGCCAAGTGGTATTATAGGGGGTCCACTTTAAGATTCATGCCAGATTAAAAAGAATGGTTCAGATCTCATTCTACCCCATGCGGTACCCAACTGGATCTGACCTCACTGGCGCAAGGCACCACTCATGGCACCTGGATCTAACATTTACCCTTTTTCCATTTATCTTGGTTGTTGGCATTTGCTTGGAAAGCTGAATTTGGTTATTTTTCGGACAATTGAAGCTTAATTTCAAAGTTGAGGTCTAGTTAAACTTTATCTTAATCAGCTTAATTGCATCTGGGAGGGTTAGTTGCAAATTTGGTTAAGACACAGTTTCTCAACTATATCTGGTACCAGTGCTCTTGGGCAATGTAAACTTGTAAAGCACTCAAGCTTGATTCTCTTTATTTTCTGTGGAAAATATTTTGCATCTACCATCATTATATTTTTTTACCCAAGTTTCTAGGACTGAAGCATGATCTGTCCAGGAGTAATTGCATATAACATATGGTAGCTGTAGTTTATGTTTCTATGATAAAAGGCCGTTTCTTTATATACACTTGCATGATGCACCACCTTTCTTGTGGTTCTGGTTATGGAATTGTATTGTGTAACCTTATACTTCTAACCTTTCTTTCATTTCAGCCAATAAAGAGTTCAGAGCAACATCTATTGAAACCTGGTAAAAACATAATTACTCTGGATCTCCCACCACAAAAGCCGGGCTCCTATGTGCTGGGTGCTCTAACTGGTCAAATTGGCCACTTACAATTTAGGTCACATGGCTTCTCGAAGGCAGGCCCTGCTGATAGTGATGATTTCATGAGTTATGAGAAACCAACACGCCCCGTTCTGAAAGTAATTTTTTGTGGTTCATATTCTGATTAATGGATCTTATAAGGGGAATGAAATTGTAGATGTGTTCTTGATTATTTATTAGATCAGTTCTAATGGAGTTGGGGTAATTTGAAGTACTTAGGCCATCCATCAAATGATTTGAAAAGTTTAATGGTTATTATTAACTGATTTTTGATGGAATGGCCAAAAAAATTCCAAGTTTGACCAAATTTCATGTACACTATACTAAATGACAGTGGTGGTGAAGAGTAACAAATGGTAGTACCATCTTTTGTACAATTTTCCTTCGTTTGTGCTGACCTGTGATAGTGATTTCCACGGTTAATCTGTTTTTGTCTCATTAGGTATTTATTTTAGTAAAAACAACAGGAATAAAGCAAAGGAAATTTCTATGACTAACCTAACTAATCTTTTACTTTCTAGGTGCTCAGTCCAAGGCCTCTAGTTGACATCACTTGTGCAGTATCGTCAGCTCTACTCATGAACGAACTTCAATGGATTGGTTTAATCATAAAGCCTCTAGACTACTCTCTGAAAGGTGGGATCCTACACATCGATGCGGGGCCAGGGCTCAAAATTGAAGAGTCCCATTTGATTGAGATAGAGGGTCATGACCCAGCTGAAGGTTTTGAAAAGGTGCCGATTGAAGGAGGTAAGGTGGCGTTGCCTGATTGGGCGAGTGATGTTACTACTATTCTGTGGTTTCCTGTTCGTGCTATTGATGAAAACATTGCTAGAGGAACTTCCTCAGGTGAGAATAATAACTATATAGTAATTAACTATTTAATTTTTTTGGGCCTCTGAAACAAATGGCGATGAAGCTGGTTATGTATATGTTTTAAACCCGCTTCTAAAATACTTTCTGATTGGATTATTTATAATATGTCACCACATATAGGGTCGTTGTACTGCAAGTCTTTTTAGCTGTCCATTTCTTTTCTGGTTCTTGTACTTAAAGAATGAGACCATCCAATCAAATGATACCCTAGGAAGAAAAAAAGAACGGAAAAAAGTAAAAGAAAAAAAAGTTTGGTAGAAGCAGCCCCAAGGTTGTTGCCAGTAAGATACATGAGAGTTTTTATTTGAATCTGTTACTTCTGTTATAAGATATTATTCCTACTTTTGCTGCCTTGATACAGCACTTCTGCAAAAGCCTAGTATTGTAGATGGCATGAGAATGATTGCACTTAAACTTGACTTTGGAGCTTTCCGCAACCAAAATTTTGAAAGGCATCTCTCTCTCTCTTGATATTTTTATCTATCATTTAACTCACATATTAGCCTTCTTTAAGATGTTGTTGATTAGCTTGTATTAAAAAATATTGTCCTCTACATACCACCACTGATCATCACTTGGAGCAGGACTTGCATTGTACTGGTACCTTGAAAAATGCAATCAAGCCATACTTTGTGCAATTGCCTAATATAAGTTTAATTAAATCCAATTAGCCTCAGTTTTACCTTCCTTTTGTGCAACTAAACAAAACAAGGAAAGGGAAGGCAATAAATGGAACATGGCTAATATGAGGTTCTTACAACTGTTTTTTCTTGTCCAGGACTATTGCGGTGACCTTCACTGATCCGTTTCATGTCACCACACGCCTCACAGATAAAAGCACTGATAGTACTCTACTTCTACAGGTGTCTTTTCTTCCTCTAATCAATTTTATACACTTTGGGGTTTTTATTTGAATTGTGTGTCACATGTCATGAATTGAAATTGGATATCATAAACGAGGCTGTTGAACTAACAAGCACCACTACAATTAGTAAAAATATTTATATTTCTATTTGAAGATGCCCAAACAATATTTTTTTGAAATAGACTTCATGAGGGACGTGCTTTTTTCATACTCCCCACGTTTCTATAGGCATGGGCACTTGAGAAATTTGTTTCCTCAAGACACTCATTGTTCTTTGTTTAATTGTTTCTATAGGTAATGCTTCAATCCCAAGTAAAGGCCGCTCTGAACATAAATGATGCACAGCTAGACCTTCAAGATGGATTTGAGCATGTCGCCAAGACTGACAGACGGCCAACATTCCGCACTTTTCCCTTGGTTATATCCCCCTCTTCTAAGGCCGGGATTTTGTTCACTGTTTCTCTATCTACCATTGAAGGTGGTCATTTATTTCTCTCAAAAAGTCAAACTTTCTTGATATTGAACTTCTCACTTGTCTTTGTTCTTCTTGAAGCTTTGATTTTATTTGAAAGAAACATATAAATTTTGTACTGTATCGACCAATGAATTGTATTGCTACATTATTTTTGAAACCTCAGAAATACAATTTCCATGTTTGTAGATTCCTCTCAAATGTGCTGCTTTTGTTAACTTATCTGCTCTTAGTCTTCTTACATCTGCTTGCGATCTCCAATTTAGTAATCTTTGATGAATACCATAATTCAATTTTAATATGTATTAACTTTTTCAGAAGAGACCCCGGAGCAAGATAGTATACTAAACTTGAAGTACGGAATATCTGGAAACAGAACGGTTGGCGCCCATGCACCGATTCTGGCCAATGGAGAAGGTTCTGAGGAGATGGTATTCAAGGTTGCACTGGCATTGCAAAGGCCTGTTCTCGATCCCTGCGTGGCAGTTGGGTTCTTGCCCTTCTCGTCAGACTGCCTCAGGGTGGGCCAGCTTGTCAATGTCAGATGGAGAATCGAGCGGTTGAAGAACCCAGAGACCGACATTTCTGCTTCATGCAGGGTAAGACTGCTAAAACCATAGGGAAATGCATGCTGCACTGATAAAACTCAGTTATGACGTCATATATGTACATGCATGATAATTTAAAACTGTGTGCTATATTAAAGGGAAACAAAAAAAGCAACATAAGAAAAAGTATGTACAGGCATAAATCATGATGCATCCTGATGAGAGAGATAGCTGCTTAAGCTTTCTTAAATTTATTCATTTTTTCTCTTTGTCAATTTTTTAAATGCAATTTCAATTGTGGTTAATGTACTTATATGATAGGATGAGGTATTATACGAAGTAGAAGCACAGCCTCAGAACTGGATGGTTGCGGGGAGGAAAAGGGGACATGTATCCTTGTCCACTGCACAAGGTAACTTAATTTATCAAGATTCTAATTCCATCTTTTAACAGGGTCTAAATGAATTATTTTCCTTTTTTAACATCCATTCTAATATATGACAGGATCAAGGATAGAGATAACAGTGACTTGTATACCACTGGTATCCGGGTATGTCCACCCTCCGCAACTGGGGTTACCGGAAGTGGGAGAACAAAATATCAGCTGCAATCCAGCTGGGCCCCACCTTGTATGCGTCCTGCCTCCTACACTTAGCTCTTCATATTGTATTCCAGCTTGATTTTCATTCTTCTTTTTCTTTTTTCATGATGTAACTTGTCTTTTATTTTTTTATTTTTTTCTTCCATCTGTGTTGTAAACTTGTAATTACTCATTTGGTCCCTGTTTTGTTTTGAGTCATTATAAAATGGTTTTTGAGCCTTTTTTTTTTCCATTTGGTGTTTGACAAGTGTCCTTTTAAGAAGGGTAGCTCTATGATGTGGTTGGTTCGTAGTATCAGCAAGTGATGTACAAAATGAGCACCTGAGCAAAACTAAGCTTGTATAAAAGATGGGAATAGTTAGTTACAAAATTGCGTGCAACTAAGCTTATATTTTTTATCCTTTTCTTTAACAAAATAATTGGCTACTAAGATACAAAATACGAAAAAAATGCTGATGAGCTTGGAGGTTTTTGTTCACCCAGGACATGCTATCCATATCCTTCAAAGTTATAAAAGCATGAAAATGGTGGTACATTCAAACTATGAAATGCAGTGTGCTGATAACTGATAATCATATAAACAAAATTCTTTATTGAATACTTAATTTACTTTCAAACTATGAAAGTGATTAGGAAGTTGGAGATCTTAGAGGGTCAATGTAATTTTTGGATGTGAGTTGAATCTGTGTTGGAGCTTTTACAAAGGAAAAAGGCCTTTTATAAATCAATCACATCACATCATTCTTCTCAGAGAAAAAATATTAAATAAATGAATGTTATTTGTGGGTGCCTAGCATCAATTTTCTGAATTGTCACTCTTCCAATCAATCACATCACATTACAACATTTATTTTTTATTTTTTTTTATTTTGGGTACAACTACAAGAATTTTATAAACCAGTTTTAACATTACATCTGTGTCAAGAAAAAGAGCTCTCTGCATACAACAACAAAATGCAAATCCAAATATGGCTACGCCTGCTGCCTACAGAGATTAAACCAAATTACAGCTGTACACAAAGCACAAGAACAGTAAAACAAAGATGGCCATCAGCAATTCCACTTTTGCTAAGAAAACCACTGGTACAGAGGCAGCAAGCAATCCTACACCAGTATTTCAGTGGTACTTGTCAGTAGGAAACACAATTGGTACTTAACAAAGGAGCTTCTGCTGAGAACAATCCCCCTTTGACATAAAGCAATCCCCATGTGACAATCATACAACTAGAAACATCAAACATAAAACAAGATAATCTTACATGAAGCCCCCCCATGATAAAAAAAATCACCAACGGTAGCACAGGGTCCATTCATGTCTAATTTCAGATATACCCCTGAAAATCAAAATTTTACCCTAAAGGCAGCCCCCAAAGAACCTGAAATGAAACATCTAAAACCACATCTCAACCAAGCAATACACCAAAATCCATGCTGACACCATGATATTAGGCATCTGAAAAACTTCCTCAAATACCCCTATATATTAACATAAACCTACATAGTGTTATACACATATCTACTAACTATCCAAAAGTAAAAATCCAAATGAAGAACAGTCAGGCACAACTAAATACACAAGCAATATAACTAATAGTTCACTGAATAATCAATCAAGCAGTCACAACTACAGTATAGACAAGCAACTAACTACACAAGAAATTAATAGTTTAGCACATCTCCTCAACTCCATAACATAACTGAAACAATTTATGACATCTTTGCCACCTCTATTAGATTTGAGCAGTCACCAGTGAGAGGGGTGTTAGGTCAAGGCTGAGATTAATGCGAGGGGGTAGGAGGCGGGGATGGAGGAAAACGCCCACATCCAGGCAGATACCGACGCACGGCAGAAACATGGCGACGCTTGGGTGGAGGAAAGTTGTTGCTGCCAGGGACCCACTGACAAACATCTAGGGGGACACAGTCAGCAGAGCAAGAGGGAGGAGTAACACGTCCACATCCTGAGGGCCACCGGCGGACGGCCGATACATGGCGAGGCTTCAGATTGTGTGCTGATGGGGCCTCTGAGATTCGCCGCTGTGGCTTAGGCTGTGGCTCAGGCTCACCATTGGGGCGTGCAGTTGACTGGCACTTCTGGGGGCCCCACTTGGAGCTAGAGCAGACGGTCGCCAGATCAGAGAGGTTAGAGAAGAACCACTCTTGGGAGATTTCTTCAGAGAAGTGCGAGGGCTTGCCAGGGCTATTCTCCCCCACCTCTGAGTGTGGGACCAGCCCTGCCAGTATGTCTGCAACTCGTCTGAAAAATTAGCAGTTTATATAAATCAAATATCTCAAAACTTAGTGCTTGAAAAATATCACAACATAATTTCATCAAGTTTGCTATTTGGATCCACTGTCTGATTATTATTTTGTTACTATATGTTATTAAGACAGGTTGACAGGTTCTTCATATATATTATTTTGTTGCTGTTATCAGAATAAATTCTGACAAAGTTCAGCAACTGCAATTGTAGGTAAAAGCTTTACCAAAAGCTAAAGTAATCACTTTATTATGTCTAATTGGACAAAAAATAACATGAAAAAAAAAGTTACCATACTATGGTTTGACTGGTATGGTAACCGTCATTTGGCTGTTGTTGGTGCCTGTGTTCTAGTACCGCATCACTGGTACCTTATATTGCATTTGAGTATGTGCAAGATTGGGTCTGGTATAGGCCAGTAAGGTACCAGACCTAGTCCATAGTAACCTAGCAGCAAAAATGGACTAAAGTTCACCCAATTATTTGAATAGAATCCCCTGCAGCAAAATTTTATTGAATAATATCCAAATGTTAACAGTGGTTGATGAAAAGACGTATAACAATTCTGCGTAATTTATAAATAACACCCTGTACCAGTGGATAATGTGTAATTACCTCTTTTGTCGGCAGTCAGTACCAATTGCTGCAGCAGCAATAGGCATGTGAGGCTGGAATTTAGAGGAGGCGGTGTCCTCCAAATCCTCTTCAGATGCCTGGAGCTGCAACCCCATGAGTTCCTCATTGAAGCATGCAGCGGACAGGCAATTCTGTGGAGACCACTCTGTTCTAGAGCATGACGCCGCAGAATCAGATGGGGGCCGACAGAAGAACCATGGGGAGACAAAACTGGATTGGTAGGGTCTCCCGAGGCTATTCTCCGCGTCTGATGAAACTGGAGTGCGACTGTCAGATGGCTCTGACGTGCTCAATTCAGGTAGCATGTGGAATGCTGACCTGATAAATTAGCAGAAAATTGAATCTTAATTTTTGTTTTGTAGGTTTGCTGTGACCTAATACTAACCGTATTAGGCGAAGAAATGGAAGAGCGAGCGAGAGAGAGAGAGAGGTAGTAATAGCATACCAAAAAATGGAAGAGTGAGAGAGAATGGCGCTGGTCGACGAAGGCTTGGTCAGGGTAGAGAATAGAGAAGAGAGAGCAGAGAGCTGGAGGAGAGAAAATGAAATGAAATGAAGGGGTGCGGGGAGGGAAAATATATAGAAATAGAAATAAAAATAGAAAGGGAGACGCGGCGGGGCGAGCGGGGGAGGGAAAAAATAGAAAATGTTATTTTGGGGAATTTCTAAATTAATTCGCCTTTTGACTTTACATCTGGACTGCTAAATTAACTCAATCAATTATTAAAAGTCAAAACGGATTCGGATAATTCAGCGGATTGGATATCCGCGATGTTCGGATCCAAAATTACTACTAGAGATAAATTGTATCCGGACTATTTTATTTTTTTAATCAATTCTCTGCTCTCCGCGGATCTGAAATGGACGACTCAGATTAACTAATAATGGTGTCTATTGGCGGATGTCGCGGGGGGCAGTATAATTTGTGCTCTGAGATGCGTGCCAAGATAAAAGAACAATCTTGGACCGTACGTTCCTAATTTGCTTGAGTCGTACCTGGGGTGATCCCAATTGTTGCAAGAAAATATTTAACCGACTTCTTCTTTTTCTTCTTATTTCTTTATCATCTTCAAGCATTAATGGAGAAATTGCTTTCAAGCGACTTGGGCTCTCCAATCTCCTTATCCCTTAATTTGCTGTTACTTCTCATATCCACTGTAATTTCTTCATCTAATTATATGCTAGTAAAAATTTTATTTTCTTCATTAAAATTCTTCTTATCATAGAACTAACTCAAACATAATTGGAAATTAATTTCATGAAAATAAGAAAAAATATGAAAAAAAGAGCATACCAGAACATTTGTGCTTCTTGAGCCGTCTTTATCTTTTGGAGAGCAACGAACCCGCCAAAACCTCCATATATATATTTTTTTTAATCTCCTAATTTTTACCATCTAATTAACTTCTAAAATCTAGCTAAGAGATTTTGGTTTACAACTTCATTCTCTTCTAAAGAGAAACACATGTGCGGCGTCCAAAATAAGCATGCTCACGCTATTTAACTAGAGGGTTCAAATGCCTCCATTTTTTGTACCTTCACCATGCTTTCATTTTCTAAAACTTTAATAATTCAAAATTTAAAACTTAAAAATCAAAATAAAACCGTTGGATATGATCTACATCATTTTATCTATGCACATGTAAAAAATTATGACATTTCAATTTTATTTTAATTGTCATCAAGAGCTTATAAAAAATGCACTAATTTGGATGATTTTTAGACGTTGATTTTTGAACTTATTGATTCACATAAAAACAAAATTGAAATGTGATAACTTTTTATGAGTATATAGAGAAAATAACATATATTACATCTAATGGTTTTATTTTGACTTTTAAATTTTAAATCTTGAGTTATTAAAGTTTTAAAAAATAGAGGCACAAAAAATAAAAGCATTTGAACCCTCCTCATTTAATTATAAGCAAAAATATAATTTATTTTAACAGTTGGAGATGCTCTAAGTACCTAAATAACCTGGTTTTAAAAACCATGCCGTAGAAAATATCGCCCTCGTTTTTAGAAAGCACAAACCATATTCCTAACTGTTAATAATAATTAAATAATTGAAGGGTATAATTGTAAAATAGGAAAAAGGGTAGTATTGTAAAATTGTAAATAACACTAACCATATTCCTAACCCTACTCATTTATTGAGCATCTTATATATGCTCCGATCCCCGAACGATAATGTGAAGAACCTCTCCTGCACAATACATTATCCTGTGAGAGATGTGCATAAAAAACAAATAGAGATAATTTATGAATTCACTACATAAAAAAAACAAAAAGAGAACTCATTTTTTTTTTTTTTTGCTTAATTAGGACACAATTAGAGACGAGCTGACTATTGAGAGGTGAACAAACCATGCATTTGAGGACACTTTGGCCACTAAACTTAATCATGACATAATTTGTTTTTGGTTCAGGCTGTAATTTACGTTATTTAGCCATCCCCAAAAACACATTATTAGTGAACCAGAGGAATATAAGGAAATTAGATTATCAGTGTATCCAAATAACAAATATTCTAAATAAATGTCTATTTCCTTTTTAGGGTACATGGTATTAATTAGTATTCCTAACACATTTTTTCTTCAATTAAAATAAATGGATACTAACCTTTTGTTTCTTTCCTTTTTCTACACCATTCATGCTGAAATAAAAGATAGTTCGTCTGGTCACAACAAAAAAATGAAGAAAGTATATCTTAGCTGCAATTGCATGCTTTCAGAATTAATATACAACCATTACTTCATTAAAATTTATCAGTTATGTTTTGCAAACAAAACAAATGAAAATATAATAATTTTCATAAAAGCATGCATGTCCGTCATTAATCATGCATACAACTCTTTTGCTCATGATGGAACTAGAAAATTTTAATAGGGGTGTCTGTTATTTTACTTGACAAACTTCAAATAAAAATACTGTATGCAATTTATGCAGTATACTAGAATCTCAATTTTGTTGGCAACTTTTGTGTATTAGAAATTCTTATGGAGAAATAACAGTAATTGCATTAACATGAAATTAATTTTTAGAATGATGAAACCCTTGTGAGCGCAAGCATTTACTAATTGTCATCTTAAATCTATACGTTCAGTTATAAATTAACTATCAAATAACCAAAAAAAATTGAGAAACACATGAATAACACAAAAAATAGCCAAGCATTAAATTTATTAATTCTAAATCTTTTTTCTCCCAAAAATATCACCATCGTTAATATTATTTTGCCCATAAAAATTGTTTGCGAGACATCCTACTTTGAAAAAAAAAATAGTAAATTGAACTATAAGATCCTGAAGATAACATCGAATGGGAAAATAAATTAGATTTCAGAATTTTGATTCAAACTGTGGCAAATATTTTTGATAAGTTTTCAGTTTATGTGATAATTATATATTAGAATTTGTAGAGACAAATTAATCATATATTTGCAGTTTATGACAATATTTTAAACTATGGAATTATGAATGAAAAATTAAAAACACATAAGACATTAAGCAAAATTTCTGCCAATAGCATATAATGGATGGAGGCTTGGCTTAATTTTCTCCCACATACTTGATGCATGAGGATATATATTAATTGTGGGATCATGTGGTTCAGGTTTACTCCTTTTATAATTGTATAGAGAAATGGTTTCTATTAAATAGGCAATGTGGGATTAAGCAATATGCGAACCGATGTCACAAATCTTTTTATTTTAATTAACGGGATTTGAGATGGTATAATATATAGGCACGTTATAATGACTACAGAGTAACGTACAATGCCCCATATTTTACAACTTTCTATAAACCAACCCATATTAAAAAATATATAATAATATCCATACCAAAAATGTTTAAAAACTATATATATATATATATATATAGAGAGAGAGACTAACGTGCATTCGAATGTATATGAGCTGAAATACATAAGGTCCAAATTCGATTTTTCAAAATCCAAACGGTTGATCTGAACCGTTCATCTTGTTCTCCATATTAATATGTGCTTGGAGACCAATTTTTACATTTTTTTTTGAATTTGTTTACTATTTATTAAGTATTTTACAAAATTGTTGATCCAACCGTGGTTTAACAAAACAGTAAAACCAGCAGCCACCGTTGGATCAACAATTTTGTAAAATACTTAATAAATAGTAAAAATATTATATTTTGCTAATTACTACCTCAGATATGAGCCATTTATATAATATTATAATGAAGAAGATGCATATCAACAAATGAAAATATAATTAAGCATAATGCCATGACAAATAGGAAAAGAGATAATGACATGATAATTAGTTCGTTTTGCAAGAGATTATATTAAAGAAAAAATAATTGATAAATGTCAACCACAAGATCGGCACTAAACAATTTTAATAGAAATGGAAACATTATAAATTTAAATTATAATAATAATTTAGTAGAAAAAAGTAATAAATTTGATAAATTTATGAATTTATGAATTTTTTTTGAAATTTAACTAGAAGAGTAATTATTATACTATGAATTTTAAAAGAAAAAAAATATGTAGTTTTGAAAATTTTGAAAAATATGCATGAAAAAAATAGTCGTAACTGAGTGTATATATAAAAGAGGAAATAAGCCAACAATATAACGTACAAAAGATTTCTATCACATATTATTTTTTAATACATATATATTTGTCCTTCAAGGAACAACAAAGTGTGTGCTTTTAGTAGCCATTGTAATATAAAATTATATGATGGTTGTTTATAAGAAATATTATTTTGGAGTTTGAAAATGTTATAATCTAGATCCTCTATTATGTTTGCCTGACATACTTGTATACAGAGTCATAGCCTCATAGGCAATCAATTTAGAGCTTGGGAGTTGGGACAGTTTGGTACGATATGAATCTGTTGCTTTTTCAAATTTAACCGTTCAAAATTTTATATTCACGTATCTCTATAAAAAAAAATTTTATGCACAAATCTCAACAAATTTGAATGGTTAGATTCGGAAAAGCAGCAGAGTTCATTCCAGTTTGGTATATGTATGTTCCCTCTATCTAGTACAAGGAAACCAAGAGCACAAAATAGGCCTCTTGTTGTATACTTTGTGTAGAAAAAGAGGAACGGTGCACAACCTGTAAATATAAAACACGTCTAGGAACAAACAATACAAAATAGGAGAATAGGATCATGATAATAAAATTAGTGAATAATTTACGAATTGTTATAATTTGAACTGTCGACGAATTAATTTGCATATTATTTGCGAATTTTATAATTTTTTTATGAATGTTTTTTATTTTTGCTCTCTTGTAGAACTAAGATATATGGTTTGGATTCAATATATAATTCTGAATTTTACTGAACTATATTTGAATTATTTCCGAATCACGAAATTTTGATCCCGCCGAACGTTTTCTGAATCATTACGTTGCCAATAGGAATAGGACAACGCAGTGTCCAATAGAGTCCTTCCTGTAAAATGGGCAGAGAATGCACCACACGAATAACCACAGAGGATCCGGTACATGCAGCACATCACAGCAGTAAATCCTGAGTGGACTTCAGGATTTTTTGTGGCATAATGTGAGAAAAAAAAAAGAGAAAAGAGGCTATCATAGACGATAAATCAAGCCTTAATTAATTTCTAGACTTGACAACTTACAAATAAAAAAGAATATCGGTTTTATAATAAAAAATAACATTTAAAACTTTTTAATTAAAAAATCCAGGTAAAGTCTGGATCAAGTTTTTAATTAATTCATTTTACAAAACAACTTTTTCACGAAAAGAAAGCAAGTTATAACTATCAATAATGAAGAAAAGAAATTGATCTAAACCACTTTTAGTTAAAAAAATTAAGACAAGGCATTAAGGATAATTAAGTTGAGAAATGTTGTTTTACTTTTATTGAAATTTGACTTAAGAAAATGACCTGGTAGAGGTCAAAATCCTATGTCTACAAGATATCTCTAGTATTTTTCATGAATTGAACCCTTCATGAAAACGGTATAAATAATATCGGATTTATATTCGATCCGTCTTCCAAAATTTAGATGTGAATATCTGATATCCAAATATTTGTGTGGATAAGGATATTGATATGGTCTTACATTTCAGTTATCCGTATTCGAATATTAGATATAGATCATATATTTTAATATATATTATGAAAATTTTATGTTATTCACCATTATAATTAATAAATATTTTGAGCTTTTATATTTTTTAATATTTTTTATATTATTTTAATTAATATCTGATCTGATCCAGACCCATATTGATATCCGTCCGATATCCTCTCCGTTCTGGATATGGAAAAATAATAATATAAATATGATTTTACCACTATCCTCTCCGTTTTCACCACTGTTCATGAGTTTTAGCTGTTTGATATGTAATAATGGTATGACGAATAACAAACTTCACACTTTTAATATGTATTGATGGTATGAATAAACAAACTTCACACTTTGCAAATGACGGTTCTACTTCTACTACATTATTCATATTTTATGTTTTGTTTAAATATGAACTTATAATAAATTCAGGGATTGGCTTATTGCACTCAAAGAAAATAGTTACAAAAAATAATCAAGTTCTTTTGTTGAAAGATTGATATATAATTTATTGGTTGTCTACCAAGTATATGCTTATTCTAATAGTTTACGAAAAGAATTTTTTTTTAGATTTTGGAGGAAACTAAATAATGGATGCAGTCATTTAATGCAATTAAGGTATAATATATTCTAACCAGCAAATTGAAACAACAAAAATACTAATAGTGAAGCCATTATCAATCTCTACCTAACCGTAACCCTAAAGCCAAGATGTGATGCAATTATTGCAGAAAAGTTATAGCAAACTAAGAAAGGAAGAGCGAGAGGAGCTGAAAAGGTTGGTCGGTTGGAGGCTTTGGGTGACGGAGAAGAGAGCGAAACCAAAACCTCAACTGAGTGTGAAGGTTAACCTGATTTTGCTAGGCTGAGGTCGCCGTCTCAATGATGTCTCATCTGAGTCTGATAAGATACTGATCATGATGTTATCGTGAGAAGATGTCATTCTAAAAACAAAAAAAAACGAAAGCATCAGCTTTGCATATGACAACGAAAAAAAATGAAAGCATCAGCTTTGCATAGGTGCTCTTGGTGTCTCATTGCGATGCGATTTTATTATATGAATATGGTTTCAATATAATACATATAAATTATATCAAACTATTAAAAAATAAAAATGCTAATTTACAAATAATTCACGAATTATTCTTACAATCCCTATAAATTAACGAAAGCGGTGATTTTTTTTTGAATTATTTCAGAATTTTTATTTGTAAATTTTGTACTCATCCATAAGAAGCATCTTATTAAAATGTTTTCTAATTATCTTGAACATCATCTTCTCACAAAAGGTATAAATTGTCATTTTAAATCATATAGTAAAAATGACTTTCCCGTGATATATAGGTCGGATTATTCTTTATTTATTGTATATATTATCTTTTGAAATACTATAGAAATGATCAATGTAGTGCAAACATTATGTCCATAAAAAAATTTGAGATCTAGCACCCCCAATCAATACTCAAATTGCTTGAAATATTAATTGATACTCTTATCTTTGTATGCAACAACATACTTATAAATCTCCTCAAAAAAAAACCAACATACTTATAAATGTTTTTTATTCATTCTGAAATTTATTAAAATGATTTAAAAAATATTTGTCAAGACAAACCATTGTTAAATGATCTCTCGATCTAATGAGAAATTCACATGTTACCGTTGCCTAAATTATCGGTAGATAAAAGCCAAAATATTAGTCATGCACGAAACTTTTAGAATTTAGAACATGAAAAAACACAACCAGAATATATTGCCAAATATTTATATTTTCGTTAATGAGATTGACAAGGGATTTTTAGTTTCACTAGGACAAATACGTTAATTGTTTTTTTTAGACTGAAATTTTTTTATGCAATTTGAGTATTTAAATAAGTAAAAGTTAAGTTTTGGAATAGTTTATTGTTTCATTAATTAAAGAATGTATAATTTATAGTCACCAATGCCAATACCTTTACCTATGCCACAATACTAATATCATAATTTCTTAGGCTTTTGAAAAAAACTAACCTCGGTCGTTGTATGTCTACCGTTAATAGAAAACTTAAACTTAATTTTTGAAGCACTAAACAATATATTTTTGCAATCCTGATTCCGTCGGATGCTCGGGGATCATGTCATACCCGAGTAAAATTTGGATCCGTATCTTCTCCCCCTTTCCGAATTGTGGTCATATGCGCAAATATGATTTCCCTAACTAAAGTTATGACTGTTTAAAGTTCTTTAAAAAAAAACGATGCTGCCATGCAAAGACATTGATAACGCACCGATGCTTTATGCCCAGATTAATGACAGTAGAAGTACATCGATGTTTTATTGTCAAAACATTGATGATGCACCCATACTCTCTAAACGGCCATATCTTTATTATTGTTAAGATATTGATAATGTTAAAACATCGATGATGCACCTATACAGATTGGCCATAACCGGTATTAATTTTTTTCAAAAGTCTAAGAGATTATTCAAGAATTACCCATATAATTATTTTAAAATTTATTTACTATTTATTGTGTGTGTTTTCTTTTCTTTTTTTAATGAAATACGATTTTATTTATTATTCAAAGATCATTAAAATTATCTATTTCAATATACGTACTTTATACAATAATTTTTTTTTTTACACTTGAATAGCAAGGGCAGCTGACACCGAAATTTTTATTAATAGAAAATATATTAATTAAATATCGAGATTAGAGAACACTTTTGCATTTTTTCGAGATATAGAGAAAACGTGATGGTTAATCACGTCCTCTGGCCATTATAGACTATCACGGCCAGATTTAGCACTAATCATCGCATTTCTTTAAAAAATATATATATATATTTCTGGCCGTGATTATCAATCACGACCAGACATGCATATAATATGGACAAACTCAGATCTCATTCTACATGGTCAGATATTGCACTGGATTTGAATTCTAGTCGTGATTATCAATCACGGCCAGGATATATATATATATATATATATATATATATATATATATATATATATAGAGAGAGAGAGAGAGAGAGAGAGAGAGAGATGGGCTACGGTGAGTTGCGAAGTAAAGCGACTATTTTACTTCACGCTCATATTTTGCGATTTGAAAGTTCAAAATGTCGATCCGAACCGTTCATCTTGTTCTCCACATTGAAATGTGCTGGGAGACCAAATTTTACATTTTTTGAATTTTTTTTCTATTTATTAAGCAATTTTGAAAGTCGCTGATCTGATGGTCCAGAAAATTTTACTGTTTTTTACTGTTCACAGCAAAACACCAATTTTCAAAAATGCTTAATAAATAGTAAAAAAATTACAAAAAATGTAAAATTTGGTCTCCGAGCACATTTCAATATGGATTAAATATCTAACGGTTCGGATCGGTCGTTTGGACTTTCAAAATAAAAATACGGCATGAAGTAAAAATGTGTTTTACTTCGCAACTCACTGTAGCCCATCTCTCTCTCTCTCTATCTATATATATATATATATTTTTTTTTTTAAGAAGTGCGATGATTAGTGTTAAATCTGACCGTGATAGTCTATAACAGCTAGAGAACGTGATTAACCATCACTTTTCCCTATATCTAAAAAAAACGCAAAAACATTCTTCATTTTGGATATTTATTTAATTAATTTCCTATTAATAAAAATTTCGCCGACAATCTCTGATTAAAAATAAATAAATTAATTAATTAAAGAGGGGAGAGAGGCAAATTCGGATCACCCCACGTACCTGACTCAAGCAAATTAGGAATGTACGGCCCAAGATTGTTCTTTTCCGAAATTTTTATTAATAGAAAATTAATTAAATAAATATTCAAAATGAAGAATGCTTTTGCTTTTTTTCGAGATATAGAAAAAACGTGATAGTTAATCACATTCTCTGGCTGTTATAGACTATCACGGCCAAATTTAGCACTAATCACCGCACTTCTTAAAAGAAAAAAAAAATCCTGACCGTGATTGATAATCACGGCCAGAATTCAAATCCAGTGCAATATCTGACCGTGTATAATGAGATCTGAGTTTGTCCATATTATATGCATGTTTGGGAATTTTTTTTTTTTTTTTCAAGAAGTGCGGTGATTAGTGCTAAATATGGCCGTGATAGTCTATAACGGTTAGATGACGTGATTAACCATCACGTTTTTCCTATATCTCGAAAAAAATATAATAAAATATAATAAACAACATCCTAAAGTTTTTTACAACCATGACTGTTGCAAATAATGTCTTTTTGAATATAATAATATAAAAAACTACACTAAAAACAATTGCAACGGTGTTGCTTGCAAATAGTAACGGACTTCACAATAAAATAATATAAACAAAATTCTTAAAATTATTTGCAACGGTGGCCCTTGCAACTAATGTGTGGGGCCGTCTAGGACTCATGTTTGGGGTGACTCTTATTATTTGCAAGGAGGAATAAGAGATATTAGCAAGGGCCACTAGAAGCCATTAGCAAGCGTGATTATTTGCAAGGGCCTGCCGTTGCAACTATATTAATTTAATCAGAAAAAAAATCAAAAACTCAATTTCTATTGCAAGGGCCCTTCCTACGCTTGCTAATACCACTTTGTACCGTTGCTATTATTGGAGATTCTAGTAGTGCAAAAGCGTTCTCTAATCTCGATATTTAATTAATATATTTCCTATTAATAAAAATTTCGGTTGTTCTTTTATCTTGGCACGCATCTCAGAGCACAAATAATACTGCCCCCCGACATCTGTGAATAGACACCATTATTATAGTTAATATGGATTGTCCATTTCAGATGCGTAGAGAGTAAAGAATTAAAAAAAAAAAATAGTCCGGACATGTTATGAATAAATTATTAATATAGATATCTATTATAAAACAAAACAAAGCAATATTGGGGAGAGGCTAAATCTTATTTCTATATTATCTCTATCTCATTGTCCATTTACAACCACTTACATAACCTCTATTTATAGGATAGAAAGAACAAATAAAAAGCCATACAATTAACATGAGAGTTAATAGAAAAATTAAATCCAATAGAAAGTGGGGGAGGTGGAGAAGGTGAAATGTCTATCATAATTATTTCATAACACTCCCCCTTAGATATTTTACCTTATATTATACACTATTAATATTGTACTGCAGGACAAATATTAATTTGGTACTTCAGAACCAATTTGAATTAACTGATACTTCCGGATCAGTTATGCTACCTCATTAAAAACCTTACTAAGAAAACCCAGTGGGATAAAACTTAGTGAAGGGAAAAAGAGTGCAGCGTGTATAATACTCCCCCTCATTTTAATGTATATCTTTTAAGCGACGGATGCCGATCTTCTGTGAAAGTTGCTCAAAAACTTTTCTTGGCAATGATTTTGTGAATAGGTCTGCCAAATTGTCGCTTGATCTGATTTGACAAACATCTATCAAGCCATCCTTTTGTAGATCATGAGTTGAGAAGAATTTTGGCGAGATGTGCTTGGTTCTGTCACCTTTAATATATCCTTCTTTAATTTGAGCAATGCATGCTGCATTATCTTCATATAGAACTGTCGGGCTTCCTTTGATTGACTCGAGCCCGCATTCCTCCTGGATGTGTTGGATCATTGATCTTAACCAGACACATTCTCGACCAGCATCGTATAGAGCAATTAATTCGGCATGATTTGATGATGTTGCTGTTAGTGTCTGTTTTGTCGATCGCCATGAAATTGCAGTACCGCCATATGTAAACACATATCCGGATTGTGATCGGGCTTTATGCGGATCTGATAAATATCCTGCATCTGCATACCCAACTAATTTGGACTTTGTATCCTTTTGATAAAATAGTCCCATATCACGTGTCCCGCAAAGGTAACGAAATACATGTTTAATTCCGTTCCAATGTCGGCGTGTTGGATCAGAACTATATCTTGCGAGGACATTTACAGAAAAAGCAATATCAGGTCTCGTATTATTAGCAAGATACATCAAAGCCCCAATTGCACTTAAGTATGGTACTTCTGGACCAAGAACTTTTTCATTCTTTTCTCGAGGACGGTAAGGATCCTTTTTTATATCAAGTGATCGAACAACCATTGGTGTACTCAGAGGATGAGCTTTGTCCATATTAAAACGTTTCAACATCTTCTGGATATAATTTGATTGATGGACAAAAATACCATTATACAAATGCTCGATCTGCAGGCCGAGACATAATTTTGTTATACCAAGATCTTTCATTTCAAATTCTTTCTTTAATAATTTTGCAGTCTTTTCGATCTCTTCAGGAGACCCAATGATATTTAAATCATCAACATATACTGCAATAATTGTAAAATCTGAATTTGATCTTTTAATAAAAACACATGGACTAATTACATCAGATTTATATCCTTCTTTTAAGAGATATTCACTGAGTCGATTATACCACATCCGACCCGACTGTTTTAGTCCATATAAAGATCTTTTTAACTTTATAGAATACATTTCTCGAGGTTTTGATTTTAATGCTTCAGGCATTTTTAATCCTTCAGGGATTTTCATATATATATCATTATCAAGTGATCCATACAAATAAGCTGTGACTACATCCATGAGGCGCATTTGAAGGTTTTCAGTAATTGTGAGACTGATTAAAAATCTAAGAGTTATTGCATCCACTACAGGTGAATATGTTTCTTCATAATCAACCCCTGGTATTTGTGTAAAACCTTGTGCCACAAGCCTTGCTTTATATCGCACAATTTCATTTTTCTCATTCCTTTTTATTGCAAATACCCACTTGTAACCTACAGGGTTAACATCTTTGGGGGTTAAGACTACAGGTCCAAAAACATTGCGCTTTTCAAGTGAATCTAATTCAGCCTTCAAGGCATCCTTCCATTCTGGTCAATCATTTATGTGTATACACTCTTGAGGTACCGGAGTTTCTTCTGGAACTTCATCAACCTTTTCTGGGGTTTTATCAACTCCTTCAGGAGTTCCACTATCAACCTCTTCTAGGGTTTAATCTACTTCTTCAGGAGTTCGACTATCAACCTCTTCTGGAGTTTTATCTACTTCTTTAGGAGTTTTGGCACATCAATTGCTATAACATATGCAAAAATTTCATTAACACGTGTTTCATTTCGGTTCCATATTGTACCATTCTGTACATAGTTTATTGAGATCTCATAATTACTAGGTTCCTGAGTTTCTTCTAGAACTTCATCCACCTCTTCTGGAGGTACACCAATTGCTTTATTCTGCTCTTTCTTTTTTTCGTGAATTTTTATCTTTGGAACCAATTGGTCTTCCACGTTTTCTCTGCATAGTAACCTCTGCTGGGATTACATCAATTCGAGCAATTAAATTTAAAGCTGGTAAATGTGATTTAGTCACTCTTTTTGTATTTGTAAATGCATCTGGTAACTCATTTGGTATTCTTTGCAAATGTATAATCTTTTGAACTTCCGATTCACATTGACCACTTCGGAGATCAAGATAAGATATTGATGATGCATTCCAAGTTAATTCTTGTTTTACCAGCTTTTCTTTTTTTTTTTCTTCTAAGATTGGAAATATGGACTCATCAAATTGACAGTCAGCAAAACGTGCTAAAAAGATATCTCCAGTTAATGGTTCTAAATATTTAATAATTGATGGAGAGTTAAAACCAACATAAATTCTCAATCTTCTTTGTGGTCCCATTTTTGTACGTTATGGTGGAGAAATTGGATCATACATAGTACAACCAAAAATTTTAAGATGGGATTCTCTTAATTTGATAATCTGGAAAATTTGCTCTCAATTGGATTATCTGTGCTAATAGCCTAGCAAATGCAACATTTCTAGTGGCTAATAGGCAAACATGTGACCATCGAGTTGATGCATCAATTAAAACTATAAAATATCTAAATGGTCCACATGGAGGAGAAATAGGCCCACAAATATCTCCTTGAATTCTTTCTAAAAATGTAGGAGATTCATTTTCAATTTTATTTTTAGATGGCCTAATTATCAGTTTTCCAAGAGAACATGCTGTACATGATAAATCTTTTGATAATATTATTTTCAGGTCTTTTAGGGGATGCCCATTTGCACTTTCAATTATTTTTCTCATCATAATGTTACTTGGATGATCTAATTTGTCATGCCACAGAGTAAACATCTTTGTGTCAAGTAACTTCTGGTTACTTACCATATTTGATTCTATTGGGATTATGTTCGTACAATATAATCCAGAGGATAATGCTTTCGGCTTTTTCAATATGATCTTCTGGCCATATTCAATAGATGTAATTTGGAGATACTCACTATTATTTTCAGTCATAGTTTCAAGATGATAACCATTACGTCGAATATCTTTAAAGCTTAGTAAATTTCTTCTGGATTTATAATAATGTAAATATAAATAAAAGAATATGTAAATTTCATAAATAAATAAATAAAGTTAAATATAACTTCAGGTTATAATAAAATATTTATTTAATAACTTCTGGTTATTAAATTACTTGACTATGCAATTGTAGAATTTAATTTGAAATAACTTCGGGTTATATTTTCATCTAATGATCTATAATAACTTCTGGTTATTATATTGATTTTATTTGAAAATTTATAATAAAACTTCAGGTTTTTAATTAAGAATAATTTCAGGTTATTATTCATCCAGTGGCCTATAATAACTGCTGGTTATTATATTAATTTTATACTAAAATTTCTAATAGAACTTCATGTTCTAAATAGAAACAGTTCCTGGCCAAAACAGATAGTTCCTAATAGAAACAAAAAAAATGTTGAAAAACAGTATATTCAGCCAAGGCCGAAACTGAGGCTGAAATATATTCGCAAAAATATTTCTAACAATAACTTCAAGTTATTATTTTACCTGGGTAATACGAATTTCGGGTTCTTAAGATATGTGTTATACTATCAAAAGGATACAAAATAAAAAAAAATGCTACTATTATTAATTAACTAATTTAATTAAATATGCATTTGTGCTTGATAAATAAAAAGAATAAAAACGATTGAAGAAAAAGAATATGAATAACTTCAGGTTATTAAGAGAATTAACTAATTTAATTAAATATACATTTGTGTTTGATAAATTAAAAAAAAATGATTGAAGAAAAAGAATCTTAATAACTTCAGGTTATTAAGAGAATTAATAACTTCAGGTTACTAAGAGAATTAAGTATTGGAGACATTTTATTTATTTGATAACTTCCGGTTCTCATAAATATCAATAACTTCTAGTTGTTATGTAAAATAAAAACATTCAATGGTATACAATAACTTCCGGTTATTATATTTTATATGAGAATTTCTGATTCATATAAGAACTTCTGGTTCTTCTTTTTTTTTTCCTTTTTTTATGTATAAAAGTTTTTGGCTAAGAACTCCAGGTTCTCTTGTATAAAAAAAATTATGATTAAGAACTTCAAGTTCTTTTAGAAAAAGCTTCTAGCTGTACAAAAGCTTCTAGCTATTATTATCATGTATTTGCTTTATGATTCTCTTCAGGGAATGAAAAAATTACTCTCATTCAAATAAGAAAATTTCATCCAAGAAATAAAAATTATTACTAACAGTAAGCAATATAAAATAAGAAATTTTCATTCAAGAAATAAAAATTATTACTAACAGTAAAGTTATGAAATGTAATCTAAAGAGTACCTTCTTCTTGAGAAAATCGCGTCGCAACTTGACTAGAGCAAACTCGTGCTGATAACGTATTATAAAACAAAACAAAGCAATATTGGGGAGAGGCTAAATCTTATTTCTATATTATCTCTATCTCATTGTCCATTTACAACCACTTACATAACCTCTATTTATAGGATAGAAAGAGCAAATAAAAAGCCATACAATTAACATGAGAGTTAATAGAAAAATTAAATCCAATAGAAAGTGGGGGAGGTGGAGAAGGTGAAATGTCTATCATAATTATTTCATAACAATATCCATAATTTCCAACATTTATTCTCACTATTCCACTATTATTGAAATTCATATCTCACTGTTATTAGAATTCATTTTCTCATTTATTATTATAATTAATTTAGATAATTTTTCATTCACAATTTGTAACTTATAAATAAAACATTTGTAATCTTATATTGTACACATGAGAAATATATAAATAAATAGATTATAATATTTTATGTTCTCTCTAACTTATTTATTCTTATTTATACTTGTTTATCTTTATTTTATAACTAAATGCAATTTATCTCTATTAGTAATTTTGGATCCGAACATTACAGATATCAGATCCATTGAATTATCCCAATACGTTATGACTTTTAAGCCCTCTATTTAATAATTGATTGAGTTAATTTAGCAGTCCATATGTAAAGTCAAAATGCGAGTTAATTTTGAAATTGCCCCAAAATGATACTTTCTATTTTGGGAGAATTTTTACGTATACCCCTCAAAAACATCAATATTACGTATTACCTCTCCAATTTTTGAAATTATGTATTTTTCCCTCTAAAGTTTAAAAACTCACATATTTATCCATTTTATTGTCTTTTATATTAAAACACATTCTAAATTTATAATATATATATTTTACCCTTCATTAAAAGTATAAAACGTCCAATTGAACTCAATTTTAAATCTAAAGGATTCTCTACTGCTGACCCGTGCGTATCGCAATAAGATTATTGCGTGTTTGCAAGATTCGTACTAATCTAGCCCGCACGGACGTCAAAGCAATTTTGTTCCGCATGCATAACATTAAAATCTGTGCACATTTCTTCAATATTCGTGTGTTCACTTCAAGATTTGTGTTTTATACTTTTAAAGTAATTCAGATGGTAGAGGAACTTTTAGATTCAAATTGGAGTCAAATTGGTGTTTTATACTTTTTAATAAAATGGTAAATAGATATTTTATAAAATTAGAATGTGTTTTAATATAAAAAATAATAAAATGAATAAATGTGTGAGTTTTTGAAGTTTAGAGGAAAAATACGTAATTTCTAAATTTAGAGGAGAAATCCATAATATTGAATTTTTTGAGGGGTATACGTGAAATTCCCCGTTCTATTTTTGAATTCGTATCCTCTGAGATATCTCAAACTTTGCGTGACTTTATGCACACGTAATACTGACCCCCTACATCACCCCCGAATAGGCACCGGACACGTCGGTCACGCAAAAGTTGAGATATCTCAGAAGATTCGCACTCTCTATTTATCTCGTTCTAAGGTTTCTTACCCATTCTCGTTCTAGAGTTTGCTTTCATTTTCTTTTGTTTTCATATGCAATTCATTTTCTTTCCTTTTTAGGATGGCACACACCATCGTGAGCAGCATCTCATCGGGCTCAGATGAGACATCATTGAATAAGAAAGACAAGGACCTCAGCTTGGCGAAGAAGAGACAGGAACCTCTACTTATGTCTCCCCGTGGTTTTTCTGTCGGCCCCCATCTGATTCTGCGGCGTCACGCTCTAGAACGGAGTGGGCTCCACGGAAAGGCTTCAATGAGGAACCCATGGAGTTGCAGGTCCAGGCATCTGAAGAGGATTTGGAGGACACCGCATCCTCTAAACTCCAGCCTGACATGCCTATTGCTGCTGTAGTAATTGGTACTGACTGCCGACATAAGAGGTAATTACACATTATCCACTGGTACAGGGTGTTATTTATAAATTATGCAGAATTGTCATACGTCTTTTCATCAACCACTGTTAACATTTGGATATTATTCAATAAAAATGTTCCGCAGGGTATTCAATTCAAACAATTGGGTGCACTTTAGTCCATTTTTGCTGCTGGGTTACTATGGACTAGGTCTGGTACCTTACTGGCCTATACCAGACCCAATTTTGCACATACTCAAATGCCTTGCACGAACAACAGCCAAATGACAGTTACTGTACCAGTCAAACCATAGTATGGTAACTTATTTTTTCATGTTATTTTTTGTCCAATTACACATAATAAAGTGATTACTTTAGCTTTTGGTAAAGCTTTTACCTACAAGTACAGTTGCTGAACTTTGTCAGAATAAAATATATATGAAGAACCTGTCGTAATAACATATAGTAACAAAATAATAATCAGATAGTGGATCCAAATAGCAAACTTGATGAAATTATGTTGCGATATTTTTCAAGCACTAAGTTTTCAGATATTTGATTTATATAAACTGCTATTTCAGACGAGTTGCGGACATACTGGCAGGGCTGGTCCCACACTCAGAGGTGGGGGAGAATAGCCCTGGCAAGCCCTCGCACTTCTCTGATGAAATCTCCCGAGACTGGTTCTTCTCTAACCTCTCTGATCTGGCGACCGTTTGCTCTAGCTCCGAGTGGGGCCCCCAGAAGCGCCAGTCAACTGCACACCCCAATGGTGAGCCTGAGCCACAGCCAAAGCCACCACAGCGAATCTCAGAGGCCCCATCAGCGTTCAATCTGAAGCCTCGGCATGTATCAGCCGTCCAACGGTGGCCCTCAGGATGTGGACGTGTTCCTCCTCCCTCTCGCTCTGCTGACCGTGTCCCCCTAGATGTTCGTCAGTGGGTCCCTGGCAGCAGCAACTTTCCTCCACCCAAGCGTCGCCATGTTTCTGCCGTGCGTCGGTATCCGCCTGGATGCGGGCGTTTTCCTCCATCCCCGCCTCCCACCCCCTCGCACTAATCTCAGCCTCGACCTAACACCCCTCGCACTGGTGACTGCTGAAATCTAATAGAGGTGGCAAAAATGTCATAAATTGTTTCAGTTATGTTATGGAATTGAGGAGATGTGCTAAACTATTAATTTCTTGTGTAGTTAGTTGTGACTGATTGATTGATTATTCAGTGAACTATTAGTTAGTAGATATGTGTATAACACGATGTAGGTTTATGTTAATATATCGGGGTGTTTGAGGAAGTTTTTTGGATGCCTAATATCACAGTGTCAGCATGGATTTTGGTGTGTTGTTTGGTTGGGATGTGGTTTTAGAAGTTTCATTTCAGGTTCTATGGGGGCTGCCTTTAGGGTAAAATTTTGATTTTCAGGGGTATATCTGAAATAGACATGAATGGACCCTGTGCTACCGTTGGTGATTATTTTTTTATCTAGGGGGCTTCATGTAAGATGGTCTTGTTTTATGTTTGATGTTTCTAGTTGTATGATTGTCACATGGGGATTGTTCTCAGCAGAAGCTCCTTTGTTAAGTATCAATTGTTTCCTACTGACAAGTACCACTGAAAAACTGGTGTAGGTTTGCTTGCTGCCTCTGTACCAGTGGTTTTCTTAGCAAAAGTGGAATTGCTGATAGCCATCTTTGTTTTACTATTCTTGTGCTTTGTGTACGGATGTAAAGAAGTATGCATCTCTACAAATATTGACAATTATTATCTTAACATACTTGCCCAATGCACTTGTTAAGAAAAAAATTGAACAAGTAAACATGAAAGGAACAGTTAGATTTTGGATTTCATACATTGATAGATTTATATGTAAAGCTGTCCAAAAAAATGTTAATGGTCTCACCGTATCAACAAGGCATTTTTTTTCTATTTGGATATTTAATATTTATTTTGAAGGATTTCTTGAAGTACATACCATTTGAAGGCCAATAGATTATAGATAAAAAGGGAAAAATATCATTATTTCCAATCTCTGTTGTTACAAAGATAGCATCCTAATACAAAGAAAAAGAAAAGAAGAATGTCCAGGATTTTTCCATTATTCACATTCTACCATTTGAAGGCCAATAGATTATAGAATCAGTGAATTGTACATGAAGTCTTGATATAAAAAAGAGAAAAGGAGAGTATCTATCTCACAGCTGCACATTCTGTGTACCTCATACAACCTAGACACCCTGGTAAAATCTGTCTACAAAGAAGTATTGGAAGTATGCAACTCTAAAACTGAACCCTTTACAAAGAAGTATTCAGAAGATTAATAGACGCCCCTTTTCTGCTAGCCATTCCAAAACTAAACCCTTTACCACCTTTTCTTGATGTGCCTTGTACAGTTTATATTACGTTTAGTTACAAAATAAAAGCTCTCAAACAGCTGAGCATTAAACAAAAAGTTTAAAACAAAGAAACATATGAAAACTGATTTAATGATTTAATGTGCCTAAAAATATGACTTCCTTTTGATTGACTAGCCCCAGTCTCATCCGAGCCTTTCTCATCAGCATCCTTCTACCAGTAGACCCTCTCATGCGGTATCTCCCTCCTCCATGTGCCTTGCATCTGTACCAGTATCGGTACCAGTACAGGTACCGATACCAGAAACAGTACTGATCCTGGTACTAGTAGGTGGCTGTGCCGAATTCCCAAGAAGATGGACGCCTTCCTCTCCCACTTACGATGTCATCAGTGTTGCTCTTGTTGATTGGCATCAAACAATCCATGTTGAATTCATTCCATCCCTTAGCCTCAAGAAAAGAAAAAAAAAATAGTCAGAAATGTGGTTTTATTTCAAAATAACGAAACTAATTATCAGAGTTTTTCAAAGAAAAAAGGCCATTCGGTGGAATATACTTCTCATGTTAGCATGCTATTTAGTTAGCAAGTAGGGACTGCCCAGAACAGAGAGGAACATATTAACATCCAATTGATATAAGGTACGGCATATTTAAAGAAACTAAAGTCTATATGATGGTTAATTTGTTCTCAATGCGGTGCTACTCCGGATGCCAATCGGACAAATTAATCATCATGAAGACTTGTTAACTCAGTTCAGTTCGAGAGAACAATTAAACTACGAACTATACATGCTAGAATATTATATGCATGGGAAGGAAGCAGAGTGGATAATATGATCCTTTTCAGCAATAGACAATGCACCTTGATGATACCAACTATTATTCTTCGAGTATAAAATAACACCCCAACAGATTGCATAAGAGAAGAAAACTTAACTTAATGCAACCCAAGAAGAACAAGGATGCCTTCCCCTCCCACTTCTGAAGTCATCAGGGTTGAATTAATTCCATCTACTAGCTTCAAGAGGAGAAAAAAAGAAGCCATTCGGTGCAATATACTTCCCGTGCTAGCATGCAACAAACTTAGAAGGTAGGCACAACTCAGAACAGAGTGGCCCATTTTACTATCCAATTGATACAACGTATGTCATATTTATAGAAACTAAAGTCTTTACCATGACTAATTTATCCAAATGACATCCAGAGTAGCACCGCATTGAGAATATGGGTCTCAACAGACTTGCTAACTTAGTTCAATTCTCGAGAGAACAACTAGAACTCCAAACAATACATGCCATAATATAATATGCACAGGAAGGAAGCAGGAATGGTTTCAAATTCAAAGTCATCTAACTAGAAGGGTTAGAAAAAGAAAAATATAAACAAAAAACTTATCTCGAATATATGCTCTGGTTCCGAAGTTTATCTCTGTTCTGTAGTATGCTTTAGAGACAGGACCACAGACAAGCAAGGTGGGTCCCACCATCCAAGAAACCTGTCTGTTACAAAAACCAAGCCAGAACACAAGTTAAGAATAAAAGAGAAGAAAAAAGGCCATTCGGTGGAATATAATTCTCATGTTAGCATGGTATTTAGTTAGCAGGTAGGCACTACCCAGAACAGAGAGGAACATATTAATATCCAACTGATACATGGTACGACATATTTAAAGAAACCAAAGGCTTTATGATGACTAATTTGTTCTCAATGCGGTGCTACTCCGGATGCCACTTAGACAAATTAATCATCATGAAGACTAGGTAACTCAGTTCTGTTCGAGATAACAATTAAACTCCGAACTATACATACCAAAATATTATATACATGGGAAGGAAGCAGAGTGGCTAATGTGAACCTTTTCAGCAATAGACAATGCACCTTGATGATACCAACTATTATTCTTCTAGCACAAAATAACACCCCAACAGATTGGATAAGAGAAGAAAACTTAACTTAATGCAACCCAAGAAGAAGAAGGACGCCTTCCCCTCCCACTTGTGAAGTCATCAGAGTTGCTCTTGCCAATTGGCATCAACCAATCCAAGTTGAATTAATTCCATCTTCTAGCTTCAAGAGGAGAAAAAAAAATGGTCAGAAGCGTAGTTTTATTTCAAAATAACAAAACTAATTATCAGGGTTTTTCAGCGAAAAAGAAGCCATTCAGTGCAATATACTTCCCGTGCTAGCATGCAACAAACTTAGAAGGTAGGCACAACTCAGAACAGAGTGGCCCATTTTACTATCCAATTGATACAACGTATGTCATATTTATTGAAACTAAAGTCTTTATCATGACTAATTTATCCAAATGGCATCCAGAGTAGCACCGCATTGAGAATATGGGTCTCAACAGACTTGCTAACTTAGTTCAATTCTCGAGAGAACAACTAGACTCCAAACAATACATGCCATAATATGATATGCACAGGAAGGAAGCAAGAATGGTTTCAAATTCAAAGTCATCTAACTAGAAGGGTTAGAAAAAGAAAAATATAAACAGAAAACTTATCTCGAATATATGCTCTGGTTCCGAAGTTTATCTCTGTTCTTTAGTATGCTTTAGAGACAGGACCACAGACAAGCAAGGTGGGTCCCACCATCCAAGAAACCTGTCTGTTACAAAAACCAAGCCAGAACACAAGTTAAGAATAAAAGAGAAGGAAACTCAACTTGATGCATAAAAGAGGACGAAACTGAACTTCACACAACCCAAGAAGACGGATGCCTTCCCCTCCCACTTGCGATATCATCAGTGTTGCTGTTGTTGATTGGCATCAATCAATCCATGTGGAATTCATTCCATCCTTTAGCTTCAAGAGAAAAAAAAATTAGTTAGAAATGTGGTTTTATTTCAAATTAACGAAACTAATTATCAGGGATTTCCAATGAAAAAAGGCCATTCGGTGGAATATAATTCTCATGTTAGCATGGTATTTAGTTAGCAGGTAGGCACTGCCCAGAACAGAGAGGAACATATTAATATCCAACTGATACATGGTACGACATATTTAAAGAAACCAAAGGCTTTATGATGACTAATTTGTTCTCAATGTGGTGCTACTCCGGATGCCACTTAGACAAATTAATCATCATGAAGACTAGGTAACTCAGTTCTGTTCGAGATAACAATTAAACTCCGAACTATACATACCAAAATATTATATACATGGGAAGGAACCAGAGTGGCTAATGTGAACCTTTTCAGCAATAGACAATGCACCTTGATGATACCAACTATTATTCTTCTAGCACAAAATAACACCCCAACAGATTGGATAAGAGAAGAAAACTCAACTTAATGCAACCCAAGAAGAAGAAGGACGCCTTCCCCTCCCACTTGTGAAGTCATCAGAGTTGCTCTTGCCATTTGGCATCAACCAATCCAAGTTGAATTAATTCCATGTTCTAGCATCAAGAGAAGAAAAAATAATAGTCAGAAATTTGGTTTTATTCCAAAAAAACAAAACTAATTATCAGAATTTTTCTGCGAAAAAAGGCCATTCAGTGGAATATACTTCTAATGTTAGCATGCTATTTAGTTAGCTGGTAGGCACTGCCCAGAACAGAGAGGAACATACTACTATCCAATTGATACAAGGTACGGCATATTTAGAGTAACTAAAGTCTTTCTGATGATTAATTTGTTCTCAATGCGGTGCTACTCCAGATGCCATTTGGGCAAATTAATTATCATGAAGACTTGTTAACTCAGTTCAGATCGAGAGAACAATTAATCTCCGAACTATACATGCCAGAGTATTATATGCATGGGAAGGAAGCAGAGTGGCTAATATGATCCTTTTCAGCAATAGACAATGCACCTTCATTATACCAACTATTATTCTTCTAGCACAAAATAACACCCCAATAGATTGGATAAGAGAAGAAAACTTAACTTAATGCAATCAAAGAACAAGGATGCCTTCCCCTCCCACTTGTGAAGTCATCCGAGTTGCTCTTGTCAGTTCCCACCAACCAATCCATGTTGAATTCATTCCATGTTCTAGCTTCAAGAAAAGAAAAAAGAATGGTCAGAACTGTAGTTTTATTTCAAAATAACGAAACTAATTAGCAGGGTTTTTCAGCGAAAAAGAAGCCATTCAGTGGAATATACTTCCCGTGCTAGCATGCAACAAAGTTAGCAGGTAGGCACTACTCAGAACAGAGTGGCCCATTTTACCACGACTAATTTATCCAAATGGCATCCAGAGTAGCACCGCATTGAGAATATGGGTCTCTACAGACTTGCTTCCCTAGTTCAGTTCTCGAGAGAACAACTCGACTCCAAACCATACATGCCATAATATGATATGCATAGGAAGGAAGCATGAATGGTTTCAAATTCAAAGTCATCTAACTACAAGGGGTAGAAAAAGAAAAATATAAACAGAAAACTTATCTCGAATATATGCTCTGATTCTGAAGTAAATCTCCGTTCTGTGGTATGGTTCGGAGACAGTAACACAGACAAGCTAGGTGGGTCCCACCATCTAAGAAACCTGTTTGTTACAAACAACCTAGCCAGAACACAAGTTAAAGCATAAAAGAGAGGGAAACTCAACTTGATGCATAAAAGAGAAGGAAACTCAACTGCACACAACCCAAGAAGACGAATGCCTTCCCCTCCCACTTGCCTCCCACTTGCGACGTCATCAGTGTTGCTCTTGTCGGTTGGTATCAAACAATCCATGTTGAATTCGTCCCATCCTTTAGCATCAAGAGAAGAAAAAATAATAGTCAGAAATGTGCTTTTATATCAAAATAACGAAACAAATTATCAGGATTTTTCTACAAAAAAAGGTCATTCGGTGGAAAATACTTCTAATGTTAGCATGCTATTTAGTTAGCAGGTAGGCACTGCCCAGAACAGAGACGAACATATTAATATCCAATTCATACAAGGTACGGCATATTTAGAGTAACTAAAGTCTTTATGATGATTAATTTGTTCTCAATGCGGTGCTACTCCAGATGTCATTTGGACAAATTAATCATCATGAAGACTTGTTAACACAGTTCAGTTCGACAGAACAATTAATCTCCGAACTATACATTCCATAATATTATATGCAAGGGAAGGAAGCAGAGTGGCTAATATGATCCTTTTCAGCAATAGACAATGCACCTTCATTATACCAACTATTATTCTTCTAGCACAAAATAACACCCCAACAGATTGGATAAGAGAAGAAAACTTAACTTAATGCAATCAAAGAACAAGGATGCCTTCCCCTCCCACTTGTGAAGTCATCAGAGTTGCTCTCGTCAGTTGGCACCAACCAATCCATGTTGAATTCATTCCATCTTCTAGCTTCAAGAGAAGAAAAAAAAATGGTCAGAAGTGTAGTTTTATTTCAAGATAACAAAACTAATTAGCATGGTTTTTCAGCGAAAAAGAAGCCATTCAGTGGAATATACTTCCCGTGCTAGCATGCAACAAAGTTAGCAAGTAGGCACTACTCAGAACAGACTGGCCCATTTTACTATCCAATTCATACAACGTATGGCATATTTAAAGAAACTAAAGTCTTTATCATGACTAATTTATCCAAATGGCATCCAGAATAGCACCGCATTGAGAATATGGGTCTCTACAGACTTGCTAACTTAGTTCAGTTCTCGAGATAACAAGTAGACTCCAAACAATACATGCCATAATATGATATGCATAGGAAGGAAGCATGAATGGTTTCAAATTCAAAGTCATCTAACTACAAGGGGTAGAAAAAGAAAAATATAAACAGAAAACTCATCTCGATATATGCTCTGATTATGAAGTTTATCTCTATTTTGTGGTATGCTTCGCAGACAGTAACACAGACAAGCTAGGTGGGTCCCACCATCCAAGAAACCCGTTTGTTACAAAAACTAAGCCAGAACACAAGTTAAGCATAAAAGTGAGGGAAACTCAACTTGATGCATAAAAGAGAAGGCAACTCAACTTCACACAACCCAAGAAGACGGATGCCTTCCCCTCCCACTTGCGACATCATCAGTGTTGCTCTTGTCGGTTGGCATCAAACAATCCATGTTGAATTTGTTCCATCCTTTAGCATGAAGAGAAGAAAAAAGAATAGTCAGAAATGTGGTTTTATTTCAAAATAACGAAACTAATTATCAGCGCTTTTCAAAGAAAAAAGGCCATTCGGTGGAATATACTTCTAATGTTAGCATGCTATTTAGTTAGCTGGTAGGCACTGCCCAGAACAGAGAGGACCATACTACTATCCAATTGATACAAGGTACGGCATATTTAGAGTAACTAAAGTCTTTCTGATGATTAATTTGTTCTCAATGCGGTGCTACTCCAGATGTCATTTGGACAAATTAATCATCATGAAGACTTGTTAGTTCAGATCGAGAGAACAATTAATCTCCGAACTATACATGCCAGAGTATTATATGCATGGGAAGGAAGCAGAGTGGCTAATATGATCCTTTTCAACAATAGACAATGCACCTTCATTATACCAACTATTATTCTTCTAGCACAAAATAACACCCCAACAGATTGGTTAAGAGAAGAAAACTTAACTTAATGCAATCAAAAAATAAGGATGCCTTCCCCTCTCACTTGTGAAGTCATCAGAGTTGCTCTAGTCATTTGCCACAAACCAATCCATGTTGAATTCATTCCATCTTCTAGCTTCAAGACAAGAAAAAAAAAATGATCAGAAGTGTAGTTTTATTTCAAGATAACAAAACTAATTAGCGGGGTTTTTCAGCGAAAAAGAAGCCATTCAGTGGAATATACTTCCAGTGCTAGCATGCAACAAAGTTAGCGGGTAGGCACTACTCTGAACAGAGTGGCCCATTTTACTATCCAATTAATACAACATATGACATATTTAAAGAAACTAAAGTCTTTATCATGACTAATTTATCCAAATGGCATCCAGAGTAGCACCGCATTGAGAATATGGGGTCTCTACAGACTTGATAACTTAGTTCAGTTCTCGAGAGACCAACTACACTCCAAACCATACATGCCATAATATGATATGCATAGGAAGGAAGCATGAATGGTTTCAAATTCAAAGTCATCTAACTACAAGGGGTAGAAAAAGAAAAATATAAACATAAAACTTATCTCGAATATATGCTCTGATTCTGAAGTTTATCTCTGTTCTGTGATATGCTTCAGACAGTAACTAAAACAAGCTAGGTGGGTCCCACTATCCAAGAAACCTGTTTGTTACAAAAACCTAGGCAGAACACAAGTTAAGCATAAAAGAGAGGGAAACTCAACTTGATGCATCAAAGAGAAGGAAACTCAACTGCCCACAACCCAAGAAGACAGATGCCTTCCCCTCCCACTTGTGACGTCATCAGTGTTCCTCTTGTCGGTTGGCATGAAACAATCCATGTTGAATTCGTTCCATCCTTTAGCATCAAGAGAAGAAAAAATAATAGTCAGAAATTTGGTTTTATTCCAAAAAAACAAAACTAATTATCAGGATTTTTCTGCGAAAAAAGGCCATTCAGTGGAATATACTTCTAATGTTAGCATGCTATTTAGTTAGCTGGTAGGCACTGCCCAGAACAGAGAGGAACATACTACTATCCAATTGATACAAGGTACGGCATATTTAGAGTAACTAAAGTCTTTCTGATGATTAATTTGTTCTCAATGCGGTGCTACTCCAGATGCCATTTGGGCAAATTAATTATCATGAAGACTTGTTAACTCAGTTCAGATCGAGAGAACAATTAATCTCCGAACTATACATGCCAGAGTATTATATGCATGGGAAGGAAGCAGAGTGGCTAATATGATCCTTTTCAGCAATAGACAATGCACCTTCATTATACCAACTATTATTCTTCTAGCACAAAATAACACCCCAATAGATTGGATAAGAGAAGAAAACTTAACTTAATGCAATCAAAGAACAAGGATGCCTTCCCCTCCCACTTGTGAAGTCATCCGAGTTGCTCTTGTCAGTTCCCACCAACCAATCCATGTTGAATTCATTCCATGTTCTAGCTTCAAGAAAAGAAAAAAGAATGGTCAGAACTGTAGTTTTATTTCAAAATAACGAAACTAATTAGCAGGGTTTTTCAGAGAAAAAGAAGCCATTCAGTGGAATATACTTCCCGTGCTAGCATGCAACAAAGTTAGCAGGTAGGCACTACTAAGAACAGACTGGCCCATTTTACTATCCAATTCATACAACGTCTGGCATATTTAAAGAAACTAAAGTCTTTATCATGACTAATTTATCCAAATGGCTTCCAGTGTAGCACCGCATTGAGAATATGGGTCTCTACCGACTTGCTAACTTAGTTCAGTTCTCGAGAGAACAACTAGACTCCAAACCATACATGCCATAATATGATATGCATAGAAAGGAAGCATGAATGGTTTCAAATTCAAAGTCATCTAACTACAAGGGGTAGAAAAAGAAAAATATAAACAGAAAACTTATCTCGAATATATGCTCTGATTCTGAAGTTTATCTCTGTTCTTTGGTATGCTTCGGAGACAGTAACACAGACAAGCTAGGTGGGTCCCACCATCCAAGAAACCTGTTTGTTACAAAAACATAGGCAGAACACAAGTTAAGCATAAAAGAGAGGGAAACTCAACTTGATGCATCAAAGAGAAGGAAAATCAACTGCACACAACCCAAGAAGACGGATGCCTTCCCTCCCACTTGCGGCGTCATCAGTGTTGCTCGTGTCGGTTGGCATCAAACAATCGATGTTGAATTCGATCCATCCTTTAGCATCAAGAGAAGAAACAATAATAGTTAGAAATGTGATTTTATTTCAAAATAACGACACTAATTAAAAGGATTTTTCTGCAAAAAAAGCCATTCGGTGGAATATACTTCTAATGTTAGCATGCTATTTAGTTAGCACGTAGGCACTGCCCAGAACAGAGAGGAACATATTAATATCCAATTCATACAAGGTACAGCATATTTAGAGTAACTAAAGTCTTTATAATGATTAATTTGTTCTCAATGCCGTGCTACTCCGGATGCCATTTGGACAAATTAATCATAATGAAGACTTGTTAACTCAGTTCAGATCGAGAGAACAATTAATCTCCGAACTATACATGCCAGAATATTATATGCATGGGAAGGAAGCATTGTGGCTGATATGATCCTTTTCAGCAATAGACAATGCACCTTCAGTATACCAACTATTATTCTTCTAACACAAAATAACACCCCAACAGATTGGTTAAGAGAAGAAAACTTAACTTAATGCAATCAAAGAACAAGGATGCCTTCTCCACCCACTTGTGAAGTCATCAGAGTTGCTCTAGTCAGTTGCCACCAACCAATCCATGTTGAATTCATTCCATCTTCTAGCTTCAATAGAAGAAAAAAAATAATCAGAAGTGTAGTTTTATTTCAAGATAAAAAAACTAATTAGCAGGGTTTTTCAGCGAAAAAGAAGCCATTCAGTGAAATATACTTCCCGTGCTAGCATGCAACAAAGTTAGCAAGTAGACACTACTCAAAACAGACTGGCCCATTTTACTATCCAACTCATACAAGTAGCGCCGCATTGAGAATATGGGTCTGTACAGACTTGCTAACTTAGTTCAGTTCTCGAGAGAACAACTAGACTCCAAACCATACATGCCATAATATGATCTGCATAGGAAGGAAGCATGAATGGTTTCAAATTCAAAGTCATCTAACTACAAGGGGTAGAAAAAGAAAAATATAAACAGAAAACTTCTCTCGAATATATGCTCTGATTCTGAAGTTTATCTCTGTTCTGTGGTATGCTTCGCAGACAGTAACACAGACAAGCTAGGTGAGTCCCACCATCCAAGAAACCTGTTTGTTACAAAAACCTAGCCAGAACACAAGTTAAGCATAAAAGAGAGGGAAACTCAACTTGATGCATATAAGAGAAGGCAACTCAACTTCACACAACCCAAGAAGACGGATGCCTTCCCCTCCCACTTGCCTGCCATCAGTGTTGCTCTTGTCGGTTGGCATCAAACAATCCATGTTCAATTCGTTCCATCCTTTGGCATCAAGAGAAGAAAAAAGAATAGTCAGAAATGTGGTTTTATTTCAAAATAACGAAACTAATTATCAGGGTTTTTCAAAGAAAAAAGGCCATTCAGTGGAATATACATCTAATGTTAGCATGCTATTTAGTTAGCAGGTAGGCACTGCTCAGAACAGAGAGGAACATATTAATATCCAATTCATACAAGGTACGGCATATTTAGAGTAACTAAAGTCTTTATGATGATTAATTTGTTCTCAATGCCGTGCTACTCCGGATGCCATTTGGACAAATTAATAATCATGAAGACTTGTTAACTCAGTTCAGTTCGAGAGAACAATTAAACTCCGAACTATACATGCCAGAATATTATATGCATGGGAAGGAAGCAGTGTGGCTAATATGATTCTTTTCAGCAATAGACAATGCACCTTCATTATACCAACTATTATTCTTCTAGCACAAAATAACACCCCAACAGATTGGATAAGAGAAGAAAACTTAACTTAATGCAATCAAAGAACAAGGATGCCTTCCCCTCCCACTTGTGAAGTCATCAAAGTTGTTCTTGTCAATTGGCATCAACCAAATCATGTTGAATTCATTCCATCTTCTAGCTTCAATAGAAGAAACAAAAATGGTCAGAAGTGTAGTTTTATTTGAAAATAACGAAATTAATTATCAGGGTTTTTCAGCGACAAAGAAACCATTCAGTGGAATATACCTTCCGTGCTAGCATGCAACAAAGTTAGCAAGTAGGCACTACTCAAAACTGAGTGGCCCGTTTTACTATCCAATTGATACAACGTATGAAATATTTAAATAAACTAAAGTCTTTATCATGACTAATTTATCCATATGGCATCCAGAGTAGCACCGCATTGAGAATATGGGTCTCTACAGACTTGCTAACTTAGTTCAGTTCTCGAGAGAACAACTAGACTCCAAACAATACATGCCACAATATGATATGCATAGGAAGGAAGCAGAAATGGTTTCAAATTCAAAGTCATCTAACTAGAAGGGTTAGAAAAAGAAAAATATAAGGAGAAAACTTATCTCGAATATATGCTCTGATTCTGAAGTTTATCTCTGTTCTGTAGTATGCTTTAGAGACAGTAACACAGACAAGCTAGGTGGGTCCCACCATCCACGAAACTTGTTTGTTACAAAAACCTGGACAGAACACAAGTTAAGCTTGCCAACCAAAAGTACCAGATGAAGTCAATGCAAACGAAATAAAAGCCATTCAGCGGAATATACTTCTGAAGCTAGCAGGGTAATAAAAGTCTTACCATTTTCAAAAAAAAATTATGCCTTTCTCAGCGTTTCTAAAGCGCCGCCAAAAGTGCTCGGTAATAAAAAAAAAATGAAATTTTTTAAAAATTCACCATAAATCATAGAAAATACAAAAAATGTAAATTGTTGTTCTGGGATGTTCATGGAAGTGTTGTCAATATGCCTGGGCAATGGCTTCGCTTAATTCAACCTAGAATCAGAATTTCTACCTGATTTGGTCTTAAGTGTTGTTTTTTGCAATATGCTGTACCAGTATCCTATACTTCCACAAACAGACTGATTCAAAAACTTCCACGTTATTACAATCATGATGTATGTTCCCAGTTGCTGTCAGAGGATAAAGGAATAAATTAAAACAGATGGCAGTTTACAATATTCCACTATAAACAGAAAGCAAATATAAAAATGAACTACATGGCGTTCAGACCACAAAAAGAGTAACAAAGCAGAAGCACTCTGTACTAGGCTAAATTAAGAACCTCTCAAAAAGGCAAATCATACTGTTTCGAAATCAAGAGGCACATTCCATTCGAAAATTAAAAAAAAAAAAAAATGCAAACCGTAAATTAGTAATGTCTCATCATCTTGAGGACCTTGATCCTACTTGGCAAGCTTGATCATATCATCTATCCTAAGAATTGTTATGGCTGCTTCGGTGGCAAACTGTATCACCAAAGAAAAGGAGGATTATTAGACAGCTAAAATTAAGTTCAAAATTTTCTTCATAAACGTCCCAGTAAATGTTAAGTAGTACATTTCTACCGCATGGTATATTTATAATTTTCTTTCTCCAATTGATAGTCCTCTACCATCCAAATTGAAATCTATAGATAAGTGTTTGCACGAAAAAAAAAAATAGATTAAAGCTGAAGTAAAACCAACCTGAATAATTTTTACCAACCTGAATAATTTTTACTTTGCTCATAATAGCTGGCTCAATACCTCCAGCTTCTAGGTTGTTGCAGATTGTACCTCTTATAAGATCAAGACCCATGCTGCATAGAATATTTTAAATTTTAATATAATGGGTAAATCAGTGTTTCCCCAAACATCAACAAATCAAAGTACTCAAATAGGAATGATTGACTCATGAATTTTCCACATGTTAGAATATTTTAAGGAAAGCTTTTAATGTTATATAGACTTTTACTACGACAGTCAAATTTCTCCAACATGCAAGAAATTTTCTAATGAGAAGGAAGACGAACATTTAAATTGAATTATTAACCTTGAATAATGTTGCTTATCAGCCTTTGTTTGGGCAGTGTGGTGGTAAGCCCAAAGCTTTACAACAAGTTCGGTTGCATCCTTGGCAGCATTGACAGAAAGAACCAGTCACCGTCAATTTCTGGAAATTAATATACAAATGTTATAGCTCGGATATACCAAAACCTAACCAAGTACAACCAAATAAACATAGCAACATGAGTGAGGCTAGTATGCATAGTGCATATTGGTCCATACTACAGATCAATATCTCCAAACAATCTATCTGAACCGTTCAAATGATCTCCATACGAAAATGTACTTGTAGATCAAGATTAAGCTATATAAAGAACATCATTTGGCATTTCAGGAGAAAATCTTTGCACTTCATATGGAACTCTGAAGTGTAAGTATGTTAACTCTTAATCATGAATTAACAAAGGAAAGAAATAACAAGAAAAACCTTGTAAAATCAGAAGAAATGGTTTATTCAATGAATCTAATCACCTTTCATCTGTGGAGTGTTAGGCATATATAATGGAAAACATACTGTGGGTGTGACATAAAAGATTTTTCCTCACATAAAATCCCTGAAACCTGTCAGAATGTAGAAACCTGCAGGCAAGCCCCTGAATTTTACCTGAATTCAGTACAAGAGATCAAAACACAGAAATAAGCCTCTAAACCCTGTCAGAACACATAAATTTGCAGAAAATTCACTAAAATTTACCAAAATTCTGTCCTAACAGTCCCCAGTACTTAATTCAGTTCTAGAAGTTGAGACAAATAAATTCAAAACTGTGCAGAATGCTGAAAGACAAACAACTTCACCTCAATTTCATAAAATTAGGTGACTTAAGCAATGGTAGAGCTTAGTCCGATATCTTACAAAACGTTTGCCTAAGTGCAGTATTAAAAAACTCGACTATGGATAAGATGAATCTAGTACTGTTATTTGAAGATAAATATCAGACTTAGGTAATTTTTTAATTTTGAATCTAGTACTGTTATTTTGCAAATAAACAAGAAATCTACTACTGGAGTGAGAGAGCTCAGGTCAAGTCTAAAGAATCAGAGAGAGGAGTTTAAAGAACCTGATCTGCAGAAGGATAAGAGCAGCCCGTGACCTTTACAATTTAATTACCTTCTCAGGAGCAGTGTAGTCAAGATAGCTGAAAGCCTAGAAGAACAAAACAAAAATATAATCTCATTTAACAAATTGACAATTAAAATACTAGACCTTGTATTTGTATGAATAATAGATCCATCTGTTAATATCATCCTTAACTCTTGCAATAATTTGTTATTTACCCATCACTTAATCAATTCTAAATTATCTCTAGTTAAATTATAATAACTCTTGATTAAATTCTAATTAAAAAATAATAATAGACAAAATTACTCCTTTCCTTTTCTTTTCTTTCTTTTGTAATATTGCTAACTTGGGAGAAAACACAAATTAGAAGTGAAACAGCAGGCAATTAAAAACAGTTGACCATCAAAAAGTGAAATGAAGATATAAGTATACACAAATTAAAAACAGAAGTAAAGTGAAACCTGGTAGCGCCAGGTTCAGCCGCCCAATGTTGTTCCTATTTTTGTTGTTCATCCTTGCAAATATTTTTGTACCAGTAACCGCTCAGAGGTACCATCAGCAATGCTGTTGACTATCTTTGTTGGTCCTCCTCGGCAACACTTCCGTAACAGAAACCGTACCAGCGATACCAGGGACACTTACAAAGGTCAATCATAACCTAACGAGACTGTCAATGGCAACAAGCGGAGTTGCGAGCTGTGATTATTGAATCGAGGATTGGAGGCAGGCAGGGGAGAAAGGCGTGGCTGGACGGAGGAGAAAGTCGTGGTGTGTGGCTTGAGGCGGAGAGGGTTTTGCATCTGGCGCCGGAGGGTTAGGATTTGGGTCGGGAGACGTACCAATTAGAAGCGGAGCAGTAAACAACGCTGAAAAGGGAAGATCGTGTTGAATCGAGGGTTGGAGGCAGGGGAGAAAGGCGTGGTTGGACGGAGGAGAAAGCCGTGGTGTGTGGCTTGAGGCGGAGAGGGTTTTGCGTCTGGCGCTGGAGGGTTATGGTCTGGGTCGGGAGGCGTTCTCCGACTGGTTACAAAGAGCTTTATAAAGAGGTAGGAGTGAAATTTTAGGCTAAAGAGCCGTTGCAAGATCGGAGATATAGAGATCCGAATTAATGAAAAAGATTTGAGAAAATCTTGCGAACTTGGGAGGAAGAAAAGAGGCGATATACTCTGACGAGGTAGAAATTATGAGCTGAATGGAATCGAGAGAGACAAAGGGGTGAGGGTTTAAGAAATTTTGAGTTTAGATCTACACCGTTCGATATGCTGCAGTGATAACACTGGTAATTAAAATCTGTATCCGTACTGGATCTGGACCTGAGGTAAGAAATATCGTGGA
>JARJHM010000498.1:0-240555 GCA_033356055.1 Carex pumila | reverse complement strand
CGTTTTAAGGTAGATATGTGTCATCCTTGTTAACTGTATCTTTTCTTGATCTTGAGTAGATTATCAAATATAATTACTCTTGTAATTATACTGCATGCAGATAATCTAACTCTACCAAGGGGCCCAGTGATGCTATAGCTCGTATAGAGATACGAGGGACAAGTAGTATTCTTGGTAGACTATCACTTCCTCACCTAAGCTATACATATGGAAATGCTACCGTTATGGCTGCTTTTTACGGACAGCGTTAGATAACACTTACTCATATATATTTCTTAGTGGGAACGATAAATACCTCATACTGCAGAACTTTGACACTGAATGAAAACATTAATGACACGAACACAATTCTATTTAATGTTTCATTCGGGGTCTGTCAAATACCATGTTCCTAGAACATGTATCTATGTGATTAAAATGACATCTCGTGTCAGGTGGTTTGTAAAACTTAACCATCTTTTAATCCACATACTAACCTTATAGCGGTAATTAGTGTTCCTGCTAATTACCTTGGTCAGTGATCTTTTAAGAGTATATATTATCTATATTATGGAGTTTCACAATTTCAGTCATGAACTCGAAATGATCCACAAATGCAATAATACTCAAGGCAACAAAATGATATATAAATAAACATTCAATTCATGAACAAAGCTTTATGATTAATTTATCGTATTATTGACTTCTAGATTATTACAAACTAACAGATTTTTCAACTTATTGATTCATATAAAAACAAAATTGAAATGTAATAATTTTTTATGAGCACATAGAGAAAATAATATAGATCACATCTAATGGTTTTATTTTGACTTTTAAGTTTTAAATTTTGAGTTATTAAAGATTTTAAAAATGAAGGCATGGTGGAGGCACAAAAAATGGAGGCATTTGAACCCTCCTCATATTAAAATATGCCTGCAGATGAAATGTTACATTTCTTTTTATGTTTTTATTATTTATTAAGTATTTTACAAAATCGTTTTATTTTCAGGACATAAATTTTGTATCCATCTTAATAAATAGTAAAAAGTTCAAAAAAAAATGTAAAATTTCATCTACATACAAGCACATTTTAATATATCTATTATGTTGAATGATTTGAATTGATTGTTTCAGCTTTAAAAATATAAGATGTAATCCAATGTCACCAAACAACAGGGTAAGTGGATCCCTCCTCTTATTATTTATTTTTTCTTTTTCTCTTTAATTTTAATTCAAATAAACTTGTTATCGGATGTAAAATTGACACAAGCTTGTATCAATATAAATAAAATTTGAAGGCTTGATCCTTACCTTTTTCTTAAAACAAAATATAAATATGTAAATAATTAATCTGCATGTGTGTTGAAAACAAAATATATATTTTCAAAATAAATCTGACTAATACTTATTATAATAAATTAAAAAATAAATGATCCCCGGTCCAAAATATTTTGCAAAGTATGCCCTCTAAATGCATAATTATCCAACAATTTTTTGTTTCTCTTTCTTTTCAATGTTGTCTCTTTTTTTCACTCACATTTTTGCCTTTCTTTTTTCCCTTTTAGTTATTTTGTCACACATTTTATTTCTCTATCCATCTCTTGTTATTTTGTTCTTTATTTTTTTTTCCGTATTTCGTTTTTTATCTCGTCAAACTAGATCTGATATGACTTTATGAAATTTGATAATTATATCTTGAATATTTTTTCCTAATTTAATTTTATATTATTTAACTAGGGCACTAGGCATACCACATATTGTTCTGTACTATAGACTAATATTTTTATTTTCAAAGTTTAAATTGTCGATCTAAACTGTTTAACATGACACTATTTTTAGATCATCTAAAAACAATGAATTTAATTATACTTATGTACAAAAAATAATAAAAATATTTCAAAAAATATAAAATTTTGTCTGAGACACAATTTTAATATGGATATGATGTTGAAATTAGTTTGAATTTACTGTTTAGATTTCAAAATCGAAGATAAAACATATGAGATTTAATATGACATAAAAGACACAAGACATTTGAACTTTTTTTTTTTTTTTAATAGGTAAAATATTACTACTTTCAAATGATTTAAAATCTTTAGATCAGATAATTGTTTACCTATCTAAACAAATAGTAAACTTTTAATACAACTATACAATTTTAACTGCCAATTATGTTTTTATACGGAGATTATTTTGTATCAGAATATCTGAACTTTCGAAAATGAAAATATTGACTTATAATACATACCAAAATACGCCATGCATGCATAGTACGTAGCATAGTGTCAGTCCAAACAAATAATATTGTCATCCTTATTAAATGAATAAGCCACTACCTAATTTCTTATAGACCTCAACATGCCAAATGCCACCTAATTAATTAATATAGACCCAAGTGCCTAATTAGCATAAGATAACATATTACTTAACTCAAATACAGGGTGGACGCATAATTTCTGTCAGAGAGGATCATAAATCAGATTCAAATAACTTATTGAGTTTAAATCTATTAATTAATCGGGTACTAAATAATAAACAATCAACATAATAAAAAATAATAATATACTATTACATAATAACAACAACAAATTAATATCATTTTACATATTAGAAAACAATAAAGTTGATATGGACCCGTAAATTTCTTATTAACAATGCTTTTGAACTAGTCTGACATGTTTGCCAATTCTAAAGAGGGGAAAAACAATTTCCAAAGAGGAGCAAAATAGAACCAGATCTGTATTTTTTCACTGAATTTCAAAATCCTAAGCAGTTGAATTACTTGCGAAAATATTGAAACTTGGTTAATTAATTACATCTCATATGGAAGCACGAAGAGTAAAATTATTCCCAATTATAATAACAAAATGAATGTGGAATAACTAATTATCCTCCGACATATTTGGAGGGAAATAAATCTGCTGTATTATATATGAAGGAATAACAGGAATCTGTTATGTCGATTTCAACCATTCAAAATTTTCAATGCACTAATCTAAAAAAAATAGAAATTTCATGGACGAATCTCAACTAAAATCAACGGTTGGGATAGAAATAAGTCAATAACAGGTTGCTGTTATTCCTTCAGATTTACAGATTTATTTCCGATTTGGAGCGCTACATACACATGCATTAATATAGTTCATGACCCAAAAGAAGAAGTAACAGAAAGTCAGAAAGTACACTTCAGGTAGGAGCAAAATGTAAAGGAAATTAATTGATAGTACAATTCTTAATTATATTCATGCGATGTTCCATTTTTGATACCACGAACTTAATCATTTGCAACAGATAGCTGGGTGGTTAGCCACCAGACTTGTGGTACAATACACCGGCAACTCATCCGCACCTATCTCCGTCAAATTTTCCAACTCGAACAAATCTGAGCTACCATCACTATCATTTTCCTCTTCTCCTTCGCCTTCTTGTTTTTCCTTCTCTAAGCCTCTTAATATCTCATCAACTCTTCTTTTGACAGCTTCTGCCTCCATATCTACATCTTCTGTGTCTTCTGGATGTGGTACCGGTTCTAGAACTGTTGGTACATCAACTCCTCCTTGTTGTGGTGCTGTCGACATGCTCATAATATTCTTTTTCTTCTTTTGTGTCCTACTAGAAGAGAAAATTGCCTTGAGAAAATTGGAAAGTGGTGAACCTGAACCTCCCCTTGTACCAGAAGCACCAATACTCTTGCTATTTGCACACGTCCGTCCCTTTCTGAGTTCTCTCCACCTCTTACGGAATGGATTTGATTTCTTCTTGTTCTCCTGCAGTGGAGATTTCGGAGGCAATGCAGCTGGTGGGTGGAACTGAACCCGGTTCACCTTTGCGGGTTTAGTCTGGGAAAACTCTGCGTCAGAAGAGAAGCCATAACTGGAGGTGTCTGATGAAGTGTAGCTAGGTGGGGCCGGTTTTCTCTTCGTCGAGGTCCACCAGAAGTCAGAGTGTGATTTCTTCTTTTGGGGTAGCGGGTCGAGTTCAGGCCTCGGTTTTGAATGCTTCAAAGCAGCTCTTTCAGTCTCAGGCGTGGTGCCATCGAGCGAGCGGTAGATGGCATCGAGAAGAGTGGCAGAGAAGGAGGGGTGGCTGGATGTCTGTCGCTGTTGTGGCGGTGGTACAAGAGGTGGAGGCCGCCTCTCCAGGCAATAGTCCATGATTAATTGGAGAGGAGAAAAAGAGAGATGGAGGGGTCGTGTGGGTGAAGGCTAGTTATTGAGATTATTATTAAGTGTAACGATGGAGTTGTGCAACGAAGTGGGGAGAGATAATTTGGCCTGTTTGGTGAGGTGGCATGTTCTTGCCATAATTAGTGATCTTCTGAGTCGAAGGGTTTGTAATGTTTTGTTGTTTGTCACTGATGAATGATATTGTTAGAAAATGAACCCGATTTAATGGTAAGTTGTCACTTGTCAAGTCGGTAGGATGTTAGTTATGGGATTTGTTGCACAGTGCGGTAGTTGCATTTGCCACAAAGGATCTGGAATTACTAATCTTTTGTTGCGGGTGCGGCGTCTTCGTCCTCTATAATGGGTTGGGTTCAGATGAAGGCAATGAGTCGCTGGAAGCCTCAACAAAATCTGTACGATCTGATTTCCATCGGACGTCTTATATCGTGCTTGTCTGACGCTAAGACGAATAAAAGTGTTCACCTGTGAAAAAGCGTTGACTAAAATTATATAGCATAATAGTATCGGATAACTGTTTTATTTTTATTTTTTGATAAAATTTGATAAAATCACCAATTTCTTATATAAAGAAACCTACAATGTCATAGGAGTCGATATCAAATCTCTGGTACCAGATCCTTTAAGAAACAAGCTACAAATGTAAACATACATCTAAAACAATACCAAATGGCAACATAGCATCCAACCTAAAAAAATCAAAGATCTCCAACTAAACACACAAAACTAAAATATTTACAAAACAACTTGTTATAAGCAAAAATCACCAAAAACAAAACCAAATTGAGGCTACTCTTCTATTACTTCACTTGGATGTATGTTTTGGTCGGATTCAACGATAGGTAGCAAACCCATGATTACCTCTTTCTGCCCATGCTGCCCCATATGCAATAATGAATTCACATAATATACCACAATTTGATCAACATTAGTAGGAAGCAATAAAGATAACTTCAATAGTGAACCCGAACAGTTATTATTTACCAAAAAATACGCTAAAGTTATAATTTGAGCCCCTACTAATTTGGAATTTGTTGTAACCCCTTGGAAACATAACTTATTCCTAGCTAACCATATTGACTGTAACACTGCTCCTCTAAGTAGTTCTATCAATAATATATCTTTCAAGGGAATATCTTTGTCAATAAACCATAATTCATTAATAGTTGAACAATCAAAAGAAAAATTGTTAAAATTAGCTATCCAATTCCAAATACTTTGGATAAAAGGACATTGCACAAACAAATGATATATAGTTTCAGCTGCACCACAAAACACACAAGACACATCCCTTTGCCATCCTCGTGTACTCAAAGTCACTCTAGTAAGTACACTTTTTTTTCTTAACTAACCATAGATAAATTTTGATCTTAAAAGGAATATTTACCATCCATATAGTATCATAATCTCTATTCCTAATTCCTCCAAACTCCAACCACTTGTAGAAAGAGTGAACCGTAAATTTATCTTGACCATCCCATCTCTAAAAAAGTCTATCCTTTCTATTTCTAAAGATTCACACCCGACCTAACTGATCATACAACTTCATCCATTCTTCCCTAAAATCCCCTACAAATTGTCTTCTAAATACCAAATTTACAGTACCCTCACCACATGCATCGGCCATTGAAATGGTAATATCTACAGCTATAGAAAATAGTTTTGGAAATAAATCACATAAAGCACACTCACTTGACCATCTATCATACCAAAACAATATATCAGCTCCATTACCAAGTTCTTTGCTAAAACCTACGGATAACTGTTTTATAAATTTACACTTTGTTTGAATGGAGAGTAGAGGAAGTAATGTGAGGTAAAGAATAGAAGGGATTGGAATGAAATAGAAATGAAGATTAGTATATTTAATTTTTTCGTATTTAGATGATTAATGAGAGAAAATAAATATAATTTTTTTTCTATCTTATTTCTTGTTTGATTGATTAAAATTTAGGAGGATAATGATAAATTCAGTAACTGTTATAGGATTGAGGACAAAATATTCGTATCCATTATTCATTATCAATATGAATACAGATACGGATGATAAAAGAATGTCAAATTTTAAAATTAAATATGTTTAAATGAATACAAATATGAAATGGATAATTTATAGCTATGAATTCGAATATGAATACAAAGTGAATAATTATTGGATAATTGAGTCATAAGATAGAAACTGAATATATTAATATTAATTTATAAACCTTTTAATTTTAACCACTTAATTTTATATTAGTTTAATTCAAAACTTAAAAAATTTCACATATAGATGCATCACTAATAAGATAAAAGAATCTCAACAATTTGAATTCATTGTTTGAAATCAATTTTATAGGTTTTAGAGTAAAGTTCACAAAAAAGTTTGGTAAACTTAGGAACACCCTAGTTCTACTCTAATATTTCAAATCCAGATCCAAAATTATTATCCGAATTCCAATTTGGATCAAATTCGGAGCGGATTCGGAATGGATAATCTGGATCCGTTTTCAGCCAATTTTATTCCAATACAAAAATCTTCCGGAAATTTCAAAAATTTCGAAGTGAAAAGGAAATGACTGTATAGGTTTGGCATGTGGACTTCATCTCGTACCCCATAGGCGACAAAATAAAGCAAGAAGCCCGGCCCATTTTACCGAACAGCAGAGAATTATGGGCCAGGAGTAATAATTAAGCAGGACTAATAATTATGGGCCAGGACTAATAACTAAGAATTATGGGCCAGGATAATTTGTTATTGTTATCACAATCCAAATAAGCATTACATTATTTCCATTCTTCAATTAAAATAAAGCAGAAAAAAAAATATCCAAACCCTCAAACTTCTAATTCATTTATCCTCCCCTTCCATGTCCATAGATGAACCGTGCATTGTCCTCTGTGTAGATATGGGTCACCTTCAATAATCTGCATAATTTTTTATCGGAAACTTAATTAGAAAAATCAGATATGTATTTCAATGTTCCATCAACTAGAAATCACCTCTTTATTTACAACGGATGAAATATCACAATGTTTTCTTTTAAATAGAAGGCCGTGATGGCTTACATATTCAAAGAGGCACATAATTAGAGTACGAAAAAAGTAGGAGTGCAAATGGATCGGATAGTGGTAAAATCATATCCATATCCACTTTGATTTTTCGGATACGGATTGGATATTAGACAGATACAGATATAAATATTAAATGGATACGGATCAGATATCCATTTTTTTAATAACAGTGAATAACATAATTTTTTTCATAATATATATTAAACTATATGATATATATCTACTATTTGGATACAGATAATTAAAATTTAAAACAATATCTGTATCCGTATCCGCACGGATATTCGGATATCATATATCTGTATCTAATATGCGGATACGGATCCGGATACGGACAGATAATATCCGATCCGTTTGCACCCCTAGAACAAAGCCTAATTTCCTCTGTTCAATAATATATTAATAAAATAAATATTAACAATTATTGAGGAACTTACGACTGATGAACTGCTTTGTTCATGGTTGTGGAAGAGATGAGGGAGTCTCCATTTAGGTAGAGGAGTTCTCCTTCGATCCTCTCCATTATTTTTAGGTCTATCTCCTCTGCAGTAAGGCTAAATGGATGATCTGATGCCTGACCAACAAAGAAAAGATTTATGTCTTCATTCTTTTGTGCATTCTTTCATTCATTTGTTATTTGATAGCTATCAAAATACTGGCAAACTGGTGCAGCTAATCAGCACAGAGGCCAATTATAAAGAAGGATATCATGCTTAATAATAATAATAAAATCCAAAATGAATATTCATCATGCTGGATATATATATATATATATTGTCATATTTTGCAAGCTTCTATATAACGGATAGGTCTCTTTTATTATAAATAAGCTCATAGGTTAGAGAACATAGCATATTATTAGATTTATTTCATTTTGTCTTAGTGTAATGCTATATGAAAATTGGATGATATATAAAGGAAATAGAAGAAGCTCTTTAATTATTTTGGATAAATTTATCTACTACGATTAATCTCTTTTATAAAAAGAAAAGAAAATGCATGAGCATTGTCCTTAAAAGTACAGATTTGAAATTCATATGTAGCAATTAATCAACAATTAAATAGATATATAGAACATGATGAAAATGAAATAAGCACAACATACCATCACCCAGCCCCATGTATCTACGAAAGATGGAATATGGGCAGTATAGGCTTTCACATCTATATGAAATATTACATAAAAAAACCAATAGTTAAATTTAGATAATTCATATATCTATATAACGTAATATATAGTTCCATTTTAATGATCATAATAAATCAATTGCGGCAGGTATATTTGGATCGTTATGAAATAAACAATTGAGTGGCCACTGGTTGTAATAATCAAAAGTATCAATTAAATCTTACATTTGAAGACATGCTTGAGAGTGTTGTAAATAGAAGTAAACACCTCTTTGTGGGTAAATACACCAGCAGGTCCAGCCTGAAATGTTAAAAGAAAAAGAAAAAAAAAGAAGAATGAATGAAAAGCACAGAAAGGAGAAAAAAATGTTCAGATTTTGTTAGTTAAAAAATGTAATTAAATAATTTGTATATACAAAAAGCACGTAAAAGAAGAAATAAAAACTGGGTCAACATATTTTTTGTTAAAATAATAAAGTATAATTTGTATGTACTTGGGTGACGAAAATGCCCCTATAGTTAAGCTTAGGCTTGACCACATTCTGGTAGAAGGATTTGGTGTAAAGCTGGTAGCAGGGACCTCCTTCCACCGGGTCAGATAAATCACCTATTATTACATCGTACTTCTCCTGCCGTTTTTCCAATTCTGCCCTGTAATAATCATTTAATAAAGTTTGATAAATAATGGTCTCCAGTATTGCAACTCCAACAAACGACTAGCTAGCCCACATGTGATGCTGCTACGATCTTTATTTCATTTTAAAAGGTTATCATCAGAAATTAATTTCACTAACACATCATTTTTTCAATACCATTTATATTATTATTATTATTGTTGTTGTGGTGGTGGCAATTTGATGTAATGTTTTTGGAATTATTTAGATCCTTGCATGTAGTGCTATTGCATTGTGTGATATCCTATACATTATAAGGGTGCGTTTGGATAGGTGAAGAATAGTCACTAATCCGAATTAATTAGCATTATTTCTAGTTACCATTCTTGATTTTGGTGTGTTTAGATTAACAAATATGAACTATATATTTTTTGTTCGTCTTTTATGGAGTTTCTCACTATTTTACTAATCTAACAAAATATTAAATTAGTTACTATTCTTAATATTGAGGTTAGCTTGATCTATTCTTGTTTTGTTCCTTGTTTCATTCAAAGTAAATATAGTTTGAATATTTTCAATGTTAATTATAAACTCATAATTTTTTTTTGTTAGATTAATATGCAACTTGAAAATCAACATTTGTATGATGAGTTAATATATTCTAGGTATGTATACTAGAGAACACACAACTAACAAACTTCTATTTAAAAAGGTTAGAAACCGATTTGGTAATAATTCAGCGGATATTTGATTTTGAGTACGTACTTTGATCTTCATCTAATTCTACAAAGAAAAATCTATTAGTGAACCCTGAAAAGGTAAAGAAGATAAATAAACAAAGGATATATAGCTATGTACATACTTGGCATCATTTATGACAAGGCATAGTTTATCGCTGACAAATGTCTTGTAGTTAACGGTCAAGTATCTTCTGCAGAAAGCTACCACCTCCTGCAGCAATATATATACAAAATTTGTCAATATGTTTTCATCAAGAAGAGGGTTTAAATGCCTCTATTTTTTATGCTTCCATTAAATATGTTTTCATCAAAGAAGTTTATATGATGGATGCATTGTATTTTTTTTGCTTATGTTATTTATTTTATTTCTTTCTCTATGACACTGCAGCTCTCATTTTAATTTGGGTAATTATATATTTTAATATTCATTTCTTCTTCAACTAACTAGCTTCTTTTTTCTAGCTATAATTATCAATTCTAACTACCCAGTGGTCCCGACAAATTTAATTAGCAGATTTTGTCTCTCTTTATTTCTTTCCTCTCTCCCTCACCTCTGCCTCCTTCTCCTATCTCCGCCTCCCTCTCCCACCTCCGCCTCTGCCTTTGCCTTTTCATTTCTACTTGCTGCTCCACTCCAATGGACGATTTGCCGAAGATCCTCCGTCATTCCATCCCAATCAAGCACACCTTCGCCGGATTAGATCCATCACTGTCGACCGTATCAAAATGAGCGCTAAATGGATCGAGCTCAATTAATTTTGTCTCTATAGATACAATTAATATCTTTCATGTCTATGTTCATCTTCCTCATGCAGTAGTGAGTTATTTGCAAAGAACACAACTTCATTAATGGTGAATAAAGCCAGTGCGTACTAAGTACTAAGAAATGACAGAAAAACAAATTTTCAAAAAATTATAGGTGTATGAATGAATACTTGATGTCTTAGAAATGAATACTTCAATATGTATGAATGAATACTTGATATCTTAGGTATGAATACTTCAACGTATATGTATGGATACTTGATATTTTATGTATGGATTCAACATATATGTATGAATATACTTCAATTAAGTATGTTTTGTTTCTTTTAAATATTGTTTTTGTTTTCTTTTGTTTGTATCATTTCAATCAAGTATGTTTTTTTTTTTTAAATTTTGTTTGTTTGTTTCGACAATGAAACATGAGGCACCTATTTTTTATTTTCAAAAAATAAAATTGAACTAGAAAGCAATAATGCAATATTCAATACTATTTGACTGCTCTTGTAAAATTAATCGAGGTATGCACATATGCTTGTCAAACTCTTGATATATAAATTATTTACATTTATATGACGAAGTATGATTATTTGCTCAATGAGATATGAATACTTGCACGACGAGGTATGAATACTTGTGCAACGGAAAACTCGTAAGTATATCATCATGAATCTCATTTGAAAGAGAAAATTGTGTAGAAAACGTTTGTGGTTTTAGATTTGCAAAATTTATCATAGATTGTCAGAAATATTAGTTAGATTGAATAGAAAAAAAAAATCACCTCTAAAAACGTGTAAAACATGAGTGAGTGATGTGTTCATTTTTCTTTTTAAATACTAAGATATGAATACTTGATTTATTATATATAAATACTTGTACGCGTCAGTTGTAAATTTTTTTAAATATTGGGTGCGCGGTTCTCATATAGTAAGTGGTCTCTAGCTCCAAAGAAGAAATAGGAAAAGGTTATGGAGATATCTAGGTGGTCCATTTTAATTTTTAATGCACCGTTGAAGCTGCAATTCACTGCTGCCTTTAGCTATTAATTAATCAGTAGTTCTATATGCAAGGGTTTTCTCATTATGTCTCAGTATGATATCTGGGATTAATTCTATGTAGCAACTTATAAAATTTTCAGCTTTTATTCAATGAGAATTACAACATGAATATAGTTTTTATCAGTGTTTTAAAATGCGGCTGCATATGCTTATGTAGTTGGCAGTGTCGTGCTCAGAATGCCATGCACTCCCTCTCATGAGATTTTGAGCATGCGGCCGCATATGCGGTCCGAATATAGAGATATGCGGATTAAAAACGTAATATGCAGTGCATGTAATTAGAAGTTCATATGCATTATGCCGAGTTTTGCTATCCCATTCCAAATTATTGTAATTTTTTTATATACAATAAGACACACTTTATGTTGGTTATGTGAAATAAATTCAACAATATGAATATGAATATATATATATACGTGAATTTTTATCTTAAAGTCCGCATTAAAATCTTCATATGCGTCTGCATACCCTATAAGCGGTATGTAGTGGCCTTCCTCATGCATAAACAAAACCGCATTTTAAAACATTGGTTTTTACAGATTACGAAATTTCTCCAACAATGCCTAAAATGCTCAATTCAAGTTTTTACTATATTATTCTTTTACTTGTTTATTCCCAAAAAAAAAAATTGTATGTTTGATGAACCTTATGATGCTATGCATGAGGAGCCAGTGGTGCAATTCAAATAATAATATTAATTTTGGAGTTCTGATGAGCCAGTTCAAAAATCTCAATTTTATTTTTATTATGCTTCGGATAAGAAAATGTTGTATTTGTTTTGAAATTTCTATATCATTAAAATAATATTATTTTCACATAATTAAAAAAAACATTATGGAATCTAAAACAATTACAAATTGATTCACTGTTGAATGTCATCACGTTGAACTGCTTAATTGAATCGGCTATCATAATCTTAAAACTAAAAAAAGATCTAAATTCTACTGCAAACTAATCAGTATCATACATATATATAGGTGTAGTGCAGTATAAGCAGTAGTGCGCTATACTTATATATACCAGTTTTACTTTTTCTCTCTTTTTTGTTAAAATTTTTTTTAGCAGTGAGATATTTTACAAGTAGTTTGATGTATACAATGCTATCTTTGTGTAATAAAAATGTCTATACTATAACACATTTATAATTTACTCTGATATTTTAATGCAATCGTTCAAGAACTTACAACCAACCAACCCCCAACCCCACCTTCTCCCCCCAAACCAAAAAAAAAAGGGTATATGCGTAGTATCAAGAATCCTGCAACAGACTTGCACACACACACAAAAGAAAAAAAAAAGAAGAAGGTATATGCGCAGTATCAAGAATTCTAAGTTTATCATATTTATATTTTAATTAGTGGCTCAATGAGGGAATGCACTAGGTAACGCCAGCCCCCAACTCGTATATGGTGTTGACACCTATTCCACCACTACTAGATGGTAGATATCAACTTATCTACCTTTTTTAATAGTATTTCGTTATGCATGCATTACTAGCTGGAATCTTTGTTAAAAAAAAAGTAATAATAAAGAAAAATGAATGTATTATGCATGCATCATATATATGTCATAGAACCTGATCTATGTCGCACATGACCACACCATGGATGGTGTTGTGCTTGAGCACCTCTCTTGCGGTGGATCCCTCTCCTCCTCCCATTATAAACACTGTTTTTGGACTGCATTAATTAAAACAAACACGGTTAAAATTTAGAGTAGAAGATATCCTTGTGTTTAAAGTACCATAAGTAAAAACACATTGAATGTTAATTCTCATTTAATCACTTAAAATGACAAGTACCTGATAAATGCAATAAGCTACGTATAATTAAATTCTGGAATTTTAAAAATTCGTTGCAATATAAAACTAAAGATGGATTTGGTATTACTAGAGTGTCTCTTGATAAATTGCACATATATATAGGAAAGAATTGAAGATAATTCCATGCATGTTTATAAACAGGAAAATGATATTTACTTTGGATGAAATAAAAGTGCTGGGTGAACCAAGCACTCATGGTAAATGAACTCATCCATCTCAGTGCTTTGCATTTTTCCATCTATCACCAACGCCTAGGAAATGAAATTTAATGAAACCAATTAATCAACATGAGTCACTAGCAAATGTATATCTCTATATTGTAAAGACATGATTCCTAGCTAGTACAGTGAATTAGGTAGGACAATTCATACAATTAATTGTTCTGACCTTTCCAAAATGCTTTGTATCTAGAAGCACAATGTCCTGAAAGTGACTTGATCCTTCATGCAACACGCTGCACATAGCAAATTTAAAATGTATTATGAAATCAAAAGCTTTGTTGTTCTTGGTGTAAAATAGAATTAAGTTTTTCCTAGCATATATACTAGCTGTTAGTGCTATAATATTTGTCTCTAATATTAAGTTGACAATCTTAATTTGAAATACAAGAATGGTAATTGTTTGTCCATTTCCCTTATTCTTGTTTCTTACCTGTTTTTCAGATGTGTATATATTTTTTTCGGAAAGTATTATACTTTATGGTAAAATTGTTTATATCTTTTTTTTTTTCTTCTTTTTGAGAAGAAGTGGGTGAAACTCATTAATGAAACCATTCAAACAGGAAATTGTTTATATCTTTTGAAAAGTATATATTGAACAACGACTTTAACATGAATTTGCTTATGATGATTATTCACACAAAAAATTATAATTTTCAATAAAAAATTTCCTTTAAGAAGTGAATAAAATTGCAAATGATTGAAGTTTCTTATGGTACGTATATTTAATGTACCCTTATTTACTCATTTGGGACAATTCAAAGAAGTATCCATAAATCATAAATGAAAATCATCTTAGATTCCCTTAAAGATATATAATTTATATATAAATAAACCAACCGGGAAATAAAAGGTCCTTTAAATTGCTTTCATGCATGAACAAAAAAAAAATATATATATATATATATAGCAGTGTCATATATGAAATTATAAAGAGAACAAAGAAAAAAAGAAAAAACTGAAGGGAGATGGGAATGAGAGTTCTCACCAATTCAAAGCATAAGATAACTTGACATCCTTGTCAACTTCTTCCTCAAACCAGTCACACTTCTCCAACCCATTCTTTGGATAGTTACCACATCCTTTGCTTCCATTTGTTGCACACACCTCAAGCACAGCTTCTCCCATTTTAGCAAACGAGCGACTGACAGGTGGCAGATATGGGACTATAGAATGGGAGGATATGCTCTGAAAAACCCAAAGGTCTGGTGTGTATATATATATAGTGATGGAAATAAATCTGCTGCGATTCTTTGGGATCACAGGGACCCTGCAATTTCAAATCTCACCATCTATTTTGTGGAATCTACGAATCTTAAAAGCAATTATTCTCTTTGCACGAATCTCAAAATAAATAAAAGGGCGGATGTGGAATTGCAGGGTCCCTGCGATCCCAAAGAATCACAGCAGATTTATTTCCAAATAGTGATATAGATAGGTGAAAACAAGGTGGTTGTACTGGTAGACTCTGATAAATGAAAATCATAATGTGCACTGTACTGTGATATTTGCAAAAAGTACCTTCATTGTAGTCCAAGATTTAACATAGGGACCTAGAACCCTTGTCTAAAGTTTGTCCAACATTACATATACAAGGTTGGCTTCGCAAATACCAGAAGTGCAGGGGCTTCAATTAAAATTGTCCGTAGGAAATAAATTGTACTGCGGGTAAAAAAATACGAAATCATAATTGCAACGAGAGAACGGGATTTGAGTGGAGAGGTGCACGCGAGCAAATAAAAAAGCGCCTTTCCGTGGTTTCTATCTATAATTAATTAATTAATACAACCATATTCATAGGTTTCATTTTGAGAAATAAAGAAAGTAATAATAAAAAAATTATATAGTGAGTTCTAGGGTGTAAACAGAGGGGATAATGCTAATACCATATCTGTATTCTTTCAATGTGCGGATACATATAATAAACGGATATCAAAATTTAATACTAAATCCGTTTTAAATGAATACGGATACGGAGCGAATAATTTACGAATACAGATTCAAATATGGATACGAAACGAATAATTACCGGACAATTGAATTATACATTTTAAGATACAAAAGAGTGCCTTGTTGTTGTCTTGGAACAATTAATGGCTAAAACCAAATTAACAGAAACTAAAAATATACTATATTCACGGGTTAAAGTCTTGAATAAAAAAGAATAGAGAATGAAGAAATATGGGCAAGAAAGAAAGGAAATAATGCTATTGTAGCACCATCATTAGCGAAAAATAGATTAAATTGGAAACTAGATGGTATTATCATTTATCCCATAACCAAAATCGATTGAAATGAATATGAGATAGCTATATAACAACTTTTATTCGGAGCAGTAAAGTCGGAGCTAGTTGGAACAATTTCAAATTTGAATAATTGTGGATATGGATACAAATATCCACCTTCATTAAATTATCCATATCCGTATCCACCATTATTTTATCATATGCAAAATATATTCATATCCGTATCTACAATTATCCGTATCTGTTTACACCCCTAGACTGAGTTCCCATATAAACATTTATGTATTAATTTTTTAATCAAGTCCTATTTATAATCTCTACAGGTCGATCGGTGCGGAACTTATCCGAAGCCCTTGAACAATCTTCCGTCAAAAGAGGTGGATATATATATACCACACGATTTAGCTTGTTGCTAATTAATTCCAACCGTGATTTAGTTACCATTTAATGATGCAATAAAGTCATTTTCCTTATTTAAAAGAACGTTGAATCCAACTTATAACATGTTATTTAAAAGGAAAAGTTGTGAAAATGCCACTACAAAACCTTGAAATTGTGAGATTGCCACTACAAACTTCAAAATTGTAAGAATGCCACTATAAAATGTCCATAATTATGAAAATGTCATTAACGGTGTATTTTTATAATATTTTTATCAAAAAATATCTGAAAAATACTGTTTTGATATACATAATTATGTATTTCCGATTATACCCTTCATACAAAAACAGTAACACTCCAGTTGATTTCGCCTCTTCAAATTAATTTTTGATAAAAATATTATAAGAATACACTGTTAATGGCATTTTCACAATTATGGATGTTTTATAGTGACATTCTTACAATTTTGAAGTTTGTAGTGGCAATCTCACAATTTCAAGATTTTGTAGGGACATTCTCACAATTTTCCCTATTTAAAATCTCCATTGTCTAAACAATGGAGGCCTCCATTATTCTATTTCTGATATGTTATATTTCATAAGGAAGCAATTGTTTTTGTTAAAAATTCAAAATAAAAAAAACAACATAATTTAATATTAAGTAAATAAGTTTAGTTTAAGTGAATTAATAAATTTTCTATATGATAATAGAAATTTCATCAATTATAGATAAATTTAATTATTAATACTAATAATTCTGAATTACGAATATTGTGAAACGAACTATTGCTCCTATTATTGATATTATATTGAAAAAAGAGTACTTAAAATAGGCATAATAGTTTATTCCACAATCTCATAGTTCAAAATTATTAGTATTAATTAATTAATAAATAAATGTATTAATTTACAATAGAAGAAATTTATAATATCGTATGTAAAATTCGCTAACTTACGAGCCTAAAATTGTTATTTACTTAATATTAAACTATGTTATTTTCAATTTTACATTAATATAAGTTATTGAATAGTAACAAACTGAAATAGGACTGGCAAATATACATTTCTCATTGAACCAATTGATCCCATCCCGTTGATAAGAAATACATGCATCATTTGAGAAGATAATAGAGTCCTCCATTTTTAGGGTAATGCAGAATTTAAGTACATATTGCATTTGGATTTACAATGCAAAGAAAATACTTTATTCTTCACTAAAGAATAATTAATTGACGGTTTGATTGATTAATTACTAAAGGCTTGAGGGACGTAACCAAAGAGCTACTATGGTACCGATTAAAAAAACCCTTGTAGCTACTAGACGGCGAAATGGATTTTGGAATTTATTGACATTTTTCAAAAAAGGTAGGATTCAAAATGAATAAATTGAAACTCGTAATGGAATGATTTTGTTTTTTTTTTTTCATTCCGAATTATTGATAAAAAAGAAATAGAAAATAGAAATAATTCAAAATGAATAAATTAAAACTCATAATTAATGGAACGATTTTGTCTTGTTTCCATTTCCGTCATAATGGAAGTTGGTTTTAAAGTTCTCTTCTCTAGAAGAGATGGAATAGAATAACCTGGTGCAACGAGAATGATCATACGCCAATTTAATTAGCATCATGAGGATACCGCCATGCACCTCTTTGGACGAAGATGGTTCAAAGGGCTTCGGATAAGTTCCGCACCGCTACAGGTCACAGTGCTAGCTCCAATAATTCAGTATATGCTTAAATTTAATCATGGAACTTGGTTTTACAAGATTATGTCAGTATCATATTAAATTAAATAGTAGGCCGAAAGTTACGTAAAATAATATGAGGGAATCAAGAAGGGCAATGTCTCTGTTAGGTCCAGATCACTTTTAATTGACATTTGAGAATTGAGGTCAATAATGGTACCTTCCAGTACGCACACGTTCGATGACATGTTTTACCCAACATAAGTTCTTCTTAATTGACTTATATTACTTTAATTGTACCTCTTGTTTACGGGTGTCAATGCCACCCTTTTATTCATTTATCTGATCCGTATCGTATTAAAAAATACAGATAAGGGTAATATTTTTTTATTTTTTTATTATCTTAACCGTTTTCGTATAAAATAATTAAAATAAAATAAAATTATATATATAAATATATATTTGTATGAAGATGATACATGATACAATAAAATTTTGTATTTTAATAAATTTTTATGACATAAATTAGTTGTATTCATTATTATTATTTTTTTTCTTGTTTTGAAAAATATTTTATCGAAATTACAAATCGAAATGTCAATGACACTTTTTTATTCATTTATCCGACCCGCACCGTACTCGAAAAGACGGGTAAGGATAAATATTTTTTTCGTTATCGTAACGGATATAGGTATGAAAATGCATCCATCCGACCCGTATCGTACCAGTTGACACCCCTACTCTTGTTAATTTTTTAATTTTTTTTTAATAAGAGTGTGTACACTCCGCCGATATTTTTTTACTAAAATCAGAAGTTCAGGAAAACGGTACCGACTCTCTGGTACCATACTTATTGGTCTTATAGAGTGATCGAACCTATAAAAAACAAGTCTAAACATCATAATATGGAACAAAGACCTCTGATGAATAATCTTGATATTTCTCAAATTGAATAAAATAAATAAAGTTTTTTATTTTATTTTATTCATCTCCGCTAAGAAACAAAAAATAATAGTAGACTCTTGAGAATTCACGATTGATCGAATTCTTGTCTGTGTTTTTGAGAAAATAGTGAAATTCGATGATATATATTGTCAAAATTCAAAATTAAGATCCTTGGTGCATATCCCTAGATCAACTATATATAATATATATTTGAGCTCCTATATTTTATGTGACTAATTAGTTTGTACCCCTTGAAAGCAAGATTATTTCTAGCTAACCACATGGTTCAAATAACAGCGCCTCTTACTAATTGCACTAACAGCTTAATTTTTAAGGGAATTGAAGAATAAATCAACTGTAATTCATCTACTTTTGTGTATGCTAATTAAAAATCATTGAATTCTCCAATCCATGATCATATAAATCTAATAAAAGAGCAAGTCACAAAAAGATGATCATTTCATTCGGAGAGCCCACAATTATAGATTCTGGATTTATGTGTTCGGTGTTCCCCTCTAGAGCTTTGGCTACTGTGATCTGGTTATCTACAGCTATAGATAATATATTTTCATTTGTAATATACTACTTAAGATAATCTCCTATCCATCTATTAGTCCATAACTTCACTGTAATGTCATTGCTTAATTCTTTCTGCAAACTCACTTCAACTATAAGACATCTTTTGCACCCCTATGTCCAGAATGCTGATACCCTGCTATGATCGACACACATGCGCGCGCACACACACACACACTGATGCAATTGCACATGATAATAATTTACATCCAAGTTATGTAATTACTACAAAACTACTTGTCTGATATCTTCTTTGAATTGTTATTCATAGTTATTCATCAAACATCTTCTCTACTATAAGAATTTGTCACTATCTACGAAGATAAAAGTATCTTTTACTGTCGGCATCGTCAATACGGATACTCCTGTCATTACAATAGCAATATCATCAGAAAATAATAATTTCTGTCAACTTACTTTCAACAATAATTAAATTTTTATCCTTGCAAATAGTAACCGATTATTGTATTATCCACTGAAGAAGCTTATCATTATAAAAAATAAAAACTCTCTCTTTTGGATGTACGACATGAAATAGTGAAGTATATCAAATGAATATGCAGTCCGTCAAAGGAAATATTCAATACGACGTGTCGACATATATAATGAATAATTTAACTTTTCAGTTTTTATGTATTTCGTATTTTCGTTGTTGCAAATAAATTAAAAATGAAATATGTGTAGGGGGTGTCAACGGTACGATATGGGTCGGGTGAAGGTATTTTTATAACCATATCCGTTATGATAATAAAAAAAAGAACTTTACTCTTATCCGTCTTTCCGAATACGGTATGGATTGGATAAACAGATAAAAAAGTATTATTGACATTTTAATTTGTATTGTCAATATAATATTTTTCAAAACAAGAAATAAAGAAAATAATAATAATGAATTCAACTAATTAATTTGTATTATAAAAATTTAATAAAATATAAAACTTTATAGTATCATGCATCATTTTCATACAAATATATACATATATATAACAAAGCTAGGGTGTGATGTGCTCACCAAGAAAGTTTGGTGAGCATAACTCCAAAAGTATATTGAATCGACGTCAAATACCAAATCCAAACTGTTGAAATCCATGTACTTCATGAGTGATGCATATACATGCAAAATTTTGAAAGTTTCGAGTTTATTTGCTACACGGTCAAGTGGTCAGCGTTTATGGTCCATATTTGTTTGAAAAACAATGATTTTCAATAAATCTAAAAAAATAGTAAAAAATTTTCAAAAAATGTAAAATTTGGTCTCCAGCACATATTAATGTGGAGAACACGATGAACGGTTCGGATCGACCGTTAGAATTTTGAAAAGTCGAATATTGAGCTGTAGCACGGGAGGCCTCTTAGTTATCCATATCATCGTAGCCAAGTCCTATATATATAGTGACTAATGTGCATTCTTATGCATATGGTCCGATATGCATACGGCCCAAATTTGAAATTTCAAAATCCAAAACGTTGATTTGAATAGTTCATCTTGTTCTCCATATTAATATGTGCTTGGAGACCACATTTTACATTTTTCTGAATTTTTTTACTATTTATTAAGCCACTTTGAAAATTGCTAAAATAAAATGTCATAATATGACATGTTTAGACCATAAATAAATTTATGAAGTTATACAAATATTATTTAGTATAATGTTTCAATGCATTATAAGAATAATATAAATATTGTATAATAGAATAATATGAATAATATTATTTGTTATTAAATTAAATTATTAAACCAATCAGAATATGAGATTAAAGAGAGCATAAAATGACAAAACATGGATAGTGGCATGTGTGTAATTAATTTAAACATTACACAAATGGATACCTTAACCCTTGCCTATTAAAGGAGGTGTAATTAAGGAAAATAGGGCTAATTTTTTCTACCAAAAACGTAGCTAAAATTGACCAATTTTCAGCAGCCATTTCTCTTCTCCTTGGTCGAAGTTCTCTCATATTCTCTTGTTAGGTTTAGCCACCAAGAAATCAAATACTTTGTTGATTTGAAGATCAAGATGTGGTTGTATTTAATCAGAAGCCACCGTTGGATCAACGATTTTCAAAGTGGCTTAATAAATAGTAAAAAAATTCCAAAAAATATAAAATTTGGTCTCCAAGCACATATTAATATGGAGAACAAGATAAACGGTTTGGATCGGTCATTTGGACTTTGAATCGGTGATTTATGGTCCAATGCACACCATGGCCTATGCATTGCAATGCACCATAGCCCATCTCTCTCTCTCTCTCTCTATATATATATAGGTTTTGGCTAATATGCTACAGGTAGCTAAGAGGCCTCCGTGCTACGGCTCAGATTTCAAGTTTTCAAAATCCTAACAGTCGATCCGAACCGTTCATCTTGTTCTCCATATTAATATGTGCCTGGAGACCAAATTTTACATTTTTATGAAATTTTTTACTATTTATTAAGCCACTTTGAAAACCGCTGATCCAACGGTAGTTTCTGATTTTACTGTTGGGTTAAGCCACCGTTGGATCAGGGGTTTTCAAAGTGGCTTAATAAATAGTAAAAAAAATCAGAAAAATGTAAAATTTGGTCTCCAAGCACATATTAATATGGAGAACAAGATGAACGGTTTGGATCCATCGTTAGGATTTTGAAAACTCGAATATTGAGCCGTAGCACAGGAGGCCTCTTAGCTACCCGTAGCACCGTAGCCAAGTCCTATATATATATATATATATATGACTTGGCTACGGTGCTACGGGTAGCTAAGAGGCCTCCTGTGCTACGGCTCAATATTCGAGTTTTCAAAATCTTAACGATGGATCCAAACCGTTCATCTTGTTCTCCATATTAATATGTGCTTGGAGACCAAATTTTACATTTTTTGGAAATTTTTTACTATTTTTTTAGATTTATTGAAAATCGCTGTTTTTCAGACAAATCTGGACCATAAAAAACAGCGATATTCAATAAATCTAAAAAAATAGTAAAAAATTTCCAAAAAAATGTAAAATTTGGTCTTCAAACATATATTAATATGGAGAACAAGATAAACGGTTCGGATCGACCGTTAGGATTTTGAAAAGTCGAATATTGAGCCGTAGCACGAGAGGTCTCTTTGCTACCCATAGCATATTAGCCAAATCCTATATATATATATATGGGCTATGGTGCATTACAATGCATGGAGGGGTTTGTGCATTTGACCATAAATCTAAAATTGGAAATCCAAATAGCCGATCCAAACCGTTCATCTTGTTCTCCATATTAATATGTGCTTGGAGGCCAAATTTTACATTTTTCTGAATTTTTTTACTATTTATTAAGTATTTTACAAAATTGTTGACCCAATGGTGTCTATTGATTTTACTGTTTTGTTAAGCCACCATTGAATTAACAATTTTGTAAAATACTTAATAAATAGTAAAAAGTTCTTCAAAAAAAATGTAAAATTTGGTCTCCAAGCATATATTAATATGGAGAACAAGATGAACGATTTTGATTGGTCATTTGGATTTGAATTTTAGATTTATGGTCCAATGCACAAACCCCTCCATGCATTGCAATGCACCATAGCCCATCTCTCTCTCTCTCTCTCTCTCTCTCTCTCTCTCTCTATATATATATATATATATATGAGATAGGCTAATGTGCTTTCGGTAGCATATGGATTGAAATACACACGGTCAATATTTGAAATTTCAAAATCCAAAAAGCCGATCTGAACCATTCATCTTATTCTCCATATTAATATGTGCTTAGAGACCAAATTTTACATTTTTTTTGAACTTTTTACTATTTATTAAGCTACTTTGAAAATCGTTGATCCAACGGTTTTATTGTTTTGTTAAGTCACCGCTAGATCAGCAATTTTCAAAGTGACTTAATAAATAGTAAAAAAATTCAAAAAAATGTAAAAAATTGGTCTCCAAGCACATACTAATATGGAGAACAAGATGAACAGGTTAGATCGACTTTTTGAATTTTGAAATTTCAAATTTGGACCATGTGTTTTTCGGCCCATTGCTATCGAAAGCATATTAGCTTATCTGATACACACACACACACACACACACACACATATGAGATGAGCTACACTACTCCATGGAGTAAAACGCGTTAGTGCTCCATAGCACTATATTTTTGTTTTGAAAATCCAAACGACCGATCCGAACCGTTAGATGTGATCTCCATATTGAAATGTGCTTGGAGACCAAATTTTACATTTTTTGGAATCTTTTTACTATTTATTAAGCAATTTTGAAAATTGATGTATTGCTGTGAACAGTAAAAAATTTTGGACCATCGGATCAATGATTTTCAAAATTACTTAATAAATAGTAACAAATTCTAAAAAATGTAAAATTTCTCCAAGCACATTTCAACATGGAAATCATGTTGAGCAGTTTGGATCGGTCGTTTGGATTTTCAAAACAAAAATATAGTGCCATGGAGCACCAACGTGTTTTACTCCATGGAGTAGCGTAACTCATCTCATATATATATATATATAGGTTTTGGCTAATATGCTATGGGTAGCTAAGAGGCCTCCATGCTACGGCTCGGATTTTGAGTTTTCAAAATCCTAACGGTCAATCCGAATCGTTCATCTTGTTATTCATATTAATATGTGCTTGGAGACCAAATTTTACATTTTTCTGAATTTTTTTACTATTTATTAAGCCACTTTGAAAACCGTTGATCCAACGGTAGTTTCTGGTTTTATTGTTGGGTTAAGCCACTGTTGGATCAGGGGTTTTCAAAGTGGCTTAATAAATAGTAAAAAAATTCAGAAAAATGTAAAATTTGGTCTCCAAGCACATATTAATATGGAGAACAAGATGAACGGTTCGGATCGACCGTTAGGATTTTGAAAACTTGAAATCCGAGCCGTAGCACGGAGGCCTCTTAGCTACCCGTAGCACCGTAGCCACGTCCTATATATATATATAGGTTTTGGCTAATATGCTACGGGTAGCTAAGAGGCCTCCGTGATATGGCTCGTATTTCGAGTTTTCAAAATCCTAACGGTCGATCCGAACCGTTCATCTTTTTTTTTTCATATTAATATGTGCTTGGAGACCAAATTTTACATTTTTTTGAATTTTTTTACTATTTATTAAGCCACTTTGAAAACCGCTGATCCAACAGTAGTTTCTGGTTTTACTGTTGGGTTAAGCCACCGTTGGATTAGGAGTTTTCAAAGTGGCTTAATAAATAGTAAAAAAATTCAGAAAAATGTAAAATTTGGTCTCCAAGCACATATTAATATGAAGAACAAGATGAACGGTTCGGATCGACCTTTAGGATTTTGAAAACTCGAAATCAAAGCCGTAGCATGGAGGTCTCTTAGCTACCCGTAGCACCGTAGCCACGTCCTATATATATATATATAGAGAGAGAGAGAGAGAGAGAGAGGTTGGCTAAGATCAAAGTGGTAGTTCCTAAGCTTTAGTGCTACCAATTCATTTTTCAATTTTCAAAATTCAAAACGTCGATCCAAACTGTTCAAGTTGTTCTCCATATTAAATTGTGCTTGGAGACCAAATTTTACATTTTTCTGAATTTTTTACTATTGATTAAGCCACTTTAAAAATCGATGATCCAACGGTGGCTTAACAAAACAGCAAAATCAAAAGCCACTGTTGGATCAGCTGTTTTCAAAGTGGCTTAATAAATAGTAAAAAAATTCAGAAAAATGTAAAATTTGGTCTCCAAGCACAATTTAATGTGGAGAACAATTTGAATGGTTCGGATCGACGTTTTGAACTTTAAAAATTGAAAAATGAATTTGGTAGCACCAAAACTCAGAAACTACCACTTTGATCTGAGCCAACCTCTATATATATATATATATAATTTTATTTTTAAAAATTATCTTGTACGATAACATATAAGACAACAAAAAAATTTGTTATCCGTATCCAATAAGCTAACGAAAGAAAATCTTATCCTTATCCATATATATTTTCAAGTATAATACGGATTGAATAAATGAGTAAAAGACTGTTATTGACACCCCTACCAGTGGATGGTTAATTATACAGTCATACCCAACCCAGTTAACGAAGGAACCCGACTGGCCAAGTCGGCACGGTGGTGCTCCACATGCCAAATTGCCACTCTGGAGCCTGCACGTTCCTAAAAACAGGAGCACGGAATTTATTTTTCCAATTTTGTTCTTATGTGGGGTCCTAATTAAATGTTAACAAAAAGAATCCACAATAAAGGTGGAATGAGTTGTGTTTGGTAGAACTAGGATATTTTTAAAATTTTCTAAGTTTTTGTTAATTTAATTTTAAAATTTATTAAATTAACTTTAATTAGCAATTTTAAAATGTTGAAAAAACTGGTTTACTTTACAAGTGATGTATTTACATATAATATTTTCAAATTAATTGAAAATAAAGTCAAATGATAAAACATGATTAAAATGTCAACGATTAAAATTAGCTTATAAACCTTCATTTTTGGATTGCTTGATTTTATACTAATTAAGTCAAACTTTTATATATTAGACATGTAAGCGCATTTCACTCGTGAATAAGATCGGTTTTAATAGTTTGAATTCATTAATTGAAGCAATTGTGATAGTTTTTGAAGATAAGCTAATCATAGGATTTGGTGAGGTTAATGGCCCCTTAGATCTATCTACTCCTGAATCTCAGTATATTCTCTTTTTTTTTTTTTTGAAAAGAATTCAAATATTTACAATTTTTTGTGTCTAATAACTTACAATTTAGAATTTTAAATTGTAAAATGAAACTATTAGATATAATATAAATTATATAATTTTTTATATATGCACACATAAAAGAACATAATATTTTAATCTTTTTAATTAGTATCAAGAGCATGCAAAAAACAACACTCTTCGTATGAATAGTTGTGAATTCAAAATCCAAATCTCTCTCTCTCAAAAAATTAAAAAAAAAAAAAAACTTCAAGGAGATGCACCTTGGGAGGGTAGATACAAAGTTGAAAAGAGAGAACGGCGGGTCCCACTGAGAACTATGGAGCTGAGCGTGGGAGCAATCCACTATGTACCTCTATCCATTAAGAGAGAGAGCGGGGAACTTAATTATATTGTGGACAGTCCACCTTATGTTCTTAATCTTTCTCAGCAGGCGCGCAAAAAACGGTTCATGCTCATGGCTCCCCCCACTTTATTTTTACTATTCTGCCCCTCCTTGAATTGTATATATCCATTGCCCGTAATTTCTATAAGTATTGGACCGAAATTCATCCGATGTCTGATTTCATCATACGATTCGTTTCAAAATCTACACAAATAGTTTAGATTCAGAAAGCAATTGAGATTAGTGAAATGTATAATTATTTTTCAATTAATTCAAATGCAGATCGGACGGTTTAAGTGGAAGATTGGACGAATTTCATATTGATGTTTATTGGAAACCCTGCTCCCGTTGCACACGTGTTATACAAGTTGTAGTGATGATTCGACGGTTCATTCTACAACGAACGTGTATATATATGGTTAGTACTATAAGAAGGGGTAAAACTATAAAATTTAGATAGGGAACAGAAGCACAAAATACATAACATGCATGTCAAATACATAATGTGTGATTATTAGAATTTGAATTCAAGTTTATATGACAATTAAATATTGAAATTCTACCACTAAGTAACAAGGATACATCTAGCATTTTATGAGGACTGAATTATATAAAAAAAATTAGGAAAAAATTAAATTAAATTAAATTTCAATGCATATGATTAAAATATTTAAAATTATGGAGGTAGCTAAGAATTATATCTAGATCCGCCCATGACTATATGTTTAGAATATTAATATAAATTGAATTAATATTAGGGATAATTAGGTAAATTTAGAGAAATCACTTAACCAAACTTTGACTTAAACCTTAGCTTTTTAGTTATAATTTCCAATATAAAAGCTTTAATTATAGCGGGCATGATCCTCAAACGAGGTCAAAGCCTTTTCCATTTCCATCAATTTTCTTTATTTTCCTCTCTTGCTTTTCAATGAGCGCCAATATGATGTTGTTAGGGGTTTGATGACTCATCCCAACTCCTAAAACAAATCCAAAGTGTGTTGTGCTTCTTTCATGGATTCGGTGTGGGGCCAAAAAGGAACAAGAATTAGAGGTTCTAATGCAAAGTCCATTTTTAGTTTAAGAAAATAATTTCCATTACCCCAATATTATTAAAGAAATTTTACATAAATATAATATATATATATATATATATATATATATATATATATATATATATATATATATATAGGACGTGGCTACGGTGCTATAGGTAGCTAAGAGGCCTCCATGCTACGGCTCGGATTTCGAGTTTTTAAAATTCTAACGGTCGATCTGAACCGTTCATCTTGTTCTCCATATTAATATGTGCTTGGAGACCAAATTTTATATTTTTCTGAATTTTTTTACTATTTATTAAGCCACTTTGAAAACCCCTGATCCAACGGTGGCTTAACCCAACAGTAAAACCAGAAACTACCGTTGGATCAGCGGTTTTCAAAGTGGCTTAATAAATAGTAAAAAAATTCAGAAAAATGTAAAATTTGGTCTCCAAGCACATATTAATATGGAGAACAAGATGAACGGTTCGGATCGACCGTTAGGATTTTGAAAACTCGAAATCCGAGCCGTAGCACGGAGGCCTCTTAGCTACCCATAGCATATTAGCCAAAACCTATATATATATATATATATAGAGTTGGGCTATGGTGCATTGCAATGCATGGTAAGGTTTGTGCATTGAATCATAAATCTAAAATTCAAAGTCCAAATGGCCGATCCAAACCGTTCATCTTGTTCTCCATATTAATATGTGCTTGGAGACCAAATTTTACATTTTTCTGAATTTTTTTACTATTTATTAAGTATTTTACAAAATTGTTGATCCAACGGTGGCTTAACAAAACAGTAAAATCAGCAGCCACCGTTGGATCAACAATTTTGTAAAATACTTAATAAATAGCAATAAAATTCAGAAAAATATAAAATTTGGTCTCCAAGCACATATTAATATGGAGAACAAGATGAACGGTTTTGATCGGCCATTTGAATTTTGAATTTTAAATTTATGGTTCAATGCACAAACTCCTCTATACATTGCAATGCACCATAGCCCAACTCTCTCTCTCTCTATATATATATATATATTTATCGGTCCCAATTAATATAGGCGGATGCATAATTCAAGTAGCTTATCAGATTTAAATCCATTAACTAATTGGTATTATATAAATAGCATATCAGATTCAATTATGTGTTTCTACCTCTCTTTACGTCTCTTTGTACTGAAGTAAGATTGGGTCTATTTGTACAGCTGTTACATTTTTCTATCTATAACTATAAGTTTCTTAGTTACAAACATATAGCCTAAGTCTAGCCCAAATATATGTTCAATTATGTGTTTCTATCTCTCTCTACGTGTGTCTCTTTGTACTGAAATAAGATTAGGACTATTTGTACAACCGTTACATTTTTCTATCTATAATTCTAAGTTTCTTAGTTACAAACATATGACCCAAGTCTAGCCCAAATATTTAAACAAAATAAAGTGAAAATAAAAGAGATAAAACAACACAGCTTCTATGTGCCTAAACGGCTAATCCCACCTTTTAGACTCTTCTTCTTCTTCTATTTGTGTTTTTTTCTCCTTATTTAATTGAGATCTACCAATCTGGCTTCCTATGCTATCTCATTTCTCTTCTCCATCCCGCCACAATGGGTCTAGAGAGGGGCAAGCTTATTTCCAGAGAGGACAAAATAGAATAAAACCCGTTTTTGTATTAACCCCCCCCCCCCCCCCCCCCCCCCCCCCCCCGACAGGACAGGTCCGCCCCTGCCGTTGACTTTGCTCCTTTTTGAAAAAAAAAATTGCCCCCCTTTGAATGTTTGATTAGTAATTCGGGTTAAATTAAAATAAAATTTTGAATTATAATTGGTAATTATAATTATAAGTTAGAGTATTAGAAATTACAAGTCAGAACATTAAAAAGTAAAAGTCAAAGCATTATTTTTTTTTATCGAGTATTCAATTAGTTAATAGGTTATAACATGATTAGCTATTTAAATCGAATTTGATAATTTATTATCTCTTGACAAAAATCCTAGATCTGCCCATGTATATACATAGCTTTAATATGAGAGTAAAATAGATCAAAATCAAAATTATTATCGTGAAAAAACAAAAGAAATCCTTAATTATCCGTACCTCCACTTGTGCTTATGTTGCTTGCCATGTTGGCCACCAATCCTGCAACGTGGAAGGGGAAACATCATGTGTATAATAGATTGCCTTTTTACTGGCTTCATGGTTAGGGGTGTCAATGATAACCTTTTAGCTGTTTATCCGATTCGTATCGTATTTGATAAGGCGGGTATGGATAAGATTTTTTTTTCGTTAGCTTATTGGATATGGGTATGAGTATGGATAAGGATTTTTTTTTTTCGTTAGCTAAACGGGTAAGGATACAGGTAAATGCTATTTCATACCCATTATCCTATAGGGTAATTGTATAAAATATAATAATATGATAATCTTTGGGCACTAATTAGTGAGTACTTTTGTTATTTAGTGTATTATTTTTGTTGTAAGAAAAATATTAAACATATTATTTTTACTTGTATGTCTTGTTCTTTAATCAAATAATTAAATTTGTCGGAAGATATATTTTTGTTTTTCAATTCTCTTGTTTTATAAAAAAATGCAATTTAGTTGAAATTGATTGCATATTTATTTTTATTTTTTATCAGTAATATTATTGCATATGTGAAAAATAAATGACTTTTGATGTTCTATTTGTAAAATATAATAAAACTAATTATTATAGTAGTGTTATTCATTATTCACCCGCTACCGTTCTGTTACCCGATAATTTTAACGGATAAGGATAGGATTGGATAAGATCAAATCTTAATAGGTAAGGATAGAGTATGAATATGAAAATGTTTCTACTCTAACCGTATCGTACCCATTGACACCCCTATTCATGGTTAATGTGGAGATTTGATAAAATCTGAAATCTTCACCTAATATAGGACTAATCTAGGAGGTAGTTTGGGACAGGAATGTTCCCTTGCTGGCTGCTGCACAAAGGAGGGATGGCTTATACAATGATTAACAAAGAAATTAAAAAAAATCAATCTATTTTGTTGATCTTGTGCGCTTCGTTGAAGTGGGATATGCAATGATGGACCGTGCAATAGTGGTACGAATAATAATTATTTGAGGTGTACAAAATAAAATCCCATTACCTAAAAACTTACTGTGTGCTTTCTTTCTTATCCTTTTCGTGAGGTAAAAAAGCAAACAATTATGAAAGGACGCAGCGTGTTCGGCTTCCAATTGTTATAGTGGGTTAAAAAATCTCTCCTGGTTAGTGAATAACTAACGATCTAATCATAGCCACCAGCAGATCTAGTTCCACATGTTTTTGGGCTGGGCCTGGCCTCTTATTCGTCGGCTATTAGCAGTTCAGCACAAACAAGGCCTACTATATTTCTTTTAATCCAGCCCTATATCAATTTTTATTTTTATTTTTAGACAAAGGCCCTTAGCCCGAGCCCTATATCAATTTGATGTAGTAGTTTATACTTCATTACAATTATAGTCAGTATTTTAAAATGCGGTTTTATGCATGCATGTGGAAAGGCCACTGTATACCGCATAATGCAGTTTTGTTCATGCATGTGAAAAACCACTGCATACTGCATATGTGGATCTATATGCGGAAGTACACATACAGTTTTACTATCCTTTGTTAAAGAAATATAGATAAAATAAAACTAATTTATGTCTAAATACTTGTTTAGTCTAGTAATTTGTGCTCTTTATTATATTATAAATGTTACAGATTCTATTTCTCCTCCATAAAATAACTTTTAGGTTTTTTTCAAGTCCGCATGTACTGTATATGTACCCATATATTTAAAACTGCATGAAGTTGACTGCATGAGATTTTGTATGCGGAAGACCACTGCATAAGCATATGCGGCCGCATTTTAAAACACTGGTTATAGTAAAAGACGACGAGAGAGCTTTTTTTTCACCATTACAATTAAACAAATATTATGAACTTTATTTATTTTTATATAATTTTTATATTATTTTAATAAATATATAATTCAATCCAAATCCGTATTTATCTGATACGACTCTATGTCCGTATCCAAAACATAAAAAAAGAAAAGAATATATAGATATAGTTTACCACTATCCACTCTGTATCCGTTCCATTTTCACTTCTATGTGGAAGAGCAGAATAATAGAAAATAGCAGCAAATGAACCAATACTATTTCTTAAAAAATACGAATTATTCTATTTCACCATTTTCATAGAATAAAAATAATTACTCTAAATGAATAGAAGATGGCCTAATTGTAAAAAACAGTTTAACAAAAAAATGTTTAACCAAATTCCATTTTTTTTATTTTCACAATTTCGCTAGATTCTTTCCTTATTTGGTGAGTATAAAACCTGTATTACACTCCATTTACCTCTATTGTACCTTATTAATCCTCAATTTAGTCATCAATCAAATATGAGCATTAGTGCATGCGGCACCTTGAACTTTTAACTCTCCCAACGCATTCATTTCTACAAATACTGAAATACAGCCGCTCATTGTTTTTCGAAAATAGCAGAATTTATCTAATGAACAGGGTCCAAACTGTGTAACAAAATAAAATAAAACATAATTAACCAACCATCTCTGTCAAAGATCAAAGTATGAACAATTAACCCAAAGTAAAAACTGTTATACCTCGAGACAACCCGTCACGTATTTACACGTAAAACGTGTGTACATCACATACATTATCAATAACAATATAAATAAAGCCACACTTATTTTATAAGCAAAATGGTTAAACAAATTATCACAGCCAACATGACTAGTAACACAAACACTACCATGCCGACTCAATGTATCCATTATTGAATTATGAAACAAAACAAACAACATGTGACAGTTTATCAATTCTTATATCTTCCCGCTTAGTCTTACTCTTATCCTTGCTCGAATCCTTTCTCTTCGTTACCTGGAACCCACGTAAAAGTGGAACGGGTGAGAGATTGAACATTCTCTCAGTGCAGAATTTAGTTTCAGCCCAGAGCTTATAAAACCTTTACTTATATTAATTCACAAATACGAAAATACATTAAATACACATGTGTTCTAATGCAATTCATCTATTACTATTACGTTTACTTTCATATTCTTTTCATTTTTCACAATTAACCATTCACTCGCCAAACTAATGGGAAGTCCAACCATCATTGGAAGGGCCGCCAACCTGTTGGGAAGTCTAACCAACAGTGGGAGGCTGCCAACTCAATGGAAAGTTCAACCAACAGTGAGTGAGAGGCTATCGCCCTAACTGCGGAACTCCTACTAGATGCTAGGATTAGATCCGTGACAGGACCACTTTCGTCTACAATCATGTTATTGAGGGGTCCAGTCAGAACTCATATGTTTACTTTGATGTATGGACAGAATAGCTAGAGAAATATTTGGAACAATTAACTAAACATTTAGATTATTTCCTCTCGTCTAGAAAACCGGATCATGAGCTGAAATTTTATATTTAAAAATAGAAGTATTTATTCTATTTTTTTTATTTTCAATCAAACAAGGAAAAGTTACAAAGACAGCAAGAATATATAAACACTATTTTCTTTTTTCCAACTGAAGGAATTAAATTAATGAATTTGATTGACAACTTTCAAAAATATACTGTTTAGGGAAGAAAATCTAGGTTGTCCACTACTATAGAATAAGTGACTGCACACAGACATAAACAGGGGAGCTACACGGATTTCCTACTGTGTGAAATGCGGGTGTAAAAATCTCTGAATATTTACACACGGATATTTACCCGTATGAAATTATTGAGAGCTACACAAATTATTACATAAAAAGCAGTGTGCGAATTACTATTCTACACGGACATTTAGCTAAATGTCCATGTACGATTACTCTTTCTATACGGATATTTAGTTAAATGTCCGTGTAGCTCTCTTATTTTTATTTATTTATTTTTTTTTTTAATATTTTTTTAATGTTTTAATACCTTTCTACACGGACATTTAGCTAAATTTTCGTGTAGCTCTCTTATTTATTTTTTTTTTTTTAATTTTTAAATACCTTTCTACACCGATATTAAGCTAAATGTCCATGTAGCTCTTTTATTTTTTATTTATTAATTATTTTTTCATATTTTTTAATATTTAAATGCCTTTCTACATGGATAATTAGCTAAATGTCTATGTAACTCTCTTATTTTTTATTTATTTAGCTAAATGTCCGTGTAGCTCCCTTATTATTTTATTTATTAATTGTTTTTTAATTATATACCACAATACACTAATTATTTACATTATCTAATCAAGCATGCATGCATTAATTAACAATTGACTTAAATAAGCAATAATAAGTAACAAAAAAATTAGAGAAAGAAAAGAGAAATATATACATGGCTAACCTTAGCAAGCAAGATAGAGAAGAGAAACACAAATTAACTTCAAAGATCTCAGATCTGGCCTCGATCCTTGTGCGTAGAAATCAGACCAATTCAATAAAGAGAGAGGGAGTTATTAATTGATCAAAACAGTGCTGAAAGAAGGCCTTTTATATGTTACAAAAACCTAAAATAACCATTCCACACTGATATTTAGCTATAAATCCATGTAGAAAGCCTTGAGAGAGCTGCATAACTATTTATATAAATAGCTGTGTAGAATTATCTTTCTACACGGACTTTTTTATAAACAGCCGTGCAGAATATTTTTTACACTGTTAATTAAATAAAAAACCATGTACAATTTTTACCTTTCTACACAGCTCTTTATTAAACGTCCGTGTAGCATTATTATTTATTTTTTTATTTTTGGCTATCCACTAGTTTTGTTTCTATGTTTTCAGATAGCAAAAAAAAATAATTTTCAAAACATAGGAAGACATTTAAAATCCAGAATTCTAAAACATATATAGCAATTTAAACTAAAAATTCATGTACACTAATTTATACAAAATTATACAAATTCACATTGAGCATTACAAAAGTTAAATTCATATGTAAACTAAAAATTTCCATTAAGGACTGGAAGAGGGAACAAGTGGGTGGTTCTTTCCTTTTGGTGCCAGTAGGGTTTATAGAGGAATATGAAGATACATGTTTTAGTAAAGAAAGAGTTAAATAAAAAGTTGGATGAAGGACTTTCAAAAAAAGGGAAGAGGCGGATGAAGAGTCGAATGAAGAGTCAAACGATCTCGTCCGAGTCTTCATTCAATTTCTCATACGGCCTTGAAATGACCTTCATCTATCTCTTCATCTGCCTCTGAAGGTCTTTCATCCATCTCTTCATTCGACTCTTCATCTGGTTCTGAAATGATCAAAACAGCGCTGGAAGGAGAAGCTAGGCCTTTTATATATATAAACCTTGTGCGTAGAAATCTGAAGCACAATGTTTATAGAGGGTAACATGAAGATACATGTTTTAGGATTTGTCAGAATCTTCCTTGTTCTTCTCTAAATCTTGCTAATAGAGGAGAAGTACAAATTAACTTCCAAAAATCTCAGATCTAGCCTCCAAAAACATATATCTTCATATTATCCTCCAAAAATGCTTTAGCACAGAAATCAGACCAATTAATTGGGGAAATGAAGCAATTCGCATGGGAATTCGAGATGTAGGTTATCAATTATATCGGGCGTCTTATCTTGATAGATTTGTGATCTGAAATAATTGATAAACCTAAATCTCCACCCACTAATTGTTATTTGTGAGATGGAGAGTATAAATTAATCAAAACGGTGCTAGAAGGAGAAGGTCTTTTATATAAACAAAACTCTAGAATAACCTTTCAACACGGCTCTTTATTAAACGTCTGTGTAGCTCTCTCAAGGATTTCTACACTGTTATTAAACAAAGATCCGTGTACAATTTTCACCTTTCTACACAGCTTTTTATTAAATGTCCGTGTAGGTCTTACAGGCTTTCTACACTGTTATTTAAATAAACATCTATGTACAATTCCTACCTTTTTTAATGGTTCGTTAATTAAATATCTGTGTAGCTCTCTCAAGGTTTTCTACACTCTTATTTAAATAATAAGCCGTGTACATTTCCTAAGAAACGTTCGTGTAGCTCTCTCACGGCTTTTACACTGATTCTTTAATAAATATCCATGTAAATATACACCACAGATATTGCAGGCACCAAAAAAATTACAATTTATACACGGTTTTTATTTAAAATTACCAAATATGTGTACAATGACCATTTCTGTAGTAGTGGTCCCTTTTTGTGTAGGTTGGATGATTGCTTGGATTGTTGCAGTACGTTTGGATGGGAGCTAAAATAGCTAGAATAGTGAAATTTGATAATCGTAAATGAGAATAGGAAAAAGATAGTGATTTTTAGATTAGTATGAAAATGAGACTATTTGAATTAGTAAAAATGTTATTTGGATTGTACATTTGGAAAATAAAAAACATTGTTAACAAGATGTTAATTAAGATGAAATATAAGCAAGTGGGGTCTCAAACGAATTGTCATGACGTGGAGATAACAGAAGTGGAGTCAATTTTTTCATTTTGAGTTTGTATTAGCAGAAATCTGAGAAAAAAAATATTTTTCTCTCTCTACACACTTTTAAATAGTAACCAAATATTTCTCTAGCTATTCTGTCCGTACAGCAAAGTAAAACATATGAGTTTTGCTATGGTATTCTCCTTTTATCATATATAGAAACTAATGAACACTAAATATAATATTTTCTATTGTAGATTTAACGATTGAATTAGTTACTTCCTTTCATTTTATAGATTTGACAATAATGTTAACAGTAGAAATTTAAAGAAAATTATATTATTTGGTTTTGTGGCAAATGCAATACTCTTTGTGTTAGAGGTCACAGGTTTGAAATCCAAAAGAAGAAATTCTTTATAGATATTAAATAGTTAGGTGGCTTGACTTTCAATCTTTATTTAAAAAATATATATATATATATATAAATATTTTGTCCGATAAAGTGTATATATATTATGTTGGTGGGGATTAATCCCGTTAAAAAAATTTACACACGGAAACCTAAAACTCCAAATGTATACTAAATGTTTATCATTAACTTTATATGTGAAAATCTTGTAATGTTTTTTATTATGCAAATCTTCATTTTTCAAATGTTTGTTAATATAATGTTTATAAGAACACACGCAGAATCAATTAGTAAAATGTAGCTCTAAACCATAAAAATACCATTCCATCGAACAAATCGAAACAACCAGTGAAGTGGAATGCAAAATGGTCCTCGCCTTTCGCCAATCCGGCAAGCTAGCTTACCATTTATGATTTACCGATCATAAATTTTTGTCTATTTGTACGACGCACATGGGAAAATATATGCATGGCCAACATGCATAATATTAAAATATATAAAGGCTGCTGCCTGCTCTGTAATAGCACTTTACTCGCAAATTAAAGCATATGGCCCTTAGTTTTGTATTTGCTACCTAAGTACCAATTATAAGGGACTTACATCTAGGCCTAGCCTTCTACAAACATAAAATAAATACGTTAGTTAGTTGGAAAACCTTGGCAGCGGTTGTCAAGAATTTCAGAAAGAAAAACCAGAGAGAGAGACGGATCGAGTTGAGATGGGGAGGAGGCCTTGCTGCACGAAAGAAGGTCTCAATCGTGGTGCATGGTTGGCCAAAGAGGATGAGATACTGGTGGAGTATATTAAGATCCACGGCGAGGGGAAATGGAGATCTACCTAAAAGAGCCGGTATGGAGAATACATTAAACTTATTTTGATATATCTGGTAATGACACTGGAATTCTAGAACTACAGTATAATCAAGTGATGATTAATGATATTTTCAGGTTTGAAGAGATGTGGCAAGAGTTGCCGTCTTCGATGGTTGAACTACTTGCGGCCCGATATCAAGAGAGGCAACATTTCAGATGATGAAGAGGCCCTTATTATTAAGTTACACAAGCTTCTTGGAAACCGGTTTGTATGAATTTATTAGTTATTACCAAAAAATTTCAAACTATAATGCCACTGATTAAGAAAACCAACATTTATCAGTTGTTAACCAAACAAAGATAACCAACACATTTTCAAATTCTTCTGTACATGCCTATTTTTTTTTTTTTTTTTGATGGTTAATTAACTGGCAAGTGCCTAGTTAGTTAACAAGTATATTATAAGAAAAGTTTTTTACATGCCTAGTTGTTTTTTAAGTTTTGCTATCTATGGTTCATAGTGATAGTTGCCACATTGCAAGCACATTGTTTATTTGGCAGTTTACCAGAACAAAATTATCAAAATTTATCATGAAATTTGTTTCAACTTTTGTCGCTATAGATGGTCACTTATAGCTGGCAGATTACCAGAGCGGACAGACAATGAAATCAAGAATTACTGGAACACAAATCTCAGCAAGAAAATCAGGCCCCAATTACCCTCAGAGAAAAATGTCAATGGTGAAAACGACAAGTCAGCATCATCAAACTCGGAACCCCATAAGGTCATAAAAACCAAAGCATTAAGATGCACCAAGGTCTACATTCCACCACCACAAGCGGATACAAAAGCAAATAGTGCGGACAACATCAGCGGCCTGCAATGCATTGATAGCATTTCCTCGCCTTTCTCTCTCCCTTTGGATTTCAATATTGAAGAACTGATGAGTAGTTTGCATGACAACAATCTCTTTAACCTTGTTGATACAAATGTTGACGATTGTGATGACCAAGTGGGGTCTGCTTCAACCCGCTGGTTAGGCCAAGCCATGCAAGAGGACTGGAGAGAAGGGGACCCACTTGAAAGTGTTGTAGTTTCAGAAATGAGGGATTTGGCCTCTTTGTTGGATTGTGAAGTGGAATGGTAATAATGTTGAACCATTTAATTAATTGATGTAAGCTGGAAATTAATGTGGAAGCTAAGTCATTGAAGATGTATGGAATATTTTTCAATAATTTATTAAATGAGAGCTTTAAATAAATATATATATTTTTTAATTTTTTAGCTTTAAATAAATAATTAAATGGTTTTGAGACATGCATGCAAGTCTGCTTACTCAGGAATGCATTTATGCTATGTTGTGAGACATTCCTGAAGCGTGCTAACTTTGGATTTTCCATTCATTTTTAATAAATGATATTAATAAAAAAAAAATTGTTTCATCTCATCTACTAGTCCAGTTAAAATTATTTTTCGGGACATGTGATGTGACATTATTAAAACAGTAGAGGACAGTCACGTCATTTAAAATTACTTTTACGGGATGTGATGTGATATTTAAATCAGTAGAGGACAGTCACGTCACACGAATAATCACCTTATATTTGGTTCGCATGACTTGACTAATTGCGTTTAATTATTGTTCTTAAGTTTAAGTTAGATTAAAGAAAATAATAGCAAAATGTACCAAAAAATTAGAAATTGTTACAAAATAAATTATAATTAAGAACTAATGTTGAAAAAATTGATCACCTGATGTGTGACGTGACTGAGTTAATTTGTATAACGTGACATGACATGACAAAGTTAATTTGCATGAGGTGGCATTAGGGGTGTAAACGGATCGGATATTATCCGCATTCATCCGGATCCGGATCCTAAAAACTCCGGATTCGGATACGGATATTTTCAAATACGGATCCAGATTCGGACAATTTTTTACCGGATACGGATGCGGATACGGTTTTGAATATTGAATCGGATACAAATCCGGATACGGATAATTATCCGCATCTGACAACTTATTTAATTTGGATATCCGAATTCTCCGGTCAGTCCAAATCTCCCATAGAGACATACACAGTGATATAGTTTAATTTTTATTTCCTTCGTCATTCAACTTTTCCTACTTTGACTAACTTAGATAAATAATATATTTTATTTTGACTTCCTCTACAAGCCTCAACTAACAACCATCCCCATTGTTTGATATTATTTTCCACTTGCTGTTGTTCAAAGTCAAGCACACAAATTCTCTGAAGATACTTCTAAATCTCTTTACTAGGATAATAATTTTGCTCTCGTCGGACACTCTGAGTATTATTTTAGTTTCATTCTCTTAACGTTTTCCAGTACTCTGAGAAGTTTGTTTCTAGGTTTTTATGTAAATTTTCATATTTTTTTTTCAATCCGACAATTTTTGACTTTTTATACACATTGTTTGAGGGATAAAAGCTATTTAGTTCCATCTCTTATCAGATGGTAAAACAATGAGTAAAAACTAAAAAGACCCTAATACACAAATTATACTATGTCATTAAAGGCCTCTGATAGAATAGACTTATTCATATTGTTTTTGCCTAAATTTTACATTTTTAGGTGATAATCCATAATGGCATCATCTAATTTATGAATGAAAGAAGTTATAGTTAAATGTTATTCTTTATTCAAATGTATATTAGTAATTTATTTTTAATTCTCCAAATTATATTCATATCCGTATCTGTTTCTGTCCGATATCCGATCCGTATCCGTATCTGAGACTATCCGTATCCGTATCCGTATCCGAAAAATTATAACAGATACGGATACAGTAAGACCACTATCCGATCCGTATCCGACTGTTTACACCCCTAGATGGCATGACTAAACCAATAAAAGACAATCACATTAAACGATACACTGGTAATATCGTGTGATCAACACACATGACATTACGTCACTTATAATAGTGTAACTAATTACCTTCTCTAGCCATGACTATGGTGCAAGGAAAAGTTCTTAAATTATCTCGTGAAAATTCACGGTTAGCTCATGGCTATAACCAACACACACGCTAAAAAAAGTCAGTTAACTATCCTACTATTTTGATAACAATTATTTGGTATACTAGCAAAGACAATGCTCTCTGTGTAAGAGGTTATAAGTTCAAAATCTAAAAAAAATTTTTTTTTTATAAATATTAAATAATTTGGTGACTTTATTTTCAACCTTTACTAAAAAAAAAAAAAACTACCCTACTATTTTAAAAAGTTTCAAAATTCGCTTTTTGAGAAACTTTTTGAGTAAAGATTGGAGATGAAGCCACTAAACTATTTAAAATCTATCAATAGTTTTTTGAGTGAGTCTATGGTACTATGCATATTACGATTTGGTACCGTGCTACGGCTCTATATTCGAGTTTTCTAATCCTAACGGTCGATCCGAACCATTCATCGTGTTCTCCATATTAATATGTGTTTGGAGACCAAATTTTACATTTTTTGAAATTTTTTTACTATTTTTTTAGATATTTAGAAAATTACTTGATCTGAAAATTCTGGACCATCCAAAAACAGTGATTTTCAATAAATTTAAAAAAAATAGTAAAATAATTTCAAAAAATGTAAAATTTGGTCTCCAAACACATATTAATATGGAGAACAAGATGAATGGTTCGGATCGACCGTTAGGATTAGAAAACTCGAATATAGAGCCGTAGCACGGTACCAGATCGTAATATGCATAGTACCATAGACTCACTCTAATTTTTTATTTAAGTTTTGAACATACAACCTCCTACAAGAAAGATATTGTTTTTGCCATTATATACCAAAGATCGGTTTTCTTCCCTCTTTGAGGAATTGTTTTAACTATTTTAGTATTGTTATTATATTGTTAAGTTTCAAAAGTTTAAATATAAAATGGACATCCCCATTTTGTTCACTTTACTTGGTCATCTTTCTCATCCTTTCTAGTTAGTTGGGTCACTCACGTGCATGACTGTTAATCTTAATAGTGTTAATTAATTGAGATAATGATTCTTTAAAGCTCGAATAGGTTATAGGTCCTACATAGGGGGTGCCAATGTGTACAATACAAGTAGAGTGGAAGCATTTTCATATCCATATTCACTAAGAATTTATCTTATTTATATCGATCATATCTATACTCATTAAGAATTGATCTTATCCTACCCTACCCTATCCTTATTCATTAAAATTATCGAGTAATTAAACTTTAGTTGGTGAATAACAAATAATACTAATATCATAATTAGTTTTGTCATATTTTACAAATAAAACATAAAAAATTATTAATTTCACACACATACAATCAGAATACTAATAAAAAAAAAGTGTGCAGTCAATTTCAACTAAATTTTTTTTATAAAGCAAGAGAATTTAAAAACACAATCTCTTTGAATAAATTTCATAAATAACAAAACGTGAAAATAAAAGTAATATGTTTAATATTTTTTATAATAAAATAATAAATAACAAAAGTCTATTACTAATTATTGCTCAAACTATATTATATGAAATATTTCACAAATAAATTACACCATCACTAATTATTATTCAAATATTATTATAAAAATTTATTTTATACAATTACTTTATAGGGTAACAAATGCAAAATAGACTTTTTCTGTACCCTTATCTGTCTAATGAAAAAACAAATACTTAGAATTAAAGTGGGTAATAATATGGACACAGAAAGCGAGTGAAAAGTACTAGTGGTAGTTGTAGCAAAATTCTTTTTTTTTTTTTTGAAACACCATATTGTACGTACTCTCTCCATCGAATTTTTTTTCATAAACTATAATTAATAAAATGAATTTTACGGAACAAATATGATTGGTTTTTTTTTTTCAAAAACCATAAGGACCGTGGGGTTTCCATGGTCTCAAAAATAAATTTGTATTAAAATATTAGAAATGTTGAATATATTTATTTGAAAATAGATGAAATACAATATAATTTGATTTATTAGAAGAGTAAAGCTAATATACACTTAAGTGTACCAATGAATCCATACACTTAACCCTAGAACCGTACGATTAGCTTTGAGATTCGTGTATCATGACTTTTAAAGAAGCTACACGACTTTTAAAGAATCTACACGAATCTCAAAGCTAATCGTATGGTTCTAGGGTTAAGTGTATGGGTTCATTGGTACACTTAAGTGTATATTAGCTTTACTCTTATTAGAAATACTGCAATAAATAACCCAAATCAATATTTTTCAAGTTGGGTTTTTCGCGGCTGTAAGAAAAATTAATATATTTATTTATGTGTTATTAGAAAAAGAAATACTTAGATTCTGAGTTATTGATCCCGGTTCAAAAGTCAATTCAAGGTAATCTAGAAAATATTTTGATCCTTCTAGGACATTTAATTTTTTTTAAATTATATCTATTTTGAGAATTCTTTTTTAATAACAATAATTAAATAACTTAAAAATTTTTGTTTTGTTTAAAAATAGATATAACTTTTCATAAATTAAATGTACTAGAAGGATCACATTATTTTCTGGATTACCTAAAAATGACTTTTGAACTGAGATCAATAACTCAGAATCAAAGTAGGACATGCAATCACCGTCAGGTATTATTTTTCAGAAAAGAAAGCACGTTTGAAGGGTTAAGCGATCCATTAATGTCAAAGGTCTTATAAACCTTTTTTTTTTTTATCTTTTAAAATGTTAAAGACTAAATACATTGATGATATCCTTTTCAGGCTAAGAAGGTATATACACGGTGTCCCTATTGGACTGTTCTGCTTTTAAAGTGATACCAAATGAATCTGAATCGAATTAAACACTTCTCTATAAGCTTAATTATGGGATGTCATTTCCTGCCCCGGCTCAATAAACAAAAAAAATATCCCTATCGGCTATCGCTATCAACTATCAATGATTCGCACATTGTGGCCCACATAAAATCGTTTTATTCTTGTCGAATTAGCAAATCCAACTGTCAAAGTTCAGATTGAATGATATCTTTAATTTAATTAGATAGTCATAAATTTAAAATATTATATCCAATTGTATGCAATACATCTTTAAGAAAACACGACCAACCACAACCAACATACTACCATACTAATTGGAGTTGTGTTGAAGAATAGAATTAAGTAGAATGGTAGTTTTGTAAAATAAGGAAAAATAGATAAAATTATAATTTAAGATAAATAGGATGTTACCGTTTGAACCAACGGTAAAATAAACTCAAGTAGTATAAATATTGCCTCAAGGCAGATAAGATATAACAAGAAAAATATAAAAAATTCAAAATCTCATAACTCTCTGTCTCTACAAAAACTAATATAATATCAAAGCTCTAAATTTCTGAGATAAAAAAATACAATCACAAAAATCCGTAACAGGAAAAAAAAAAAAAGGCTCAAGAGAGGCAAGATGAGGTCACCAATAATATCTCTAAGCTCACCAATACTTTGTTCAATGGCAAGAATTATTTGTCATGATCAGCAAATGCTGCATCTAAAGTGCTTAGCGATCGAGAGATGCGGGAATATATCACAAGAGACGACAAAAAGTCAGAAGTCGCAAACCCAGTTTCGTTGACCAAAGTGGAAAAATTAAAATTCTATTAAAATGTCTTCACAATCATTTAGTGGTTAGAAGTTAATTATTGTGCACAATAGGAGAATTTTTTCCCCTGTTATATGAGTTATTATTTAAATTCAGGATTTATTTGTCACATGATAAACAAAGCACTATAGCAATCCATGTGAGATGTGGTTACAAAGTAATTTGAGATTATCAAGCTTTAGATACCAGAGGAGGGTGATTGTGTGTGTGTGGGGGGGGGGGGGGGGGGGGGGGGGGGTGGCGGTGGCGGTGGTCAAGTACTAATTAAGGGTAGAACTGTCAATTGAAAATGTTATTAATTTAAATTGTATTTTAAAGTCATTAAATGAAGGAATGGATATATGCATAAATTGAGTAATTAAGTTTAGATGTGGAAATAACTAAATTTGAAAATTTGATAGGGAAACATGTAAATTACTAAGTTATGATGGGTATATATAAATTTCTTTTCTTTTGTTTTATCATCCAAAGCAAAGATAAAATGCTCTATTTTATAAATAAGTTATAATATATGTTTCTAAATATAGTTTTCACACAATCATCTGATGAGAATCAGCAGCTTAGATTTATTTCTTAAAAGCGTCTCCACAATGAGGAAGGAGAGATCTGTGCAGAGACTACACGAAATCGCACCAGGTATGAATTCTAACAGGGTTCTTCTTTCACAACAGGTCGATAAGCTAAATTGGCAATGGACAACATATCGGGTCTGTACTCGGCTAATTCTTTTTATAAAACTATGATATCGGGCAGCAAGGTGAAATGGATATACAATCTGATTTGGGAATGCGATGCTCCCTTGAAGGTTAAAGTATTTGCCTTATTAGTGATTAGAGAGAAGATTCTAACACACGATGTGATGGAAGAAAGGGGAATTACCTGTGACATGCATGAGATGCCACCTATGCGATACATGTGGGTGGGAGGATGCTGTACACCTTTTATTTAATTGTTCCTATGCGCAAAGAGTTTGGAGAAGCATTAGTGCACTGTTTGGCTTTCGATTGATGGGGAGTGGTGTTTCGATGGAGCAAATATGGGACAACTCTATCAGATGTTCTAGTCTAACCGGCAAGTCTAAGAGAGTATGGGCAACACGATTCCTATGTACGATTTGGTTCCTTTGGAAACAACGCAACGAGAAAATATTCAGAGGTTCTGATCTGTTACCGGAGTTGTTGTGCAGAAAAATTAAGAATGAATCAGAGCTATGGCTGAAATTCTGTAGAGGGAGAAACAGAGGAGGGATGCATGTGTTTGAACCTCTTCATAGGCTGCAAGGCTGCATTGATGTTGGGTGTTCTTCACGTGCATCGGTGCATGTATTGCATGGTGAATGAGATGCTTTTGTAATTTACTTTTCATTGTGATTTAGGCTGGTAGCTTCTACCAAACTTTAAAAAAAAAAAAAAAAAATCCGAAAAATGAATTTGTAAAATGAAAACATAATCATTCAATTATTAATCAATTTTCTATCATTTTTTTGGAAGATTGGCGGTGAAGTGCAAAATAAATTTGTAAAATAAAAACATGATCATTCAATTATTAATCAATTTTATATTATTTTTTTTTTAAATTGGCGGCGAAGTGCTGCCAATATTTGAATTGATATTAATAAAAGAGTTATATACAGAATAATAAGACAAGCCAAATCAGCCCAGATAGCCCACATGGCTTGAAAAAGTAACCTGTGGTTATACGGTGGTTCCTTAATTGTCTGGCGACAATAACATCACCCAAAATTATTGTCGTGGAAAAACAAAATGAATCCTAAAATACTACTTTGGAAGATTGTGGATGAATTATCCCTACCTCCACTTGTGTTTATGTATGTTGCCATGTTGGCCACCAACCCTGCAACGTGGAAGGGGAAACATCATGTGTATAATAGATTGCCTTTTTACTGGCTTCATGGTTAATTTGGAGATTTGATCAAATCTGAAATCTTCACCTAATCTAGGACTAATCTAGGAGGTAGTTTGGGACAGGAATGTTCCCTTGCGGCACAAAGGAGGGAGGATTTTTTTAAATAGTATTCTTAGAATCGGTGTAGATTTTGATTTTCTTGCTTCACCAATTTTAGAGATTGATGGAGGCTATTTTTCTAAAATTCCAACACGTTTTGTGGAAAGATTTAAAATGATTTCTATTTTTTTTTAAATCCAAGGAGGGATGGCTTACACAATGATTAAATAAATTAGAAAAATCAATCTATTTTGTTCATCTTGTGCGCTTCGTTGAAGTGGGATATGCAATGATGAACCGTGCAATAGTGTTACAAAGAATAATTATTTGAGGTGTACAAAATAAAATCCCATTAATTAAAAAACTTATTCAATGGTTTTCTTTCTTATCCTTTCATGAAGTAAAAAAGCAAACACTAATAAAACGACATGATTACTTATATAAAAAAATATTGAACGCAAATTATTATGAATAATTTGACATTCAACTTATGATTAAAATAATAAATTAAAAGTCAAGCAAAACACTACAAAATAACAAATTTATTTGATCGCAAACTGTGAGTTATTAGCATACATAGCCTTTAGCACCATATAAATCATGAACAACAAGAAGCATATTATCACGATTTTCAAACTTCAAATTAAGAAGTTGATTGCTTTCATTTGCATAATTCAAAACTTAATTTTTGAGGTTTTCTTTTGGCAGGTTAGGAGATTGATTAGGGATATTCACTCCGTATCTGGAGATTATCCGAATTCGGATTAAACAAATGCGGATAATTGTGGATACGGATAATTGTTGCATATAGTGAAAAAATGGCGGATATGGATACGAATAATTTCATGAAGGTGAATATCTGTATCCGTATCCGCAATTATCCGGGTCCAAAATTACTTCTAACTAGCTTTAACTTTACTGCTCTGGATATAAGTTATTATATATTATCCCATATTCATTTCAGTCTTGGTTGTGATATTAATGATGAATAATCATTTGAGAACCCACACCTCCGTCCCCGCATTGTACCCACATATTTTCCAACTCAGTCAACCTTCTAATTTGACCATCCTAACGAACGACTTTCTAAAATATATTATCTCTCTCTTCCCCCACCTCTATTAGCAATACTTGATTGGATATATATCTACATTACTTATAACAAATATTAATACTTTCCATCTGTAATATATAAAATGTTGAACTGATAAATTATTTTCATTTTATTGTTCAATATCATAATAGATATTGATCTAAATGTGTATTTTTTTAGATGATTTATGCATACAAGATAAATAATTTTCATTTTATGATAACTGTATAGTTATAAACACTTTTTGAGATTGCTGTAAGCACAGCGTAGTATAGATATAAATATTTTCAATACTTAGATATTAATATTTTCAGTCCCCACATATAGTTATGGTTCCCCCATGCCATTTGAGTGGTTCCTAATGCGGATACGACGTCAGAAATTTCAAAAAAAAGTGCGGGTACGATTATTTTCAGTCCTCACAAGTAATTATGACAGTTTAGGTGCGGGTACGATTATTTAAAAATAATTAATTTATCGTTTACATTGTTTACTATATAGATATAAATACTTGTGTTCTTTGGACTACATACTTCAAGATTTGCCTATTAATATTAAAAAAAAAAGTTACAGATCTGAAATGGTTGTGGTGTGGGTACGATTATTTTCAATTCTCACAAGTAATTATGGCAGTTTAGGTGCGGGTACGACGTCAGAATTTTCAAAAAAAAGTGCGGGTACGATTATTTAAAAATAATTAATTTATCGTTTACATTTTTTACTATATAGATATAAATACTTGTGTTCTTTGGACTACATACTTCAAGATTTGCCTATTAATATTAAAAAAAAAGTTACAAATCTGAAACGGTTGCGATCCCCACAAGCAGTTATGGCAGTTTAGGTGCGGGTATGCAAGTGCGGGTACTCATATTAGCTTCCATTAATGATAATACGATAGGATTTTCAATTTAATCTTTTTTCTACTGGTGATGGTGCTACAATAACGCAATTTCCTTCTTTTTTACCTTCATTTCTTCATTCTTCATTCTTTTTCATTCAAGACTTTAGTCCGTCAATGTAGTATGCTTTTAGTCTCTACTAAATTGGTTTTAGTCATTGTTTCAAGACAACAACAAGTCACTTTTTTGTATCTTAAAGTGCATAACTCAATTATCTAACAATTATTCGTTTCGTATCCGTATTCGAATATGTATCCATTCATTATCCGCTCTGTATTCGTATCCGTTTAAGGCATATATGGTTTTAAATTTTGATATCCAATTACTATCCATATCCGTATCCGTATCTGTATCCGTATCCGTATTCGCTTATTGAGAAATAGATATAGTATTAGCATTATCCGCTCCGAATCCACTCCGTTTACACCCATAAGATTGATCCATCTATTCAATTAATAAATATAAATTAATTACAAAACATCAATAAAAAAATTTCTAACAATTTTAATTAAATAGACTAATATATTATAAGTATCAAAATTAACAAAAAAAAGATATAAAATTAAAAAATATATATTTGAGTTGGAATATATCACATATTAAAGCGAGGGTATCTTAATATAAAAATAAAAACAATACAAAAAAGGCCGATTTTTTTATTAATATCCAAAAAAATAAATAAAACTTAAAAAAATATCCAAATCCCGAACAAATTTCAAAAACTATCCATACCGGTTATCCAATATCTGGATTTTCGACAAATTTTTGGTTAATGGTTTTCCGAACTCAAAACAGTATATCCGGTTAACTATTAAGCGGAAAGTTATATTTTCATTTTTTTTCAAATTAAAAAAATCTAGTTAATGGTTAACCAGACTTGTATTTTTCTTTTTAAGTTGTGTTTTTTTTTAAAACATAAATTTTTTTTGTATTGAAATATTAGAAATGTTGAATATATTTTTTTAAAAATAGATGATATACAATATAATTTGATTTATTTGAAAGACTACAACAAATAACCCGGATCAATATTTTTCAGGTCGAATTTTTCGCGACTGTAAGAAAAATTAATATATTTATTTATGTGTTATTGGAAGAAAATAAAAATGCTTGGATTGTGAGTTATTGATCCCGGTTCAAAAGTCACTTCTAGGTAATCCAAAAAATATTGTGATATTTCTAGTACATTTAATTTATTAAAAGTTGTATCTATTTTAAGAATTCTTTTTGAAAAACAATCATTAAATAAATTAAATTTTTTGTTTTTTTTCAAAAATAGATACAACTTTTAATAAATTAAATGTACTAGTAATATCACAATATTTTCTGAATTACCTAGAAGTGACTTTTGAACCGGAATCAATAACTCACAATCCAAGCATTTTTATTTCCAATAACACATAAATAAATATATTAATTTTTCTTACAGCTGCGAAAAATCCGGCCTAAAAAATATTGATCCGGGTTATTTGTTGCAGTCTTTCTAATAAATCAAATTATATTGTATTCCATCTATTTTCAAAGAAATATATTCAATATTTCTAATATTTTAATACAAAAAATATAAAAAATAAAAAAATTATGTTTAAAAAAAAATGCACAAATCCGGTTAACCAGTAACCGGACTCAAATCAAATTTCCGGTTAATGGTTAACCGGACTATTTCAAAGGATCCGGGAAATGGTTAACCGGAAAATTGATTTGAGTCCGGTTACTGGTAAAACCGGTTTGGGTAGTTTTGCAATTTTAATAGCTAGTTGGTTATTTTTTAAAATTTTATTTATTTTTTGGATATATATAAAAAAATCGGCAAAAAAGGTTAAATACGTATTTTTGACTTGACTGCTTAAAACCTTAATTGAATTGAATGTTCCCTTGTGTAAATTATAGAACTATATTTTCATTAAAAAAAGGGGAAGATCAACAAAATTATGTAGCTTTTGATTTTACATGAATACAAAATATAAAAAAAGGAAAGAAAATATCTAGCAATTATAGAAACCAAATAATTTAATGATCACTATATTAATTACATTATGAAAAAAATGTAGTAGTTAGGAAGACATTTAATGAGGATTAAAATTATCCATACATTAAATTTTTGTAAATATATTGTGTTAATATAAATGTGTTTGGTGTCGATATGCCTACCCATGTGAAAGTAAGGGTGAAAATAGTATGGATAATATCCAATCTGTATTTGATCCTTATTTGAAAAATTAAATGTAGATATTTAATATTCGAATATTCATATATATATAAATAGTAAATATATACCATATATTTTAATATATATTATGAAAAAAATATATTATTCACTATTACAATTAGATAAATATTATGAAATATTATTTTGTAAATTTTTATATTATTTTAATAAATATCCAATCCGATTTAGATCCATATCCATCTAATATCCACTTCATATCTAAATATAATTTTACCACTATCTGCTCCATTTTCTTTTCTACGTGGAAGAGTAGAACAGTAGAAAAATATCCGCAAATGAGCCCATACTATTTCTTGAAAAATACCAATTATTCTATTTCACCATTTTCATAGAATAAAATATTTACTCAGAGAAGAATAGAAGAGGACCTAATTGTAAAAACCAGTTTAACAACAAAAGTTTAACCAAAATCCAATTTTTTTTTTTTCACAATTTCGCTAGATTATTTCCTTAGTTGGTGAGTATAAAACCTTTATTACACTCTATTTAGCTCTATTATTCCCTATTAATCCTCAATTTAGTCGTCAATCAAATATGAGCATTATTAGTGCGGCACCTTGAACTTTTTAACTCTCCCCACAGATTCATTTCTACGAAGTACAAACACAGCCGCTCATTGTTTTGCGAAAATAGCAGAATTAATCTAATGAACAGGGTCCAAACTGTGTAAGAAAATAAAATAAAACAGAATTAACCAACCATCTCCGTCAAAGATCAAAGTACGAACAACCCAAATTCAAAACCAAACCACCAAAATTGAACCATTCTATAACTGAGCATCAGTTTAAAAAAGATCGATTGTGATTAAATCATAGGCAAAGCTCAATTTTACAATATCACTTCTTCATTTGCTTAGTAAAATCATTACATAAATAATATAACCTTCGCAGCGTAAAGTAAGATAATTCTTTACCACAAGAATATGAATATGAGCATGCATTAGATAAATGTTTGAAGAATATTCCAAACTTCAAGCATACAAGTGAGAATACTTGAAGCCTGACAAACTCCAACAGAATCAGTATTAGCACCATTACAACTCCCAAAAGCATACAAAGGCGCAGATGGGACTAGATCAGGTGCTCAATTTTTGTTTCAAGTTATAAAGAGTATAAATTGTATAAATCGCAAAAAAAATCAATTGACAATCCCATCATACAGTGTCAATATATAGGTACTGCAATTGAGCCACAAATAGAACTCGCACAACCTTCTAAGGAAGGAAATTTTAAATAAAGAAAATAATTTGAACTCAGAAATAGAGGAAGCAAGTCGCGTAATTAGGAGGAAATCGGACGAGAACGGCGCTTTAAGAGGCGAATGAAATAATGCTACGGTTTACTGAAACATTTTTATTGGGCCAAGCTTTTATATGAAAATATATTTGTTTAAATATATTTGTTTTATGTTTCTTATACGGGCCTACTTTTTCAATAACTGTTCTTTGTTAAATTCAAACGGTTGAAATTCATGTACTTCATGAATGATACATATACATGCAAAATTTTAAAAATTTCGAGTTTATTTACTACAAGATTAAGTGATCAAAGAAATGATAAAAATTACATATATAAAATAACTTATAAAAAGTCACTACTAGAAAAAAGGAATCAGGATCGGTTATATACGCATATTAGTATCGGAATACAACCGATCCTGATAAGAGTGATACAGATGTCAAACAAATCTGGATCGGTTCTTCAACCGATCCTCATAAATACTATCTGGATCGGTTGTTTAATAGCATCGATCCAGATTATTAACTATCTGGATCAGTTCTACTAAACAACTGATCCAGATACTACATAATCTGGATCGGTTTTATTAAACAACCCGATCCTAATTTTTATTTTTAATTAGTTTTTTTTTTAATTCAGAAAATAACTATTAGGAGCAGTTTTTAATATAACCGATCCAGATAGTTATTTTGACCTTTTTTTTAAAACAAATTGGTATCTGGATCGGTTCTTAGCTAAGAACCGATCCTGTTGTTTTATTGAATCTAAAAAAAAAATTTATTAAATGACCAGCTTCCATATATATTTTGCTTGCCAACATGCTAAATTATCACAAATCTTAAATTAAATATCGCACATCCTAAATTATGTATCATACACATACACATCCTAAATTAAATAACACACATCCTAATTAATTAAATAAGATAGATCACATCTAACGATTTTATTTTAACTTTGAAGTTTTAAATTTCGAGTTATTAAAGTTTTTAAAAATGAAGGCATGGTGGAGACATCTGAACCCTTCTCTTAATAATATATATCATAGTGAGAACAAGCAATCTTGCTATAATTTCGTTTCTTCAATTGTCACCCAAATTAAAGGTTTACAAAATTACAATCCTTTAATTTCATTATTTCCTTTTTTTTTTCATTTCTTTGTCCAAAAAGTTTTTTTCTTTTGAATAACTTACCAATCCAACACAAGGCAACAACAAGGTAAAAATTATTGAAAATCTAGTTTCGTGTAAGAAGAAAAATCTCTGTAAATCATTTCTATCCGTTGTAGAAGAAAAAAAAAGTTAAAAATCTAGTTATGTTGTTCTTCTCTTATTAAATGAGGGAAAAAGAAATTAAGAAATCTAGCTTTTCTCACGAGTAGCGGTAGCAGCAATGCAACATTATGGCAGCGAATGGACTGAGTGAAGCAAGGCAGCAGATCGCAGCCTCTAAATTGGACTGTCTCTGCCTAATTACCTAGGTTATACCCTTATATTACTTTTTGTTATTTTTTAATTTAAAACAATGCTTCCTATAAAATATGCATCAGGTGGTGAAAAAAGAAACAAAAAAAGAGAGGGAGAAGAAAAAATAAAACCCCAAAAAGGTTATACTCAAAAACATTGGAAGAAAATTAAACCACATAATGAGTCTTTCAAAAATCAAATTGAAAGTGAGGTGCATGAAGAAACAAATGTTAGGAATTAATTGCTATATTAGCATCAAATTTCAAGAACTCAATAATAAATAAAATTAAAGAAGCTAAATATTTTTCTGTGATTCTTGATTACACTCCTGATGCCAGTCACACAAAACAAATGGCTTTGGTAATTAGATGTGTTGATGTTGCAAGTTGCCCAATAAAAGTAGAAGAGCACTTTTTAGAAGCATGAAGTAAAAAACAAGTAGCAAGAAACATGATATAGGTATGTTAACCATTGACTCATTGTATATGTTTTATTTTGACATATTAATAAAAAAATTGTTTATATTAAGATCTCAAACTTCCCTCTAGCCCCGGACTCCAAAATCTTCAGGACCCACCCTGTTGTTTAGTTGTCTTGTTAATTATGTTTGAATTATTTGTGTTTAGATAAACTATTATTAAATCATTTGAATTGTTTGTATTTAGATAAACTCGTACTAGTATTTAACTATAACTAAAAAAAATTGACTGGTCAAACGAGTTATTAACTGGACTAGTAGATGAGATGAAACAATTTTTTTTTATTAATATCTTTTATTAAATATGAATGGAAAATCCAAAGGTAGCACGATTAAGGAATGTCTCACAAAAACCATAAATGCATTCCGGAGGAAGCAGACTTGCATGTCTCATCAAAACTATTTAATTATTTATTTAAATTACTTTGGCATTCAAACTTGTGTCCAACTATATTGTTTCTCAAAAGAAAAATGTTGAAGTAAATTATACAAATTTACTTCATTAATTTATAAAACTAAAAATTCTAAAATTCTATATTTATTGAAAGCCCTCATTTAATAAATTATTGAAAAATATTCCATATATACATCTTCAATGACTTAGCTTCAACATTAATTTGCAACTTGCATCAATTATATGGTTCAACATTGTTGTCATTCCTCTTCACAATCCAACAAAGAGGCCAAATCCCTCATTTCTGAAACTACATCACTTTCAAGTGGGTCCCCTTCTCTCCATTCCTCTTGCATGGCTTCCCCTAACCAGCGCGTCGAAGCAGACCCCACTTGGTCATCATAATCATCAACATCTGTATCAACAAGGTTAAAGAGATTGTTGTCATGCAAACGACTCCTCAGTTCTTCAATATTGAAATCCAAAGGGAGAGAGAAAGGCGAGGTAATGCTATCAATGCATTGCAGGCCGCTGATGTTGTCCGCACTATTTGCTTTCGTATCCGCTTGTGGTGACAGAATGTAGACCTTGGTGCATCTTAATGCTTTGGTTTTTATGACCTTATGGGGTTCCGAGTTTGATGATGCTGACTTGTTGTTTTTACCATTGACATTTTTCTCTGAGGGTAGTTGGGACCTGATTTTCTTGCTGAGATTTGTGTTCCAGTAATTCTTGATTTCATTATCTGTTTTCCCTGGTAATCTACCAGCTATGAGTGACCATCTATAGAGACAAAAGTTGAAACAATAATCTGCTTAACAAATTTAATGATAAATTTTGATAATTTTTTTTTCTGGTAACTGGTAAGTAAACAATGCGCTTGCAAAGTGGCAACTATCACTGGTAAGTAAAATATGTTGGTTTTCTTAATCAATGGCATTATAGTTCGAATTTTTTTGGTAATAACTAATAAATTCACACAAACCGGTTTCCAAGGAGCTTGTGTAACTTAATAATAAGGGCCTCTTCATCATCTGAAATGTTGCCTCTCTTGATATCAGGCCGCAAGTAGTTCAACCATCGAAGACGGCAACTCTTGCCACATCTCTTCAAACCTGAAAATAGCGTTAGTCATCACTTGATTATACTATAGTTCTAGAATTCCAGTGTCATTACCAGATATATCAGAATAAGTTTAATGTATTCTCCATACCGGCTCTTTTAGGTAGATCTCTCCATTTCCCCTCACCGTGAATCTTAATATACTCTCCCAGTATCGCATCTTCTTTGGCCGACCATGCACCACGATTGAGCCCTTCTTTCGTGCAGCAAGGCCTCCTCCCCATCTCAACTCGATCCCTCTCTCTCTGGTTTTTCTTTCTGAAATTCTTGACAACAGCTGCCAAGGTTTTACAACTCACTATCGATACTTCCACCTTAATTATAATAGAGCGTATTTATTTTATGTTTGGAGAAGGCCAGGCCTAGATCTAGGTCCCGTGTAACTGGTACTTGGTAGAAAATACAAAAATAGGAGCCATGCTTTAATTTGCGAGTGAAGCGCTATTACAGAGAGCAGCAGGCAGCAGCCTTTATATATTGTAATAGTATGCATGTTGGTCATGCAGTTTCCCATGTGCGTCGTACAAACAGACAAAAATTTATGATTCAGCGTTAGTACAAGACAGAGAGTTATGAATATTTTGTATTGATATTGATGTGTTTTTTTGTTTGTTATATTTCTTACAATCTGTCATGAGTATTTATAGCCTCTCTACACTCATTGTACCGTTAAAATTCTAACGGCAACTTTCTAATTCCCTAAATTACAATAATGCCCTTTTTCTATTTTACACTTTTAACCTTCTATATTTATTATATTCTCAACATTCTCCCTCAAGCTAGGTTAATAAATATCGATTAATTTAGCTTGCTTGTTATTTCTTCAAATGCTTTCGGAATGAGACCCTTTGTAAAGATATCGGCTAGTTAATCTTGACTTCTCACATAAGGAGTTTCAATCTCTTTTTCTTGCACATTTTCTCGTATGAAATGACAATCAATTTTGATATGCTTTATTCTTTCATGAAACACGACATTTGAAGTAATGTGTCTTACCACATTGTTCTCGCAAAACATCTTCATTGACTTATCAATTTTGAAGTTCAACTCTCCAAGCAATTGTTTAATCCACATGAGTTCACTTGCGGTGGATGCCATGGCACGATATTCCGCTTCCGCTCTCGATCATGCCATAACATTTTGCTTCTTATTTTTCCATGTGACTAAGTCCCGCCTACAAACGTGCAATAGCCAGTTGTTGATTTTCTATCAAAGCTTCTGGCCCAATCTGTATCAAAATAGTCACACACTTCATTAGATTTATTATTTTTCATTTATATACCCTTACAGGGTGATATTTTCAAGTATCTCAAAATTCTATCTATTGCATCCAAATAAGGTAGATACGGGCTATGTCAAGTAGCAGGCTGTATGTTCTTGCTGGGCTGGGCTCGTCCTGCTTGAGTTCGCAGGCCGAAAAATGGTCGACTTGAGGAAGTCAAGTAAGGACCTCGAGGGTTGAATCCCGGAAGTAGATAGGTTACCTCGGGATCAAGAAGGAGAATCTCTGAGATATCGAACTCTTACCTATATGATATCTTAGGGGAGTGTGTCTAAGTGTAAGGGATTTAGTGAGTAGTACTCTTTTCCCCCTCTTCCCTGCAAAGGGAAGGGTCTTATATATCATGACCTACGTACTGCCTTACCCCTGCCAGGGTAATCCAGAACATGGGTCGGTTATATAGTTATATGGTGGTAGCCACTTATGATCGTGTAATCATAGCTGTGTAGACAGCAGAGAGGTCGGTAGCTGACGTGGCTGCCACTTACAAGCGGTTATTGACCCGGGAGTGGCTTTGGGCCTTCTACCGGGGTGTAGGCTATCTTGGCCATAGTTGGGCCAACTTATTATGGGCCTCAATCCTGGACTTTGCATTGTGTCCCAAGCTGACCTCGCAAAACGATGTCCTAATCCCGGACTTGTTCATGATCCAGTTTGAGGCTACAAGGGCCTTGGGAACATGGCCCTATCATTAGCCCCCGAAGTCAAAAGGTATCTCGTATAGATGCTTTTGACTTGAAGTCGTTCCCAAACGATAAATCAAAAAGTAAAAAGAAAGTATCCTGGGGTAAATAGTTTATTCTTATTTCAATCCGTAGCGTACATTTTAACGGTTTCACCGTTTGAACATAAGGTTACAATAAATGCTTAATTCAGATGAACTTATTCAGAGTCGGATTGCCACTGTTTGTATTTCCTTTTCAGGGTATAGCGCCGTTTGGATAAGTATTTAGCGCAAGGTTGGCAAAATAATGCTCGCCATCGCGGGTCATTTTCATCTTTTGGCAGGTATTCCGTTATACACGGGGAATGCCATGTTTCTCTACACTCCAAGCATGTAAACATTTCTCGTCGCTTGCTGTACTATTTACATGTCGGACATAAATCTTCCTTATCTCAGGAAGAGACGGTATTATCCGAATTTTGTTCGGGGTTGGTGCTCATGTTGTGTTTTCTGAGTTGTGGCTTATATTCGGAGTTTTCTGATTATATAATTTGCTAATTTGGCTTACCGCAAATGATATGTCCAGCCTAGTCACCGTTATGTAAATTAATTACCCACAAGACGTTGGAATTGGTTGATATCTTTTGTTGGTTGAAATAATGGACAAACCTAATAATTAAAAAAATTACACTAAATTAAAAATAATGCAAAATATAAAAATTACACTTTGAAAAAAAAAGATGAAATTGTAAAAATACTTACTTCTATTGCTGCCTTCTAAATGATTAAGGGTTGAAATTTGAGCAGATATATCAATACGTAATCTGAACTCAGACCTAGTATGCACACCAATCCGAACTCAGACCCAGTACGCACATCAATCCATCTGCGTATTGGGTCTAAGTTCAGATTGGGGATCCGTCCGCGAACTGAGTTCGAGTTCGTGGTGGAAACTAAATTCGAAATAAACGGATGGCATTCATTTAATTATGATTTTTTAGGGTGATAAGAAAAAAAAATTCGAAGAGTAGAATAGTAGAAAAATATCAGCAAATAAGCCAATACTATTTCTTAAAAAATACTAATTATTCTATGAGGAGGGATCCACTTACAGCAACTTGAAAGTTACAACATCTTAGAACATCGTTTTTATTTATTTTCAAAGTCCAAATCGTCGATCCAAACCGATAGATATTTAATCTATATAAAAACGTACTTGGAGACCAAATTTTACATTTTTTGAAATTTTTTTGTTATTTATTAAAATGGGTACAAAATCGCTGTTTTTTAATGGTGCCAAATTTTAATAAATACAGCGATTTTGTACCCATCTTAATAAATAGCAAAAAAATTTCAAAAAATGTAAAATTTGGTCTCCAAGTACGTTTTTATATAGATTGAATATCTAACGATTTGGATCGACGATTTAGACTTTGAAAATAAATAAAAACAATGTTGTTAGATGTTGTAATTTTCAAGTTGCTGTAAGTGGATCCCTCCTCTTATTCTATTCCACCATTTTCATAGAATATAAAATTTACTCATAAAAGAATAGAAGAGAACCTAATTGTAAAAATCAGTTAAACAACAAAAGTTACCATTTTCCAGTTTTTTATTTTCACAATTTCGCTAGATTCTTTCCTTATTTGGCGAGAATAAAACCTTTATTAGACTCTATTTAGTATTTACCTCTATTATTCCTTATTAACCCTCAATTTAGTCATCAATCAAATATGAGCATTAGTGCGGCACCTTGAACTTTTAACTCTCCCAACACATTCATTTCTACAAATACAGCCGCTCATTGTTTTGTAAAAATAGCAGAAACTCTCTAATGAACAGGGTCCAAAATGTGTAAGAAAATAAAATAAAACAGAATTAACCAACCATCTCCGTCAAAGATTACGATTGTGATTAAATCAAAACCAAACCCCACCAAAATTGAACCATTTTATAACCGAGCATCAGTTTTAAAAAGCTCGATTGTGATTAAATCATAGGCAAAGCTCAATTTTACAATATCACTTCTTCATTTGCTCAGTAAAATCATTACATCAATAATACAACCTGCGCAGCAAAAATATGAATATGAGCATGCATTAGATAAATGTTTGAAGAATATTCCAAACTTCAAGCATACAAGTGAGAATACTTGAAGCCTGACAAACTCCAACAGAATCGCTATTAGCACCATTACAACTCCCAAAAGCATACAAAGGCGCAGATGGGACTAAATCAGGTGCTCAATTTTTGTTTCATGTTATAAAGAGTATAAATTGTATAAATCGCAAAAGAAATTAATTGAACAATACCATAATACAGTGTCAATATACAGGTACTGCAATTGAGCCACAAATAGAACTCGCACAAACCTTCTAAGGAAAGAAATTAAAATAAAGAAAATAATTTAAACTCAGCAATAGATGAAGCAAGTCGCGTAACAAGGACGAAATCGGAAGAGAACGGCGGTTTAAGAGGCGAATGAAATAATGTTAGGGTTCAGTCAAACTGTTTTATAGGCCCAACTTGGGCCAACTTGGACCGAGCTTTTATATTTGTTCTCTGTTTCTTACGGGCCTATTTTTTCAATAGTTCTTCTCTGTTATCCATGTCTCAGTTTCTTTCAAAGCTGATCTCATGGTTGTTGTGAGGAAATATAAGATGTTAATTCCGTACGTGTATTGTAGTAATGCTTAACGCAGCGCACAAGTTAACTAGCAATTTTCAATCGGGCAACATCATTGATAATGGCATTCAACACTTCAGCCTGATTTTTCTCTCAAGCATGTCACGTGACACATGAGGTGACTAATTTTTTCAACATTATTTCTTAATTATAATTTATTCTGTAGAAATTTCTTTTTTTTGGGTACATTTTGTTATTATTATTTTTTATCTAACTTAAACTTAAAAACAATAATTAAACACGATCAGTCAAGTAATGCGAACCAAATATAAAGTGACTATTCGCATGATGTGACTGTCCTCTACTATTTTAGTAATGTCACATCGCGGTCTGTAAAAATAATTTTAAGTGACATTATGTTTTTTCTTCTCTAATCACAGCCCAGGTAAATGGACTAGTAGATGAGATGAAACAAATTTTTTTATTAATATCATTTATTAAAAACGAAATAAAAGTCCAAAGGTGGCACGCTTAAGAAATGTCTCACAACATAGCATAAATGCATTCCGTAGGAAGCAGACTTGCATGTCTCAAAACTATTTAATTATTTATTTAAATTACTTTGGCATTCAAATTTGTCTCCAACTATATTGTTTCTCAAAAAAAAAAATGTTGAAGTTAATTATACAAATTTATTTCATTGATTTATAAAACTAAAAATTATAAAATTCTATATTTATTTAACGCCCTCATAAATAAATTATTGAAAAATATTCCATACATCTTCAATGACTTAGCTTCCACATTAATTTGCAGCTTGCATCAATTAAATGGTTCAACACTGTTGCCATTCCTCTTCACAATCCAACAAAGAGGCCAAATCCCTCATTTCTGAAACTGCATCACTTTCAAGTGGGTCCCCTTCTCTCCATTCCTCTTGCATGGGTTCCCCTAACCAGCGGGTCGAAGCAAACTCCACTTGGTCATCACAATCATCAACATTTGTATCCACAAGGTTAAAGAGATTGTTATCATGCAAACTACTCATCAGTTCTTCGATATTCAAATCCAAAGGGAGAGAGAAAGGCGAGGAAATGCTATCAATGCATCGCAGGCCACTGATGTTGTCTGCACTATTGGCTTTCATATCCGCTTGTGATGCTTTGGTTTTTATGACCTTATGGGGTTCCGACTTTGATAATGCTGACTTGTCGTTTTCACCATTGACATTTTTCTCTGAGGGTAGTTGGGGCCTGATTTTCTTGCTGAGATTTGTGTTCCAGTAATTCTTGATTTCATTATCTGTTCGCCCTGGTAATCTACCAGCTATGAGTGACCATCTAGAGACAAACGTTGAAACAATGATATGCTTAACAAATTTCATGATAAATTTTGATAAATTTTGTTCTGGTAACTGCTAAGTAAACAATGTTCTTGCAACGTGGCAACTATCACTGGTAAGTAAAATATGTTGGTTTTCTTTATCAGTGGCATTATAGTTTGAAATTTTTTTGGTAATAACTAATAAATTCATACAAACCGGTTTCCAAGGAGCTTCTGTAACTTAATAATAAGGGCCTCTTCATCATCTGAAATGTTGCCTCTCTTAATATCAGGCCGCAAGTAGTTTAACCATCGAAGACGGCAACTCTTGCCACATCTCTTCAAACCTAAAGATAGCATTAGTCATCACTTGATTATACTGTAGTTCTAGAATTCCAGTGTCATTACCAGATATATCAAAATAAGTTTAATGTATTCTCCATACCGGCTCTTTTAGGTAGATCTCTCCATTTCCCCTTGCCGTGGATCTTAATATAGTCTACCAGTATTGCATCCTCTTTGGCTGACCATGCACCACGATTGAGCCCTTCTTTCGCACAGCAAGGCCTCCTCCCCATCTCAACTCGATCGTTCCCAAATCAACTCTATCCCTCTCTCTCTCTGGTTTTTCTTTCTGAAATTCTTGACAACAGCTGCCAAGGTTTTACAGCTCACTAGCGATACTTCTACCTTAATTATAATAGAGCGTATTTATTTTATGTTTGGAGAAGGCCAGGCCTAGATCTAGGTCCCGTGTAATTGGTACTTGGTAGCAAATACAAAAATAGGGGCCATGCTTTAATTTGCGAGGAAAGTGCTATTACAGAGGGTAGCAGGCAGCAGCCTTTATATATTGTAATGGTATGCATGTTGGCCATGCATTTTCCCATGTGCGTCGTACAAACAGACAAATATTTATGATTGGTAAATCATAAATGGTAAACTAGTGTTGAATTTAACGGAAGTATAAGACAAAGAAAGTTATGAATAGTTTCTATTGATATTGATCTGTTTTTGTTTGTTTGTTATATTTCTTACAATCTGTCATATGAGTATTTATAGACTCTATACACTCATTGTACCGTTAAAGTTCTAACGGTAACTTTCTAATTTCCTAAATTACAATAATGCCCTTTTTCTATTTTACACTTTTAACCTTCTATATTTATTATATTCTCAACAGCTAGCTTAACATTTTGCATTCCACTTCACTGTTGTTCTTATAAACATTTTATTAACAAACATTTGAAAAATGAAGATTTGCATAAGAAAAAACATTACAAGATTTTCACATATAAAGTTAATGATAAACATTTAGTATACATTTGGAGTTTTAGGTTTCTGTTTGTAAATTTTTTTTTAACGGGATTCCCACCAACATAATTGTGTTAAGCGATCCATTAAATTAAGGCAAAGGTCATATAATTTTTTTTTAATCTTTTAAAATGTTCCAAGAATAAGGAATTAAACTTGATTAGGTAAGAATAAATATCAATGTTATCAGAACCGGACCGGACATCAATCTGGTAAACCTCCGGGTTGATGGTTCACTGGTCGGACCAGTGAGTCAACGGATTCAATTACTTGTTTTTTTTGAAACAATAACAACTTGTAACATGAAAGCCCAGAATGATATTTACTTTTATGTCTACAAATAATTCTATAAATTTAATCAAAAGGTACCAAATATACTTCTACAAAATTAACAAAGCAAGTCAATTGTTTAAACAAATTATACTATGTTAGCTTCATGCTATGCTATCTTGCCAGCCTCCTTCAAGCATACTCTATTCCAGCATGTTAAACATATTTTTATGCTTTTCAACATATCAATATGACAAAATATGTAACATTTGCATTTCTGTACGGTGCATATATATTTAATCCCAATTGTTTAATTTTTTTCAAGTTCATTTCTTGTTGGCCCATCGAATCACGCCTTAACATGCTGGCTCTACCTCGGATTAAATAAAACAACCAAGAAGCATCGTTCAATCCTCGCGAGCCAACCTGCATTTAGGTTTAGAGTCTTGTGCCCTGCATTGGCTAATTGACTAAGTCCAGTATGAGAAATGCATTCCTTTCTTCTCAATTACAATATGACCAAGTTCGGAACTGACGACTCAGACATGTTCTCCTCATCTCTTTAATTTGGTGGCTGCAAGGAATTGTCTTAAGAAAGTCAGTTTTGTCCTTTTCTATCTTTGCTGTTGGTTTTGCTTTCTTCTCTGTCGGGCATGCTTCTCTTTTATTTTTGTGTTTTTAGATGGCATAGAAGACCCCCTTCGTTCATCTAAGCTTGGTGCACGTGAGCTGTGGAAAGAGTTTATATGTAGATCTGAAGTTACAAATTCTCAAACCTATTAGTATTATCCTTTGCAATTGAACTCAGAATCACACTAACATTAGCTGATTAGTCGAAAAATCCATAATGGTTTGGTCGCCGCCAACAACTAATCGGTTGATTAATCGGCCTAAATGGCTGTTTTTTACAACAATGCTACTAAAATCAGAACGAACCGATGATGCAGTTTGGAAATGGACCAATTCAGACGAATTCTCTGTCAAAACCGCCTATTACAACATGAAAGATGGTCCTAGATAACACTAGTACAAAAAACCCCTTCATCGACCCTTAATCACTGACTGTTTTAAGCAAAGTATCAGTGTTTCTCATGCTACACTGACTCTTTTATTAAATATCAGTCAGCGTTGCAGTTCAACACTAACGCTTTAAAAACAATCAATGTTTGTTATCAACACTGACGGTTTTTCAAAAAACAGTCAGTGTTCAAGCGTCAATGTTGAGTACCAACACTGACTGTTTTTAAAACGTCAGTGATGGTACTCAACACTGACACTTGAAAAACAATCAGTATTGGTACTCAACACTGACGGTTTATAAAAACAGTCAGTGTTGGTTCTCAACACTGACTGTTTTTTGAAAAACCTTCAATGTTGATAATTTAGTGTAAGAATTCAATTTATGTGTTGAGATTCATCGTTTTTTTATATCTAAATAGCAATATTGTAAGAATCAAATTTTGAGTTAGTGTAAAATACAGCATCTTTTTGTGTGAAAGGTCATCAATTTAAATATTTGATGTGAAATCTTAATAAATAATGGAGTTTTGAAGACCAAACTCTATTTTTTTATATAAATAAAATTCTAGCTTGCAATTAGATATAACCATTCTTTAGCTTGTGATAATTTTGGTGAGTCAATAAAAAAATGTTTGTGGAGAATGAAAATTCATTGGTATCTTAAAAATTATTGCTCCAATTAAAAAGTTCAATTTGTTCATTTTTATTGAATAAATATGACACGTATCAAATTTAGCTCAATTAATAAAAAAAAATTAACTTTTCATCGAATAACATTTTTAAACATTTGACTTGTCATTTTTGTGTGAAATATATCATAACTGTTAGATGTAAGCAAGAACTGTCCTTGAGTAAATGTAAACAAATGCAATGGTCATTGCAAAATATCGTTCGTACTTAAAAGTCAAATTATACATATTTTAATAAATAATGACTTTTAATTTTTCTTCTATAGATGATCAATTAAATTCAGAATTCACTGTAAATTAGGATGCCCTATCTAAATGATATATAATATATATTTAAAAAAAATCAATATATCAATGAATAACTGGAGGATTACAAACACTGACTGTTTTTATTATAAGTTAGTATAATAACTTGTCATGTCTCACCTGTTTTTTATTTTTATAATTGACAAGTCAATTTCTTGATTACCAAATATCAATAATATACCAAATGTCTGCTTTGAGATGTTAGCTTAAATTATTTTTGTGATTGAAATCAATTTACAATTATAGTTGCTGAAATATATACCAACTATTTATATCTTAATTAATAATGTGTCACCCAACAAACATGCATCAAAACACAAAGCAACTAAAGTTTAATTAGGATGATAGAATTGATTCATACAAAAAATATAGCATAAGACAAGTTAAAAAAAAATAGTCGGTGTTTGTACCAACACTGACGTTTTTTAAAGCGTCGATGCTGGTTATCAACACTGACTGTTTTAAAAAAGTCAATGTTGATAACTAACACTGGCTGTTTTTCAAAACCGTTAGTATTGAACACTAACACTGTCTCTTTTTCAAAAATGTCAGTATTGAACACCAACACTGACTGTTTTTAAAGAGTCAGTGTTAAGCACTAATACTGACACTTGAAAAACAGTCCATGTTGGTATTCAAGATTGACTGTTTTAGCAAAACCGCCAGTGTTTACAAGTAATACCGACTGTTTTTGCAAAACCGTCGGTGATTTTTCGATGAGCGCTGCTGTGAATTTCATTTGCCGCGTGTGAAACTTAAAATTTCGATCAGCCGCAAACCATCCCTTCTAATTTTGATTTCCATTCTAAAATCCGCGAAGCATATCTCCTTCAAAACCCTCCTCTCACCTCCCTAAGTCGTGAAGCATTGGCCCCGAGCACATACCCTAAGCTGCGAAGCACTCCCCACCCAGCTTAAAACCGCGCATCCCTCATCGTTCTCTCTCTCTCTCACCGCTCATCACTCTCTCTCCCGCCACTCAGCCCTCCGCCGCCGCTTGCTCTCTCTCACGGAGTCCGCTTCCTTGCACCGTCGCTTGCTCGCTTCAGGCGTCGTTGCCGCTAACGGGGACCAATTCTGGACGCAGTTCTGGATGCAATTCTGGACGTGATAGGGGCGAGCTAGCAGTATTTCTGCGATTTTTTGATGTGTTTGTCGCTCTCTCTCACAATTCCTCTCCGATCTCTTTGTTAGATTCCTTTTATAACTCTTCTCTCTTTCTAATTTTCAATCTGTTTTTTCATTCAATTTATGTGTTTTTTCTGATTTTCAATTTGTTTCTTTTGGTTTTAATTCGTGGTTGAAATTGCAGTCAGTCAGTGTTACATGTAGATACCAGTTAATTGTATTGTTTGTGTTTAATTGGTTGATTGAGACTAATATTGTAAAACTTTGAGGCTTGAATGGCATTTGAACTAAAATATAAGCTCAATTCTAGATTAAAAGATTGTATGCACATCTTTTCCATTATGGAGGCATCTCCCATTTAGTATCATAAATGTATAATACCAGGCTGACCTGACTTGAAGCTGGTACATTTTAATATGGTTCTCATATTTCTGGTATTAATCTGATTGTAATCTTTTGTATAATATATGTTTCTAAATAGAGCTCTCTCATTTGAATTTATTGTTCACCTTGCATAGGTTCTGACTTCTGACACTACTCACGAAGCTGCTGCATGGAGTTGTGTGCTTGTTATCCATTAAAATCTGAGAAATTGTGAAGTATTTTTGACTGAAAATTGGTAATTTCAATTTTAAGGAAATCCAAACCGGTACTGTTCGGTACCAGTTTCAATTTTGAAGGGTTGATTTGATTAAATAACTGTCATGATTTTGGTACTGATATGTACCTGACCCCACCATATCATACGTAACCATGCACGTATCAGCCACCACATTTTGGAGTAAACCTTGATTTTTCATACTTTGTTTGTTTTATGATTTTGCATTACTCGAATGTGTTTAATTGCACAACTTGTGGAGAAGGATTAGATGGAGTATTGAATGATGCAACATAGTGAAAGCTAGGGGTAATCGAGTTAAATAAAGTTGAATTGAAAACTTTAATTGTGGAATTGAGGAGTTTGTTTTAGCCTAGTTTAGAGGATTGAAGTAAACTTATTTGAAGGTACTATTTGGTTCTTTAAAATTAGTTTTAATAGATTGGGTAAATTTAAAATTAGTTTTAATAGAAAAGTTAATAGATTGGGTAAATTTGTGAGTTTTTGGACTTTAGAAGGGTAAATATGATATTATGAATTTTAGAGGGGGAAATACGTAATTTCAAAATTGTTATTACAGAGCTGTGCTGACACCTGGTGATCCTTACAATCTCTTTACCGTGAGGCTCCTGGAACTGACCCATTTAGACCTGACCAAAAGACACCTGTCAAAAATTTCTTCCTTGCTGGTTCTTACACTAAGCAGGTGATTATCATCATATTACTTAACCAATTTAATTTGAAAAATGCTTAGCATACCTTATTATTATCTATATTCTATAAAATTAGTTTCTTATTTAAAGATAAATTGGGTTAAGTAGAGAGATTAACTGATTGAATGCTGAAATTGCATTTTTGGGAGATCAGCTGGAATACTGAATAATAATATAACACTGAATTTTTGTTTACTGATTGAAATCTGAACCTTCTATTCCATCTAATATAATTTGGAAATTATTGTATACCTAAACTCAGTTCCATCCTTTAAACAGTAAGTCTAAATATCTCATAATGTATTTTTAAGTTTGACCTGAGAACTTGGTTTTGACCGGCCCTTTTCTTTTTCAAGGCACTGATACAGATGAAACACTGGTTTGTTTGTTTCCCAACTATTGAACTAGATGCTCAGAACTGAAAGAAACCCTTCTTATAACTATTGATTTGCAATTTAAGTTGCAATTTTAGATTTTTCTTTGTTTTTCTATGCATGTATTGAATTTGTAAAAGACTTGGTCTACTGCATTTGTTGTTCCCACTTTCTGATTCGCTTGAGATCTGGATTGCAACTTTCATGCTGGTGGGGGGCCACCATCCAGGTGCAATCGATATTGATGTTCTTGATTGCTCCGATTTTTATTTATTGTTCTTGATTGCTCTATTTTATTAAGAGGAATAATGTATCAAATTCTAAGTGATCTTGCTTACATTCTAAGTGGTTCTTGATGTTTCACCGTTAGTATGGTACTGACCAGTATATACCAGTAACAGCCCTGTAGTAGACATGTTGAGAGATATAATTTGTAAGGGTAAATATGTAACTTCTGAATTGTGTGAGCATATTTCTGAATTCTATGATGGGATGCAACAATGAAAAGATGCTTCAATTTTTTGTAGAAAATATATTGGTTAAGGATGGAATAGTTAAAATTGCGGATTTGGGGCTAGCAAGGGAACTTTACTCGGAGCCTCCTTATACTGAATATGTCTCTACGAGATGGTAAGTTCATTATTTTTGTTCACTAAATGCTTTAAAGTTTGACCCTTGAAATTCTACTGGTACCTCAAAAACCCCAAATGACCTTCTGTGACAGATCAGCCAGTGCAGGCTGATCAGGAGTCCAAACCAAAAATCCACGTGAACAGTCAGATAGAGGACTCAAAAACACACACTTTAGACCCAAATTTTGCATTCATAGCATTTTTCTATGATTTACTAGCTATTTTTAAAATTTTGCTTTCTGAATCTCCAAAAAAATGCTGTTCTCTGCATCTTTTACCAATCTGCCCCTGCATTCAAGCATCTTTTAAAAATAATTAGAAAATTACTAAAATCCTGAAACTTGGCAAGCATGTAGTTTAGACTTTCCTTTACATTTCTATAAAAAGAACAAAAAATTTGACTATGTAAATTGTCCAGAATGAATTTTTAAAGATTGGCTGACAGCAGCTAAACTCAGATCTGGGTTGGTTTTCTTTCCATTGATCTTTCTCGATCTTCTCTTCCTACTTTAAATCTGTTTCATTTCAATTGCTAAAACAACATTGCTTATGTTCTTAATTTTGCTTAATGGGTGAGCTTGCATTAATTTGAGAATAATTTGCAGAGTGAGTTTGCATGGAGTGAAATACACTTCTACAGTATATTGTCATACTACCCTCTTGTCATACACTTTATCGTTGTGATATTAAATTTAATGGCACAAATTCTAATTTTCACTAATTGCTATCCGTAGGTTGTACTAGGTGAAGTGGCAATGTGAGGTTGATTACGTTGAATAGGCCTCATCAATTGAATGTCATCTCTTCTCGGGTTGTACTATCCTTTATATTAATTATAGGTTGCAAGAAAGAGAAGCATTTTTTATTTAAGTCAAGTAGATAGATTTTTTATGGCAATTAACTTGGATAATTTGGTGTCTTTTGTGTGTTTTGTGGATATATGGCATGTAATTTGGATAACATGTAATTTGATAATTTTTAATGGCAATTAACTTGTTTAGTGTCTTTTGTTTGTGATTGTGGCATATTGTCAATAAATGTTGAATGGTAATATATGGCTAGCAAAACATAATCATCCCAACACAGAAAAATAGTCGGTGTTGATGCATAACACTGACTGTTTTGAAAAACAATCGGTGTTGGTGCTCAATACTGACTGTTTTTTAAAAGAGTCGGTGTTGGTGCTCAACACTGACGCTTTAAAACAGTCAGTGTTGAATCCAACATTGACTGTTTTTAGAGAGTCAGTAAAAGGAAATCTTCACTGGTGCTGGTTTTACTGTAGTCGCTATAACAGTCGGTGTAGGGGTATTTTAACAGTCAGTGAAGGAGTTTTTTGTACTAGTGTAAATTAATCACATCACATCAACAGTGTGTGGGCACTTGTGGTACCTTGAAGGATCAAAGTCTTTGAGATCCTCAACAAATTTTTTCATAATCGACAATTTTGATTAAAAAAAGCTGGTGTGTTCTTATGCATGTCTGTTGGGAACAGTACGCTAAGGCGTTCAAGGAGTAGTTTTATCAAATATTTTGTGGGCATACACCAATCTGACTAAATAGAGAAATATAAAAGTCAAACAAGAAGCCAATACAAACAAACAATTAATCAAATACAAGAAAATAAAAGAATTAATTTTCTATATACCCTTCAAGACATCTCCAATTTCTTATTTACCAATTTCTTAAATTTTCTATATACCCTTCAAGACATCTCCAATTTCTTAAATTTATCTTATTTATTCCTTAACTTTTACAATAATCTCTTATTTACCCATCACTTAACTAATTATAAATTATCTCTAATTAAATTATAAAAAATCTTGATTAAACTTTGATTAAAAAATAAAAGACAAATTTGCCCTTTTTCTGCATTGTGTGATTCGTTACACGAACTGATTCTGAGTTTTTCCTTATAAAAGATCGCAATATGTTTCTTACCATCTACTTTCTTGATCAACACCAAAGCATCTCTCTTGGTCTCTGACATCTATCCATATGTTGTTGGTTCTTAATTAAAAATCAACTCAATTGAGTTCTCTGTTTTTATTCCATGTGCTCGTTGTAGATGTCTCCTCTGTTTATCTCCAGTTACTTAGAAGGCCTGAAGTTAATTTCAAGCTTAGGAGTTTATGCGAGTACAAGGGGTCCTTCCGATAAAATTTGAATTGATAATGTTTCTTTTCATTTTTTATAAAAATAAGCAAATCTTCTCAATACAAGTCTCCGACTCTTTATTTCAGTTTCAACTGCCACACATTTGGACTACAATTGATCAAACAGCTGCTTTACTTCATTAATAGATAGGTCTAACTTTTGTAATGGATAGAAGTCTCACCTTTAGAGCTTGAAGAGTTGAGTTGATGCTAAGCGAAGTAGCAAATTTCGGACTAAGAGAGGAGGCCTGAACCAGAAGATAGCGGAAAAAGGGAAAAAAAAGAGATCTAGCCATGGTCATCGCTCCACTAGTGCTCCAATTGGGAGAGAGTGACTGGAGATGTAAAGGTCACTTTTGTCTTTTATATTTTACTAAGAATTTCATCAATATTTTTTATAATTTAATTAAAGATAATTTATAATTTGTTAATTGGTGAGTAAATAAGAAAGTATTGTAGTTTAGGGATAAATAAGATAAATTTAAAACCAGAGGAGCAAATAAGAAATTAGAGATATGTAGAAAATTAACCCAAAATAAAAGAGACACAATATTTTATGTGAAAACATTTTCGAAAAAAAATTATGGAAGCACACAGCACAACTTCATTAGATCAAAGGATCTTTATAAATATAAAGAGATAATCAGTGCCGGATCTGGCCCAAGACAGCTAGGGCGATGATCCTGGACCCCAAATTCCAAAATGGCCCCCCAAAAAAAATTTATATATGTTGAAAACACAAAATGTAGAAAGGATAGAACTGTTGGATTATAGAAGAGTAAAGAACCTAGTTTAACGAACGGCCCAAAAATATTTTCGTTTCTTCAATCTTCGCCCAAAATTAAGAAAGGTTTGAATAACTTAATGGACAGCTGATAGGGCCGTTTTTTTTTGTACCACTCTTAAAAATTGGAATAAATTAAACAGCATTCGAAAAATCTGATTTGAGATTCCACCACGTTCGCGTAGTGGATCTGCGAACGGATCGCTAATCCGTTCGCGTAACAGATCCGCGAACCGACCTGCCAGCGCCATGACCCGCTAGAGTGACCCGCTAGCGCCATGACCCGCCAGAGTGACCCGCTAGCGCCATGACCCGCCAGAGTGACCCGTCCGCGTGGTGGATCCGCGCACCGACCCGTTCGCATATCTACTGTGCGAACGTGGTGGAAATGCATATAAGCGGCTCCGCAGGTCATTCTCCCTGTCCGTCCCTGTCCGTCGCTGTCTCCGCAAAAATCAGGTTTTTTTTTTTAATTAAAATTTATTATTTAATTTTCTATTTAGTAGTAGTATTGTAAATTATATATAAATATGTGTGTAGTTTTAGTTTAGAATATTGAATATTTGGGTAGTTATAATTTAGAATACCAAATATTTGTGTAGTTGTAGTTTAGAATACCAAATATCTATGTAGTTTTAATATTAGTTTAGAATATTAAATATTTGTGTGGTTTTAGTTTAAAGTACCAAATATTTGTGTAGTTATTGTTTTAGTTAGAATACCAAATATTTGTATAGTTTTTAGTTGGTATATTTTTGTGTAATATTTGTATAGTTGTTTTATTTAAGTAGTATATTTTTTAGTAGACAAAAATAGTAGTTTGGTTTAGTTGGTACATTTTTTATTTAGTTTAATTTAGTTGTGTACCAATTTAGAAATGGATCAATTTAGGAATGTCCAAAAATTGTAATATATTATTATGAGTGATGTTTCTATGAACATAAGGACCTATTTGTAAAATGAACATATTTTTATTTTCAAAGTTCAAACAGTCGATCTGAACCATTTATCTTGTTCTCCATATTAATATGTGCTTTTGGAGATCAATTTTTTTATTTTTCTGAATTTTTTACTATTTATTAAGATGGGTACAAAAAAAATATCAAATTCAGACGATTGAATTTTGTACCCATCTTAATAAATAGTAAAAAAATTCAGAAAAATGTAAAATTTGGTCTCCAAGCACATATTATTATGGAGAACAAGGTGAACGGTTCGGATCGACTATTTGAACTTTGAAAATAAAAATATGTTCATTTTACAAATAAGTCCTTATGTCCATAGAAGCCTTTGCCTATTATTATTATTATTATTATTATTATTATTATTATTATTATTACATTGTTATATTTAGACCAAAATTGAGTAGAAATGTATCAAATCATAAATTTATTGTTATGCATTATTGTATGATTTTACCGATTCATCCAAGAATAATGATATATTATTGGATTATCATAAATATTTGTATTATTTTTAGATTTGTACTGTTCCTGAAATTATTGATAGAGGTCAAAACTGATAAAATTGATAAATTTAATGTTAGTATGGCGTCAACCAGCGGTAGTAATGAAAGCCGTACGCAAGATGATTTACAGCTGGATTTATCACTGGCCCGTACCATATTTCCAAATATGACGAAAGAGAGTATCAGCCCTCTTTGCTGGTATAAATTCGAGGAGCACAAGATGAGGAACGCATATGTAAGTTTACGTTTTGACAAATGCAAATAATTTTTATTTTTATTTAGATAAAAATAGGTAAGTTATATATTTGTTTGTTTTGAAATTAAATGCAGACTCATACCTTGACGGGGACGCGGAACAATCAGATGAGTATCCTCTATGACGACCGATACGCTCCAGCGTTGAAGAGTTTGGGTCTGTGGCATGTTTCACAGCTGACCCCTATTATTGCAGATGCCGCTCTTCTATCTGCGTTGGTCGAGAGGTGGCGGCCGGAGACACACACATTTCACCTTCCCGTTGTAGAGATTACGGTGTCTCTTCAGGATGTCAGTTGTCTCTGGGGACTGCCTATTACTGGACAGGCTGTGACGGGTGTGGAGTACGGGGACTTCACAAAGGACGTTGAAGAACTGTTGGGACCCAACCTGATGAAGGAAAGGTCCCTCAAGAGGTCAAAGGTTGCATCAAAAAACGACATCAGTATCCCGCGTTTGCGAGCAGCATTCAAGTAAGTTGCATTTTTTTAATAGTAAATATTTGATTGTGATGTTCCACACACTGTACTAAATTAGTTCGTACTTGTAGTGGAAAATTGGCAGAAGAGGCGTCTGAGGAGGTGGTAGATCAGTGGACACGAGCTTACATAATGGAGCTGTTCTCTTGCTGGTTGTTCCCAGATTCATCTGGGAACACCATCCCTGCTTGTATGCTGCAGTGGCTGAGGGACTTAGCAGACCCTCCACAGATGAATTGGGGTGCGGCAGTTTTGGCATGTCTATACCGAGCCTTATGCATTGCCTACCGGGTATAAATTACTCTATCTTTTTTTTGTAAATAAATTATTTTCTCTTATTGCATTGCAAATAACCGCAACTTGTATGAAAATAGGTCGAAAAAGCTAGTCTGTATGGACCGATTGGTCTACTTCAGCATTGGTCGTGGACGAGATTTCCATTTGGTCGTCCGCAACCACAAGAGGAGGGTTGGGCTCCAGTCTGGGGTCATCCGGACGGGGAGACCTGTCCTGCGTATGCTCAGAGATTCTGCGCTAAAAAGACCTTTGTCGCCACCCCTCACGGCAAGCCTTCGGGAGTTTGGTTTTTCAGGACTCAGTTCGAGCAGATGACTCCAGATCTACATGTTGAGTGGAGGCCGTATGATTTTCGCGTTGAGGTTTTCGAAGAAGATGAAGAACCTTACTCTTTCCTCACAAAACTTCCTTCGATCTGTAGTCGCGAGCGAGAATACTGGTTTGCTCAGGTGCGAGTTATTTTTCTATTTTATAGTTTACAATTTCATAATCGTACTGTAGTTTAAAGTTGAAACTTAGACTATGAAAATATTTGCAGGTACCACTTATCTACTACCAGGTTGTTGAGCATTTTTACCCTGGAGAAGTAATGAGACAGTTTGGCATGGCCCAGTATCTTCCAGTCCCGGATCCTATCACAAAGGACAGCTGGTATGAGCTTCACCAACCGTTATGCACTGCGGTGGGGAAGAATTGGCGGACGGAGCATGCCTTGCATGTACAGCGACTGGAGGATATGAGTCAGGATGACATGGTTCCTTATATGTATCAGGTATATGCTTTTGAGGAGTGGGACCAGCAGTATCGACAGTGGTATCAAGAAAATTGTGCATTCACAGTGTACATGTTCGGTCAGATGTCAGAGATCAACAAGAAGCCACTTCATGTACCACGCGACTCGACATCTCCTCACTCAGGTTTCATCCCTAGCGCTGGTCCGGCTGCACAGATTGTAAGTTTTTTATATTATTTTATATTTATTTAAATACATATATGGTAATCATTTTTTGAAATATTGATCAAATTGTTTATTCGCAGGTACTTATGAATATCAAGCAAGTTTTGAGAGCTGCAAGGTATGGGATCACAAGAGGCTGGAAGAAGATAGGTAAGATTTTGTTGTGCACATCTGCACCTCCAGTAGTCGTCGCCGGGTACAAAGACCAACTAGACAAGATCTTGAGGCTAGCGGATCTTCCAAAATACGAGGATTTGAACGAAATGGATGACAGAGATTCTGCAGAGCAGATGAGCACACCAGAGCCGGATTTTTCAGAGATCTTGTCCGCACCGACGTCTGAGACAGCATTTGAGCAATTTGGAGATCGAGTGGTACGTGTTCTTCTAATACTTACAAATTGAGAAATGAGCCCTGGATTTTATTAATCATCTATTTTTCAGGGTTTTGAGCCCCGGTTTGAGCAGACTCAGACATCGCAGGATTTTGATTTTGGTACCGTATACACTCAGGATTACGGGTCTCCTCAGTTTTTCACACAGGATGAGCCACCACCACAGGACAGTGTAGCAGTGTACCAGACAGAGACAGTTCCATCCTGTGCAGAGTCTGTTGTAGCTTCTATTTTCGGTCCTGCCATTCCACCTAGCTCATCTGAGGAGCCTTTGTTTGGACATATACCAGAGGAGACCCCACCACAGCCATCGAGGCAGTATATGTCGCCTTTCAGTTTTCTAGGTTCAGAGATTGCGGAAGAAGATGAGGAGGAAGATGGCTCGGAAGAAGAGGAGTTGGGGCGTGGCAAGAGGAAGAGGACCAGGAAGGAGTCGTACACACCACCGACCAAGTAGTTGATTGTTTTACTCAGAGATTGTTTGTACTGTTTGGACTTTTATGTATTCGTACTGTTTGGACTTTTATGCATTCGGACTGTTATTCTGACTTTTATTCTGACTTTTATTTGGTTTATGCTTGTTTTTTATGACCATATCACGTCTATTATTACATGAGTTCTGATTAAAAAAAAACATGAGTTCTAATAAAAAAAATATGAGTTCTAATAAAAAAAACAAGAGTTCTGATTAAAAAAAAAACACAAGATACAAATTCTCATAAAAAAAAAACCATGAGTTCTGATAAAAAAAAACACAAGATACAAATTTTTAGTTAACCCCACCACAGCCATCCAGCCCTATTGCGTATTTCCTCTCGCATCCCTTCTTCTTCTCGCATTCCTCTCGAGAGTTTCTCTACTGGTTCGGTGACCCCTTCGCCGTCCTTCCAATACATCCATCCACATTTGGATACGGTTGTGCCGTTTCCTACCTAATTTCACTAACCGATGTTCTGGAACTAAGAGATCTCCTTCGTGCACTGGCCAATCACATTGATTGTCATACACATGAAATTCACCACTCCATGTGTCGATGAGTGTTTGAATGTTGTAATAATAATTGACAAAGTCATTTGGATTCAAGTTCATATAATGTCAATACATTAGTAAGTAATACCGTTCCTAATATGAAATTTCAAATTAAATAAAATATAATTTTACCTTAAACGACACACTGTCATCACATGAACGCATGGTATTCCACCCATCTGAGGCTTCTGGCACGTACATTCCACCTCATGGTCGTTCTTCAGAATTACCTTGTACCTGCAATCGCTTGATGTGTGCACCCATCTTCCATTCTCCATGTCAAAATTAACTTTTTCGCCATGTGAGGTCACCATGAACTCATTATGGCCGAATGCAAGCGTTGACATTTTCTTAGTCTTCTCAATGTGCTTGTTCAGCTTCTTTTGTACGCGAGTGGAAAAAAGCTGACTTTCTGCCTGCAATTGCACACCCATCTCTCTTCTTTGCTCGAACCAGCTGACACACTTGTAGAACGTCTCATCAATGATTGCGGCAACTGGTAACCTATGATAATTAAAAATTACAATTAAATGAAGAAAATGAAAATAAAAAAGGGGAGGATTACAATATACAAACCTGCGAGAAGTTTGGAAGACATGGTTGAGCGATTCAGAACCATTGCTAGTCATTATTTCCCAACGAGATCCATCATCCATAGCTTGATACACCTTCCATGGCTTAGGCAGTTCTTCCTCATCATTTTCATTATATTTGCCACATGTATCCAAATAAGCCAACCAAGCAGGATTTCGCCTCCCGATTGCATCAAGTCCTTCTTGCAATCTTCGTCTCTTTTTCTTTTTAACCATGACCTTGAAAAAGGTGGAAGCTACCTTATCCTTAGTGTGCTTTCCAAAATTCTCAAACACATGTTGAGAGCAGTAGCGATGAGCACACTCCCCTTTCTCCTCACACCAACCCAAATCATCTTGAATAAACACCTTTTTAATGCCCTTGTGTCGGTCAGATACCACACACATGTATCTATTTCGCCCAATTACAAACTCCCGCACCCACTTCATGAACCATCCCCAATTCTCAAAATCCTCGTTCTCTACCAGTCCAAATGCTAACGGGATTAACTGATTCTCTGCATCATATCCAGTTACAATTAACAGCTTACCCTTGTATCTGCCAGACAAGAAACAAGCATCGATACTGATGACGGGTCTGAGGTGACCGACTGCGGCAATACATGGTCCCCATGCCCATGCTGCTCTCATGAAAAAATGATACCTTGGCTTAGTGGTTACCTTTGAAACAATTTTATATTGGGTTCCCGGATTTGCTCTTTTTATTGCCTCTAACAAAGGGATAATCAGCCCATAAGACCCCTCCCAACTACCAAAGGCCCGTGCAATTGCTAATTCTCTACCACGCCATAATTTATTGTACTTTGGAACGATACCCTCGTACCTTTCAGCGCATAAGTCAGGGACTGCCCGGATAGAAATATCAGCATTTTTTTCCAATGATAATTTTATACAGTTGGCGACCATAGCGGACGTCAACTGTGCATGATCTAACCTGGATGCTGATGCGTGACATGTGTGCTTAGCCACATTCTTCGTGATGGCCCAAGTATTACCAAAGACTGTAGCCCTTGCAACCAACGCCCACCTGCATCGGGCGTTAACACACTTGTACCTCAGCCTGGTGGTGTCACTATGTGTATTTTTAATCTCCCTATTATGTTTGATGTGCCAGTGGTTAATTGTATCTTTCATCTTATCCTTGCTATCATATGTCATCCCCTCAGACAATTCATGTATTTCTCCCTTTTGATTTACAAAAGAAACACCAAAATTTAAACAACATCAATTTAATAACAACAATTTAATAATTATATTAAATTAAATAAAAATTAACAAACATACCTCAGAAGTCGCAAAAAAAGAGCTATCGGCCTCTTCAAACCCTGATGTGTCATGAAATTGCTCAAACGGATGCCTTTCCCCACGACCCACTATATGCCACTTCCGTCTACCAAGCATAGGAATACCAGTATCCTTATCACTGTGATCTGATACCCCACCGTCCCCATTATCATCCCAATTAGCCTCTGCCTCCCTTTCTTCAGGATCCTCGTCCGTATTGTCAGCATAATAAAGCTGTTCAGGGGTTTCAGATCGGTCCCTTTCAGATTGGACTCGGCTAGAGGATGAAGATGGAATCTGAGGTCGACCCCTATCAGATTGAACTCTACTAGGACCCGCTACACATGGAGCCCGACTAGGACCCGCTACAGATGGGGTCCGGCTAGGACCCGTTACAGATTGCTCGAGCCCCAAACCCTGAGTCAAGTGCAACAATTGTCTGGTATTCTGTCTGGAGTTCTGTCTAGAGTTTTGTCTGGGGTTGGCTACCACATATAACTCTAGAAACTTGAAAGGAGTAGCCATATTCATTGTCATTTGGAGATATAACTCCCAACTGCTGTCGTCTTGTACTGGAAACTGTTGGAACCAGGTTTGGTTGCCTTGGCCAATATTGATCCTTGCGTTAATTACCAGTTCATAATTACGGTGGTCAATACCGAGTTGTTGGTACACTTCCCTATTTATACTTCTAAAATCCAAACCTAAGCCGATATTGAACATTTTCGGCATTTGGTGGCTATAATAAGCGCCATTTGGTCCTTGTAATACTTCACCACCAAAATAACAAGCAATTCCAATCATACTTAGTTGAATAAACCTAATATTATAAAAAATATTATAAAATAATGCACTAAATTAAATAATACTACAGAAAAAAAAAATTTAAATAATGAAAAAAAAACGTACCTTGGCGGCTGTCTTCGATGAAGAATTGAAACAGAATTAATCTGATCCGTATTTATTCTAAACCTAATGAGTGCGCATATCCACCATGCGAACGGGTCGGTTCGCGGATCCACCATGCGGACGGGTCACTCTGGCGGGTCATGGCGCTGGCGAGTCGGTTCGCGGATCTGTTACGCGAACGGATTAGCGATCCGTTCGCAGATCCACTACGCAAACGTGGTGGAATCTCCAATCAGATTTTTCGGGTGCTGTTTAATTTATTCCGATTTTTTAGAGTGGTACAAAAAAAAAAACGGGCTGATAGGCGACAACCGACAATCCTTTCGTTATTTCCTGCTTTTTCATTTCTTCGTTTCTTCACCCAAAATATTTCTTGTTTTTAATAACTTACCAAATCAAAAGCAACACAATAGCCGACAGCAAAATATTTAAGAAGAAAAATCAATTCTTGAAAACCTAGTTCTGGTCTACCGTAAAAGAAAAAAAAATTAAAAATCTAGTTTCATCCTTCTTCTTTGTAAATTAATAAACAAGGAAAAAAGAAATTAAGACGGCAGCGACTGGACTGGGTGAGGCAAGGTGGCAGACCGCGGCCTTTGAATTGGACTACCTCCGCTTAATTACCTAGGTTCTAAGCTTCTATTATTTTATGTTATTTTTAATTTAAAACAATGCTTCCTAGAAAATATGCATCAGGTAGCAAAAAAAAAAACAGAAAAAGAGAGGGAGAAGAAAAAATAAAACCCCAAAAATGTTATATTCAAAAACTTTGGAAGAATATTAAACCACATAATGAGTCTTTAAAAAATCAAATTAAAAGTGAGGTGCATGAAGAAACAAGAAATTCATCTGAAAATTAAAATCAAAATGAGATAAATGAAGATGAGGTAAATCAAGAAACAACAAATGTGTCTGAAAATAAAAATGAGGTAAATGAAGAAATAACAAATGTGTTTGAAAATGAGATTAGTGAAAAAAAAAATAATCATGTGTCTGAGTGCTTAGATTCTTCGTTATTTATAAATATATATGATCCTAGAGTATGGGACAGTTTAACTTCTAAACTGAGAGATTTGCTTGTTGAGAATGGTCTTATTGGAGATTTTAATATTAATTTTCCTAAGGATAATTATAATAGGGAGTTCTCCACGTATTATTTTGATCAAAAATTAAGAAATGGATAACTTATTCATAGAAAATGGTTAGTTTACTCAAAAGATTTAAAGAAAGTATTTGGTTTTATATCCTTCTATTTTGTATGATCTATTGACATATTAATAAAAAAAAATTTATATTAAAACCTCAAAATTTTCTCTTTTCTCAGGTCCTGAAATATTCAAAACCGACCCTGGAGATACTCGAGCCAATAACATTTCACTCTAACACTCTCTTATAATATCATACACTATTTTTGAGATTTCCTAGTGTATTTAGATAGATTTCAAGATAGCAAGGAAGCTTAGAATGAGAACGGCTTGGGATCCATTACCGATATATATCTCTCTCCATTCAATTTCCATTCGGAAATTTAGTTCCGCCAAAAGGTTTTATGGGCCGAAGCTCATAATTCTTTTCTTCTGCTTCACACGCAACAATGTCACAATGAATACCATGCATGTCATAATTTCGTTATACATAATAATAGCTCCCCTTTACAGGTGAGATTGCCAAGAACTCATCACAACGTGCAACATCAATGCCATTTTGGCAGCGATACAAACGTAGCTGCACAAAAAAAGAATGCTATTTTGTGAAGGGAGAGTTACTCCAAAATCTTTAATAAGACGATTGACTAAACAAAAACATGAACTAGCTGAACAAGTTCAGTCAAAGTGGATCTACATTTTAATGTCTTAGTCTAGTTTAATTTCGTTTTTGTTGTTATTAATTCTTTGTTTGTTTTTGTCTTATAAGCTTAAGCTAAACTGTTTGAAGCTTCTTTTTCTTTTCTTTTTTACTTTTCTTTTTCATATGTAGTTACAAACCTCTTGTAACTTGTTTATAATATAATTACCTATCTAAGAGCATAATTCTTATTTTTTTCTTAAAAAGAAAATAGCTCATGAAGCACACATGATTTATCTTAAGCCACTTACAAATTCACTATCAAATAACCTTGAAACTAGCTTATGTTACTTGGTGCTGCATTTATGTTTGACATATATTGCGACTTGCGGAAGTTACATCTAACAACCTTTGGCCATCAGAAAGTCTGATCCTTGTTCTGGTTTCCTGCGAATCTCTGTTGAGTGATAGATCCGATAATTAATTGTGATATGTTATGCAACTTGTTTGCATTTCACAGTAGGTGGCTCTAGTGCTAACATTTAAAACATGGGTTTTCATTGAATAGAAAAGATAGAAAAAACCAAGGTATACCAGCAGCAACAATGTACAAAAAGCATTACCAGTAATTTTTCTAGATTACATTTTGGGTAAATCCTACTATCTGAAAAATTATTATATCTCCACAACAGAGCACTCTGTTCCAACACTACTCGCAACATAGATACGTAAATCTTTCTCTACCTATTGGACTTGCATGGATCTTCTACTATTAAATTTACATTAAGAAATCATCCATAGGAAAACATGCAGTTCCTTGAATCATCCACTCTTCCAATTTCTCGTGAAAAACAGAGTTGTTGCCAAAGCAGGGAAGTTGCAGGGTGTCACTTCCGGCTTTAGGACTTACCAGAATTTCAACTCTTTCTTCCATTACCGGTTCCATGCTCAAAGGCAAACCTTTGTTTCGTGTGACTTTATACTGGATTGGGTTGTCAGGTAAGGATACACGGGCTTGACCCGACAACCCTTCTCGGTGCAACTTCTTCTTGAGGAATGTATTCCAGTAGTTCTTTATTTCATTATCTGTTCGTCCCGGGAGCCGGCCAGCTATCAAGGACCACCTTAGTTGAAAACATTAAAATATATAAGTTATGGTGAACTAAGAGTACAAATAAATTCATTGCATTATCAATGGAGATTAACCTGTTCCCAAGCAGATTATGTAGTCTTACAATAAGATCCTCCTCCTCTTGGGTAATGTTCCCTCGCTTAATATTTGGTCGGAGGTAGTTCAGCCACCGGAGCCGACAACTCTTTCCACATCTATTAAGTCCTAATTGCCACAAATCTTTTAAATTATGAAGTTACAATATTCAGTGGAATTTTGTATACAAATTAACTATCCTTTCCTACTGCCCTTCATTTTACATTTGTAATATTTTCCTATGAAGAAAAGGCATGGTATTAATATGATCAAATGAAATCAAATGTGTTCTCACTGAATTATACAATCCAAAACGAACCAGCTTTCAGCGGTAGTTGTGTCCATTTGCCCGGGCCATGCACTGCGATATATGATGTAAGGATATGATCTTCCTCCTGTGTCCATGTACCTCTGTTCAATCCAAGTCCAAGAGAACCTAGTTTAGTTCTTCCCATTTTCCTGTCTCCTAATTCTCTCTTACTTCCTCTCTCGCTGTCTCAGTATTCAGTTCTTTTATGCATGTTATACCAAAGGTTGAACAATCACTTTCATTACTTCCCAAATCAGGGTAACAAAGAAATGAAGGATATAAAGTTGAAATTGGGATTATATGGAAGTTAGATACACTCTGCAATAACTCTTTGTCACATTCTTTTTAATAAAAGTTGGTAATAGTAGTTGTTTTCTTAGAGAAATATACCTTATTGACGGCTTAATTACTATTCAGGTATTCTGTCCATCATGAAAAACAATCCACCTTGAAGAACCTTGAAGCAAACAAAAAAAGTATCTCCATAATGACAAAAACTACATTTTAAATATGATGTTCAGAACAGAAAGTCTGATATTGAAACATATAATTATCTATAGCCCAAACAGCAAATAAAGATTCATTGTGTTGATGCATAAAGCATAGGAATTGGTAAAGCTTGGATCAAATTCAGCAATATATAGCATTATTATTGTGTTGGTCAATGAAAGAGTTAATTGTTAGGAAGGTGAAGCATTACGTATTTACGTTTTGTGGTCCTTGTAGATTAATTTTGGAGAGAAAAAAAGATGAATTTGTAATTAGTAGTTAGCTAGTAAAGGATAAAAAGTGAGTAATAACCAGTATTCTAAATAGCGCTGTTATAGCGTTTTTGGATCCTAAATGCTAAGTTATGGAATAATAACGCGCTATTTGAGCTACGGACGCTATAGCAGTAATAGCGGTCCGCTATAACGCATAGCGTGTAGCGCAAATAATGCCCGCTATGCAACATTTACTGTTTTTTTTTTCAATTTATATGAGTTTTAAATAAAGGCTCAGATTGGATTTTAACCACAATTTTTTTTTTTTTGCAATTGACGTACTAAGCTTTATATTAAACTATTAAATATTTAATGAGAGATCCATCAAACAAAATCAAAATAAGGAAGCTACAACGCGCTATGCAACATTAGCTTATTTTTTTTCTTTTCAATTTATATGGGTTTTAAATAAAGACTTAGATTGAATATATATATTTCTTGAAATAGCAAAATGATACTTACTATACAGTAGTTTGAATATTTTGAATATATTAAGATAGTTAATTATGTCATGATGTCTAGGTTATTTTGAAATTTAAATAGAAAAAAGATAAATTATGTCATGATACTGAATATATTTCGATAGCAAAAAATTGATAGTTTATGATATTAGTATTATTATGGATATTTTGAGTTGCAATTTGGACTTTGTATTGGTTTAATATAAATATTATAATTTTTTAACCAATTTGATATTATTTATTGTTCTATGAGAATTAGATAATGTTGATATTTAGTGCAAATATATGATAAAATTTTTATAAAATAAGAAAACACTATATAGCATAGCTTTTGCTATAGTGACGTTATTTGCTATAGCTTTTTTTATAGGCTTCCTGCTATAACGCAATAAACACTATTTAGAACCTTGATAATAACATTCATTTATTTACTACAAAATGTAAGTAGTCATCATATAATTATAGACTATCCAACATGATGTAAGAGAGAAAAACCAGAGATGAACATGTTTCTCCTCCACAAAAACTACTCTCAAAACTCCACAAAAAAATTGGAATGAGATTCACTACTATTCACTTTCTGTGAACAGTAACTCTGCTATTTCTGTTTTTTCAAATCCAACCATTTAATTTTTTTTGGAACAAATCTCAAAGCAATTTTTTTCAAAACTTTTTTATGTACGTATCTCAAAACAAATCAATGACTGGATTTGGAAAAATAGAGATAGCAAGAGCACTATTCATGCACGAGAATAACAGCAAATTTTGATCCCAAAATATTATTTCAATATTAAACTTTGGGATAGGTATAAACTATAAAGTAACTTGTTTACCTGGCCAATTTTCTTCACATAATTAAAATAATTGTCCCTCCAAAGAATATATACAACCGGGGGACCATATCTGGTATTACGTCTAGCTTTAGAACTCAATTTACCTTCCTAACATGAAGGACTATCAAAGATCAACATTTCTCTCCTTTACTCGACAGATTCAGAATTTTCATTAGAGGAAGCAAAAAAAATATCGAATTGAATTTAAACCCGTTAAATAATTAAATTTAAATCCGTTAAATAACTAAATTTAAACCGAATTATAAATCAAATGTTTACATAAAAGCAAAAAATATTTCAATGAACAAATTCGATCAGAAAATCATCACTAAAACTCAGCATTCAAATAAAGCAGCTGCCCTCCTTGATAAACCTGGATCCGCCTCTGCCCTTGCTAGAACCAAAACGGAACAGGGGTCAATCCTCTGTACAGTCAAAGACAAAATGCATTAAACGACAAGTATTGTAGTATTGAATATAGTTGTGTTGCATATGAATATAAACTATCTTTCGGATAGTATTCTAATTTGTTTTTTATTTTTTTTAGTTGAGATTACTTTTCTTTTTCTTAGCAAAGATCGTTGCAATTATGCTCAATTTTCTATTCCAATGCTTTCTTCAACATATTTTTATATAAAAGTTCCAATGAAAGATTTTTTTTTTCTTCGTATAGTTTTTATCAGAATTCTAAATAGCACGCTATAGTATTTTCAGATCATAAAAACTAGTGTTATTGGCACTATAGTACACTATTATGTGCTATAGCGGCGCTATATGAGCATAAAACCTTTTTTTTTATCATTCCGTTATGATGTGATAAACGCTATTTAAATATTTGATTTTTATATATCCAGAAAATTTCCCGCTTTCCAACTATCTATATTAAAACTCTTGTATTTCAATATGTATGTCCCTGCCAATAATATAAAAAATAATAAAACAGTTTTGAGTGAATAAAAAAAATTAAAAAACGTTTCTTATACTCGTCCGAAACTAGAATCAAAATAATAATATTGAGAGTAATTTCTGAAAATATACAATAAGACAATGCTTAATTTGTTTTCTGATCTGACGTCTTACAAAGCCACAATTTAAACCACACGAATATCGACCCATCCAAAATTCAACAATTACTCAATTAGAGAACTATTCTACGAAAAATTGTAGAGAGGCTCGCACCCAATTGCAATGAGGTTAAATAAAAATTCAATAGTGAGATCACATGAAGAGGAATCATATTTTTTTCCTAAAAATAGGAGGACGACAAGCAATAACCAATGCACCTTTGTGGAATCAAATAGATCGAAGCTGCTTAGTGATGTCATTTTTGTGTCAGGTAAATGAGATAAAAAGGAACTTCAATCGAGTGTTTAAATACCATATCGGATAGGGGTGGCAACAAATCGAACCGAGCTAAACTTATTTTAAGTTTGAGTTTGGTTTGAATTAATTTCGAACTGAATCTGATTTGATTCGTTTCAAACTGAACTCATTTTGAATCGAATTAATTGTAAACTACACATTTTTTGAATCGAATCACGAACTAAATTATTTTTTAGTAGCCCTAGTTATACCGATAGTTTATACATTAATTTTTTCTAACGGGACAAAATTCACACGGCTTCCTTTTACCGGTATGAACTATAAAATGAGTGTTTTTAAGTTGAAAAATTGTTCATGAAAAAATACATCAGAGATGACATTCCTGGTATGAACTATGAGAGACGACTGAAAAGAGAGGAGAGATAGTTATCTAGGCCGGAGAGAGGTGTGACATCCAGTCGCTGAGAGCGTCGGTTACATTTTAGAGTTAGAGGGAGAGTGAGTTAGGGAGAGGTGGAGAGATAACAGGTTATTAAGATTTAAGAGTGATGGAGTGTCGGCTAAATTAAATTATGACTCTATCTTGGATTTTAATTTGAACCCATTTCCAATCGAATTAAAGTCAAATCAAACCCGAATCGCATCATGAACTACGAATTTTTTTGCCAGCCCTAATATCGGATAGCTAATTAAATTTTTTAATTTTCGTTATTTTATTTACACTTGACAAATTAAACTTTTGCAGAATATGACTTTTATTATGGGTGATCTCTTTTATTGTTAAGTGTGAATCAGTACAAATTAAAAACCTTTCACAGTATTGAAGCTTATAAAAAAAAATTGGAATTTGTTTAATTTAATTTAAGCATAACTGACATTTGTTTATTTAGTATATGAAATCTATATTATTTTTCTATTAAGTGTATGCTATTAAAATTTGAATCGTACATGATTCACATGTGTAGACATTTTATGCATCATTGTCGGTGATAGCTCACCAAAACCAAAAAAAAATTAAATATAAAAAAAAAAAATCGAATTCTACACCATATTTGACAAGATTTCGAAAATTTCTTAAATCACAATTTTATTTCACAGTTTTGGACCAACTTTTCACAAATTAAATTGATAGTTTTAACTCCTCCAAAATAACAAAACAAATCCACAGTTTCGGAAAACAAAAAAAACTATATGATTATAGACTAAAACGGTGAATTTAATTCATGCTTTTAGGTTGTAGGCTGAAACTGTGAATTAGATTCACGGTTTTAAAAACCCCAATTTCAATTTATTTTGTTTTATTTTTTCAAAAATAGAATAATCACAATATTTATTGTATTTATCTAGAAGTGACTTTTAAATCATAATTAATAATTCATATTCAAAAAAAAAATTTTCCACTAACACACAAAGAAATATTTTAATTTTTCTTATAGTAGCACAAAATATGTCCAGAAAAATATTAATCTGGGTTATTTGTCTTAGTCTTTCTAATAAATTAAATTATATAGTATTCTATGTATTTTTAAAGAAATATATAAAATCTTTCTAATATTTCAATAAAACATAAATAAATTATAATATATTGAAATTGGTGTTTTTAAAATCGTGAATTTAATTCACGGTTTTAGCCTGAAACCTAAAACTATGAATTTAATTCACAGTTTCAGCCTAGAACCGCCATTTCAATTTTTTATTTTACAAAATCAGGGATTTATTCTATGGTTCTGAGAGGGCTAAAATTGTAAATTAAATGTGTGGTTCTGGAGTCTAAAACCATGAAATAAAATTGAGATTTCGGTATTTTTCACCGATTTTTTTATTTATATCCAAAATAAAAATAAAATTTCAAAACTTATCCATTTTGTCGGGTTTTTTTTTCCAAAAATACCCCATCCAAAATTTTTTTTCTGGAATTAACCTCTAAAACCGGAAAAAAAAATTCCGGACTCTCTATTCTGTTTTTGGAAAAAAAAAAGTTTCTGTTTTAGAATCCGGAAAATTTTTTTCCGGAAAGAGCAATTAAAAATCCGAATTTTTTTTTTCAAAATCATAGTGAATTCGTTTATAAAAACCGCTGAGTGTTGTCTCTCACTTTCACTCAGCGTGTTTTCAGAGCTCTCTTAAAGTAAGTTATTTAATTTATAATTATTTATGTAATTTAAATATATAATTATATAATTTTAAATTATTTAAATTTTATATATTTAATTTTAATTTATTTAAATTTACAAGTATTTAATTTTTAATTACTTAAATATATAATTATTGAAATTTATATATTTAATTTTAATTTATTTAAATTTAGAAGTATTTAATTTTTAATTATTTAAATATATAATTATTTGAATTTTGAATATTGTCATATTAATTAAAAAAAATTCAAAATGGTGTAGAACAATTTTATTAATTTTATTAATTCTAAAATGATTTAGAATTGTTTTAGGAACCTTTTTCCCAGTGTTCTAAATAGCACGCTATAGCGCCGCTATAATGTTTTTCTCCCATAAAAGCTATGGCGCTATGCCCAAATAGCGCCGCTATAGCGTGCTATTTCGCGCTATAGCACCGTTATTTGGGTATAGCGCAATTTTTTTAACTCGGCCGCTATAACGCGATAAATGCTATTTAAATCGTTGTTTTTTCCTTTTTAGATCCCTTACAGAGCTCTGACTGTCTAATCGATTGGTTCTTCAATTGAGGTAATTTTATTTTCTTTATGTTATTTTTCATTTAATTTATAATTAATTAGTTCATTTCAAAATGATTTTATTTTATTTTTTATGATATTGTCCATAAAATTTAGAATTTTTTACAACCTTCCAAAATGGTTTAGAATAATTAAAAAAAATTCCAAAATAGTTTAGAATGTTGCCCTATTAATTTATGAAATTCCAAAATAGTGTAGAATAATTATATAATATCCAAAACTGTCTAGAATATTTTTAGAGGCAACACAATTTTTAATTACTTATATGCTGTTATTTTTGAAATTGCCAGACCAATTGAATTAAAAATGATAACTATTTGTGTGAAAATTTATAATGGAGGGGAAAATCCAATACAATGATGACGGGGTCTATTACAGTACCCGAGCTAAATACTCTATTGGAGTGTTGTCTTTGGGTTGTAAACGCTATATTTTCTTACCATCTATAGACACTACTAAAGTGTTCCAAACACTTTCAATTAGAATGTTGTATTGGGGCAGTAAATGCTCAATTATCTTGCCAACTGAAGACATTACTAGAGTGCTCCAAACACCTTCAATTAAAGTGTTGTATTAGCGTTGTAAATATCTTGTTATCTTGCCTTCTAGAGAAACTACTAGAGTGCTCCAAACAGCTTCAATTGGAGTCTTTTATTATGGTTGTAAATACCGTGTTATCTTGCCATCTAAAGACACTACTAGAATGCTCCAAACACCTTCAATTGGAGTATTGTATTAGAGTTGTAAATGACCTATTATCTTGCAAATTGGAGGCTCTACTAGATTGCTCCAGATACCTCGAATTGGAGTTTTGTATTAGAGATGCAAGTACCCGGTTATCTTGCCATCTGGAGACACTACTAGAGTGCTCGAAACACCATCAATTGTAGGTTGTCTTAGGGTTATAAATGCCCTGTTATCTTGCTATATAGAGGCACTACTAGAGTGTTCAAAACACCTTAAATTGCAGTGCTATATTAAGGTTGTAAATGCACTATTATATTCTTCCAATCTTGAGACAATACTAGAGTGCTCAAAACACCTTTAATTGGAGTGTTTTATTAGCATTAACAACAACCCTCTTATATTGTCATTTGGAGAAACAACCAGAGTGCTCCAAACATCTTCAATTGGAGTGTTGTACTAGGGTAGTAAATGCAAGATAATTGGACATTTACAACATAATACAACACTCCTATTGAAGGTGTTTTGGAGCACTCTAGTAGTATCTCCAGATGGTAATATAAGGGCATTTACAACAGTAATATAACACTCCAATTAAAGGTGTTTGAAGCACTCTAGTAGTATCTCTAGATGGCAAGATAATAGAGTAATTACAACCCTAATACAACACTCCAATTGAAGATGTTTGGAGCACTCTTGTAGTGTCTCCAGATGGCAAGATAATAGGGCATTTACAACCCTAATATAGCACTCTAATTAATGGTGTTTGGTGCATTCTAGTAGTGTCTCCAAATAGCAAGATAATAGAGCAATTATAACACAACACTCCAATTGAAGGTGTTTGGAGTACTCTAGTAGAGTCTCTAGATTGCAAGATAATAGGGCATTGACAATCCTAATACAACGCTCAAAGTAATGGTGTTTGAAGCACTGTAGTAGTGTCTCTATATGACAAGATAATAGGGTTTTTACAACCCTAATACAACACTTCAATTTAAGGTGCTTGGAGCACTCTGGTAGTGTCTCCAAATAGCAGGATAATCTCCAAACAACTTCAATTATAATGTTTCATTAGGGTTGTAAATGTCCTATTATAGTGCCATATAGAGACTATTGGAGTCCTCCAAACATCTTTAACTACAGTGTTGTACTAGGGTTGTAAATGCCCTCTTGTCCTACCATTAGGAGATACTACTAGAGTGCTCCAAGCACCTTAAATTGGAGTATTATATTAGGGTTGTAAATGCCCATTATCTTGCCATATAGAGATACTACTAGAGTGCTCCAAATACCATCAATTGGAGCATTTTATTATGGTCGTAAATGCCCTCATTTCTTGCCATATAGGAACACTCCTTGAGTGCTTCAAGCACCTTCAATTGGAGCGTTGTATTTGGGTTATAAATGCCCTATTATCTTGCAATATGGAGACACTATTAGAATGCTCCAACACCTTCAATTGGAGTGTTGTATTAGGGTTGTAAATGACCTATTATCTTGCCATATAGAGACACTACTAGAGTACTCCAAACACCATCAATTGGAGTGCTATATTACAGTTGTAAATGCCCCGTTATCTTGCCATATGGAGACACTACTAGAGTGCTCCAAACACCTTCAATATGAATGTTGTATTAGGGTTGTAAATGCCCTACTATCTTCCCATCTGGGACACTACTAGAGAGCTCCAAACACTTTCTATTGGAGTGTTGTATTAGTGGTGTAATTGCCCTATTATCTTGCAATTTGGAGACACTACAAGAGTGCTCCAAACACCTTCAATTGGAGTGTTGTATTAGGTTTGTAATTATCCTATTTTCTTACAATTTGGAGACACTACTAAAGTGCACCAAGCACCTTCAATTGCAGTGTTGTATAGGGTTGTAAAAATACCCCGTTATCTTGCTATCTGGAGACACTACTAGACTGCTCCACACACCTTCTATTGGAGTGTTGTATTAGCGTAGTAAATGCCCTATTATATTGCTATCTGGAGACACTACTAGAGTGGTCCAAACACCTTCAATTGGAGTGTTATACTACTGTAGTAAATGCCTCATTATCTTGCAATCTAGAGACATTACTAGAGTGCTCCAGATACCTACAATTGGAGTGTTGTATTATGGTTGTAAATGCTCTATTATCTTGTCATATCGAGACACTACTGTAGTGCTCCAAACACCATCAATTGGAATGTTGTATTAGGGTTATAAATGACCTATTGTCTTGCCATATAGGGACACTACTAGAGTTCAAACACCTTCAATATGAGCGTTGTGTTAGATTTGTTAATGCCCTATTATCTTGCAAACTGGAGATAATACTAGATTGCTCTAAGCACCTTCAATTAGAGTGTTTTGTTTGGCTTGTAAATGCTCTATTTTCTTGTCATATAGGGACACTACTAGACTACTCCAAACACCTTCTATTGGAGTGTTGTGTTAGGGTAGTAAATGCCCTATTATCTTGTTATCTGGATACACTACAGTAGTCCAAACACCTTTAATTGGAGTGTTATATTACTGTTGTAAATGCCCCATTATCTTGCAATCGAGAGACACTACTAGACTGCTCCAAACACCTTCAGGAGTGTTGTATTAGGGTTGTAAATGCCCTATTATCTTGCCACATAGAGACACTACTAGAGTGCTCCAAACACCATCAATTGGAGTGCTATATTACCGTTGTAAATGCCCCATTATCTTTCCATCTAGAGACACTACTAGTGTGGTCCAAACACCTTCAATTGGAGTGTTATATTACTGTCATAAATGCCCTATTATCTTGCAATCTAGAGATGCTACTAGAGTGCTCTATACACCATCTATTGGAGTATTGTATTTGGGCTGTAAATACCCTATTACCATGTAATATGGAGACACAACTAGAGTGCTCCAAACACCATTAATTGGAGTGTTGTATTAAGGTTGTAAATGCCCTATTATCTTCCCATCTAGAGACACTACTAGTGTGGTCCAAACACCTACAATTGGAGTGTTGTATTACGGCTGTAAAAGCCCTATTATCTTGCCATGTTGACACACTACAAGACTGCTCCAAACTCCATCAATTAGAGTGTTATATTACTGTTGTAAATGCCCTATATCTTGCACTCTGGAGACACTACTAGAGTGGGTACCCAAACACCTTCAATTAGAGTGTTGTTTTAGCATTGTAAATGCCATATTATCATGTCATATAGAGACACTACTAGCGTGCTCCATACACCTTCAATTAGAATTTAGTATTACGGCTGTAAATGCCCTATTACCATGTAATATGGAGACACTTCAAACACCTTCAATTGGAGTGTTGTCTTAAGGTTGTAAATGCCCAATTATCTTCATATCTAGAGACACTACTAGTGTGGTCCAAACACCACTAATTGGAGTGTTGTATTACGGTTGTAAATGCCCTATTATCTTGCCATCTCGACACACTACTAAGTGCTCCAAACTCCATCCATTAGAGTGCTATATTACTGTTGTAAATTCCCTATTATCTTGCAATCTGGAGACACTACTAGACTACCCAAACATCTTCAATTGGAGTGTTGTTTTAGCATTGTAAATGCCCTATTATTGTGCCATATAGAGACGCTACTAGCGTGCTCCATACACCTTCAATTGGAGTGTTGTACTGGGGTTGTAAATGACCTACTATCATATAATATGGAGACACTACTAGAGTGCTCCAAACACCTTCAATTGGAGTGTTGTATTAAGGTTGTAAATGCCCAATTATCCTCCTATCTAGAGACACTACTAGTGTGGTCCAAACAACTCCAATTGAAGTGTTATATTACTGTTGTAAATGCCCTATTATCCTGCTACGGACACTACTAGAGTGCTCCATACACCTTCTTTTGGAGTATTGTATTTGGGCTGTAAATGCCCCGGTATCTTGCCATTTGAATACACTATTAGAGTGCTCCAAACAACTACAATTGGAGTGTTGTATTACGGTTGTAAAAGCCCTATTATCTTGCCATCTCGACACACTACTAGAGTGCTCCAAACTCCATCAATTAGAGTGTTATATTACTGTTGTAAATGCCCTATTATCTTCCAATCTAGAGACACTACTAGAGTACCCCAAACATTTTCAATTGGAGTGTTGTTTTAGCATTGTAAATGCCCTATTATCGTGCCATATAGAGACGCTACTAGCGTGCTCCATACACCTTCAATTGGAGTGTTGTATTAAGGTTGTAAATGTCCAATTATCCTCCTATCTAGAGACACTACTAGTGTGGTCCAAACACCTCCAATTGGAGTATTATATTACTATTGTAAATGCCCTATTATCCTGCAATCTAGAGACACTACTAGAGTGCTCTACACCTTCTATTGGAGTATTGTATTTGGGCTGTAAATGCCCCGGTATCTTGCCATTTGGAGACACTACTAGAGTTCTCCAAACAACTACAATTGGAGTGTTGTATTACAGTTGTAAAAGCCCTATTATCTTACCATCTCGACACACTACTAGAGTGCTCCAAACTCCATCAATTAGAGTGTTATATTACTGTTGTAAATGACCTGTGATCTTTCCCTATAGGGACACAACTAGAGCACTCTAAACACCTATGATTGGAGAGTGGTATTACCATTGGTGATGCCCTATTATTATCTTGCAATCTGGAGACACTACTAGAGTGCCCCCAACATCTTCGATTGGAGCGCTTTAGTAGCCTTGTAAATGCCCTATTATCTTTCCATTGGTAAATGCTGTATTATCTTCCCATATTAGGACACTACTAGAGTGCTTGAAAAACCTTCAATTGGAGTGTTGTATTCGGGTTGTAAATGTCCCATTATCTTGCCATATAGCAACAAAACTAGAGCGCTTAAAACACCTTCAATTGGAGTGATGTATTTAGGTTGTAAATGCCCTATAATCTTGTCATCGGTAGACACTACTCGAATGCTGGAAACCACTTTAGTTGGAGTGTTATATTACTGTTGTAAATGCCCTATTATCTTGTATTCCGAAGACCCAACTAGAGTACTCCAAATACCTTCAATTGGAGTGTTGTGTTAGGGTTGTAAATGCCCTATTATCTTGTCATCTGGAGACACTACGAGAGTGCTCTAAATACCATCAATTCGAGTGTTGTATTAGGGTTGTAAATGCCCTATTATCTTGCCATATAGTGACACTTCTAGTGTGCTCCAAACACCTTCACTTCGAGTGTTGTATTAGGGTTGTAAATGCCCTAGTATCTTCCAATCTGGAGACAAATGCTCAAAACACTTTCAATTGGAGTGTTGTATTAGGGTTGCAAAAGCGCAGTTATTTTGCCATATAGAAACACTACTAGGGTGCTCCAAACACCTTCAATTGGAGTATTGTGTTCGGGTCGTAAGTGCCTTATTATCTTGCCATCAAGAGACATTACTAGAGTGCTTCAAACTCCATCAATTGGATAGTTGTATTAGGGTTGTAAATGCCCTATTATCTTGTCATATAGTGTCACCCCTAGCTTGCTCAAAAAATCTTTACTTGAAGTGTTGTATTAGGGTTGTAAATACCCTATTATCTTGCAATCTGGAGACAATACCAGAGTGCTCCAAACACTTTCAATTGGAGTGTTGCATTAGGGTTGTAAATGCCCAGTTCTCTTGCCATATAGAAACACTACTAGAGTGCTCGATACTCCTTTAATTGGAGTGTGGTATTTGCGTAGTAAATATCCTATTATCTTGCCATCTTGAGACACTATTAGAGTTCTCCAAACACCTTCTATTGGAGTGTTGGATTAAGGTTGTAAATGCCCTATTATCTTGGAATCTAGAGATGCTACTAGAGTGCACCCAACACCTTCAATTGGAGTGCTTTATTAGCCTTGTAAATGCCCTATTATCTTTCCATTGGTAAATATTGCATTATCTTGCCATATGGAAACACTACTAGAGTGCTCAAAAAATCTTCAATTAGAGTGTTGTATTCGAGTTGTAAATGTCCCATTATTTTGCCATATAGCGACACAACTAGAGCGCTTAAAACACTTTCAACTACAGTGTTGTATTAGGGTCGTAAAAGTGCAGTTATTGTTCCATATAAAAACACTACTAGGGTGCTTTATACTCCTTCCATTAGAGTGTTGTATTAGGGTTCCAAATGTCCTATTATCTTGCCATTTGGAGACACTACTAGAGTGCTCCAAACACCATCAATTGGAGTGTTATATTTGGGTTGTAAATGGTCTATTATGTTGCCATATAGTGACACTCTTAGGGTGCTCCAAACACCTGCACTTGGAGTGTTGGATTAGGGTTGTAAATGTCCTATTATCTTCCAATCTGGAGACAATACTAGAGTGCTCAAAACATTTTCATTTGGAGTGTTGTATTAGGGTTGTAAAAGCCCTGTTATTCTGCCATATAGAAACACTACTAGAGTGCATCATACTCCTTCAATTAGAGAGTTGTATTAAGGTTGTAAATACCCTATTATCTTGCTATCTAGAGACACTACTAGAGTGCTCCAAACAGCTTCAATTGGAGTGTTATATTACTGTTGTAAATGCCATATTATTATAATCTGGAGATTCTACTAGAGTGCTCCAAACACCTTTAATTGGAGTACTGTGTTCGGGTCGTAAGTGCCTTATTATCTTGCAATCGGGAGACACTACTAGAGTGCTCCAAACTCCATCAATTGGAGTGTTGTATTAGGGTTGTAAATACCCTATTATCTTTCCACATAGTGTCACCCCTAGCGTGCTCCAAACATCTTGACTTGAAGTGTTGTATTAAGGTTGTAAATACCCTATTATCTTGCAATCTAGAGACAAGACTAGAGTACTCCAAATACTTTCAATTTGAGTGTTGCATTAGGGTTGTAAATGCCTAGTTATCTTGCCATATAGAAACACTACTAGAGTGCTCGATACTCCTTTAATTGGAGTGTTGTATTAAAGTTGTAGATGCCTTATTATATTGCTATTTGGAGACGCTACTAGAGAGTACTCCAAACACCTTCAATTGGAGTGTTACATTATTGTTGTAAATGCTTTATTATCTTGCAATCTGAAAAAACTACTAGAGTACCCAAACACCTTCAATTGGAGTTTTGTTTGTTATACTTAATGCACCTCTAATTGAACAAAAACTGAAAATAAATTGCAATTGAAAGTAAATAGATGAGTTTAGAGAAATTTGACACGCGGGATGTTAACGGAGTTCGGCAAAACAAAGGCCTACGTCTCCGAGGCTTCGTAACCTTGAATGGTGTGCCTTTTTATTACCCAATACAAAAGAATTACAACTTGTGAACTGTTGAGTCCTTACACACTAAGCGGGAAGTCAAACGGCCAACTCAAAGAGATGAGAACAAGGTCTCTTAGATCTAGCTACTCAAGAGAAACACTCAATAGATCACTCTAACCTAATCTAATTTGAGATTAATGAAGTGTGTTTGAGATTGTTTGAGGGATTTTGAAGTTTTGAGCTCTCACAACAATGGAGTAGGCTAAGCTCTCAGAAAATCGCTTTTAAAATGATTAGGGTCGGCTGAGATATTTGAGAAGAAAGCCCAATTAACTATTTATAGAGACAGCTCAAAAATGAGCTAATTGGGCTAAAACGTTATAACGTTTTGTGAAAACTTTACAACGTTTTGTGAAAACGTTACAACATTTTCCTTTTGCGATTTTTAGGTTTTCAATTATCTGACAACTCAGCTTAAATGCCCCAAAATGTTACAACGTTTATAAAATGTTACATAACGTTTTGTTCTATAAAATCTTGAACAAAAACAGAATTTTTTGAAGAGCAAATTTAATTAAAATGTTACAACATTTTGTGAAAACGTTATAATGTTTTGGGACTCTTGTACAACCGGATTTCAGTCCCTTAGCATCTTTAAAACGTTACAACATTTTCACAAAACGTTATAACGTTTTTTGTTTGCATCTAAGTTTGTTCAAGCTTTTACTTAGTGTTTTTGACTGAAGTAAAACATTACAACGTTTTACAAACGTTACATAATGTTTTCCTCTGTAAAAACAGCCTCAACCATGCTTTACTAATTATTAAATATTACAATTTACATTCTTGATAAATATCTTCATAATGTCTTCAGTCCAAGTATTCTACATTGCAATTCCAATTCTTCTTGAACCTACATAATCTCAAAGTAGAAGAAATCGTAAAATTCAGTAATTGTATGTTTTTACAAATTAGTCAAATAGACGTAAAAGATTATTGTACGAACAACAATCTCCCCCTTTTGGCGATTTGCAAAAACATACAATGTGAGTAAGTGCATAAATCAAAAAAATTTCAATGTGGTTTTGATTTTGTATATCTCCCAATTTGTACTAATTTCTCCCCCTTTTTGGAAATCAACAAAAGGGAGGAAACAATTAGCACTAATGGAAGTGCTCCCCCTCAAAATATGGACTCCCCCTCAATTTAGCAATATAATGCCAAAAGAACCAAATAAAATATAATTGAGGATACAACTCTAATACAATTCAATTTTAACTCAATATATCATGTCATGCATATCAATATGCATAGAGCGATACATAAAAAAAACATTTCAATTCATGCAATTCAAGTAATTCAATACAACTTGTTAGGGCTTCAAGATATCCAATTTGACATATTTAAGTAATTTTGCAATATAGTCCCTAACAAGTTAGCAATTCATATGCCACATTTAACATACCTACATCTCATACATATCCACACCAAACATCAAATATCCAATATATCAATTCAAGCAATTCATGCAATTCAACTAAATTTAAACTAGTTCAAAGCAAAACAAACTCAACTAATTCAAAACACAAAATAAACCTAATTATAGTTCAAATTTAAAACATGCAACAATAACACTGATAGTTCATGCATAGACATCAATTCATCAAGTTTTGAAAATGCAATTATGATAATTTAAAAGATAACTCTACTACGCAGGTGGAATTTGAGTCGATTCATCTGCTTCTTCATTCTCCTCATCTACCATTTTAAGATCTGGTTCATCGTCATGATCTTCTTCATGAGATGGAACTAAGCTGGACGAGACTCCAAACTGCTAGATGAATCTTTTGGATAGATTTTGTTGGTGTTGATCAATTAGTTTTAGAGCTTTTTCATGGACCGTCATTTGTCCTTCCACTCTTGCCATTCCCTCGTGCAATGTTTGGATTGACAGATGTTGTTCTTGCATCTTTTGGCACATCCACAGCATTCGTTCATTTGGATCGGCCGGAATAGGTGGAAATGGTAGTGTGGCACCTTCTTGTGGCATTTGTTGAGGCATTGGTTGATAGTTGAATTGGGGTTGATTTTCCGGAGGATTTTGGACCGGTGGTTCTTCATCTATCTCTTCCGGATCCACCAATTTATGCCACGCCCATCAGTACGATATGTCGGCAAACCTGAAGGAGAGTATGACTGCGTCCACCCGATCTTTGACAATTGGTCTGCTATGTTCATTGGGTTAAGACAAGTTAGGTCGGGAGGAACAATGATGCCATTAAGTCTGATTATCTTGTGGATGACATGAGCATACGGCAAACTGGCTACTGTGCTCCTAAGCGCGCTTTGCATATGACAGAGGATGATGTAGGGAATGTTGATTAAGATGTCATCCAACTAAATGAGGTGCGGAAGGTAGTACATGCAACCATGCTCAATATTGGTTTTGAGTTTGGATTTGGGGGTGAGGGTGTTGTTGATGAAAACAAATAGTAATCGGTGTAAGGATGGAAGAGGGGTTGCATAAATGGATGCACCGGCAACATTATTCCTGTCAAACCATGTCTTATAAGAGTCAGCCGACTTTGTGGCATCCCTTGGCCAATTTCTCAACAGGTAGGTTTCATCCCATCATTTGGGAGCCCAAGCCACTGGGCAACATTTGCAAGGGTTATGCGGATTTCTCTTCCACCAATCCATGAGGATACCACAAAGGGATTTTCACAGAAAGTCAGGTTTGAGTAGAAAATACAGGTAGTGAGTTCCGCGAACGGTTCATCAACCTTGATAAGAGGTTCCCAATTCCAATGGTTTAGGTATTCAATTATTTTATTATCCTCTCGTGGAGGAAAGCTAACAGTTGCCTTATCGAAGTAGTAGCAATTACACAGTTTTCAGACTTGAAGTTGACCGATAAAGTTTTCAAAAGCCTCTAAATTGCAAAAGAGGTATCGATTTTCATGGTCTATCTCAAAGTTTGGTTCAATATTTCCCCCACTACTTCCGGACCTATCCCCCAAACAGGTCTTTTCTTATCCCTTGATACGACACCTTTTAGCCTTGGAGCCATTGATTTTTGAAAAGATATAAGATTTATCAATTAACGAAGCAAGTCACAAGTCAAGAGAAGCAGAGCAGGAGAGGTGCAATGTTGAACTTGGATTGTTAATTTAACGGTTGGATCGCCGGATATTGAAGTTGAGTTTTGGCTAGGGTTTTGGAGAGAAGATGAAAGAGAGAGAGAATGAAGATTTTGATTAGAGAAATGGGTAGAGAGAAGAGAGGAGAGGAGAATGGTGTAATTTGATCGTGAAAAGATCAAATTTTGATGGCCGGAGTAAGGAGAGAAAGAGGAAACGACGGTGAGAGAGAGAGAGAGAGAGAAGAAGGGGCGGCTTGGTGAAGGAGAAAGAGAAGAAGGGTTCAGATCTGTATTTTAACACCTTTTCGCCCGAAATCGTTACAGACGATTTATAAAACGTTACAACGTTTTATGAATTCACCGTTTATTTTTGTAAATCGTTATAACGGTTTTAAAACGTTACGTAACGTTTTCTTCTGTCTCAAAATGACCAATTTTTCAATTCTTGAATTTTAACTATTTATTGAAATCGTTACCAATGATTTACAAATCGTTATAACGTTTTTAGAAAACGTTGTAACGTTTTAGATAGAAAATAGTTCACTAAATTGGCTAAGTTTCAGATGTGAAGAGTTATAACGTTTTACGAAAACATTATAACGTTTTGGCTTTAGAAATTTCGAATTTTACTCAGAAGATAGCATGAAACGATACAACGTTTAAAAAATGTTATATAACGTTTTGTACTGTAAAGTTTAACATGAATTGAACTATTTTGACTCATATGAATTATTTTGAACCAAAAAAAATTTGATATGCTTTAATCTCTTAGTTCCAGCATGTCTAATTTAAACCTTAATTCATTGTGTTGTTGAGTATTCAAGGGTTTTGTGAATATGTCGGCAATTTGTTCTTTGGTGTCGATATGTATGAGTTCTATTTCACCTTTTTCAATGTGATCCCTAATAAAATGATGCCTTATTTCTATGTGCTTGGTTCTAGAATGAAGGACCGGATTTTTGGATATCATAATGGCACTAGTATTGTCACACATAATTGGTACATTGCGGAAGCGAATTTCATAATCATTTAAGGATTGGATCATCCAAAGAATTTGTGTGCAACAACTACCGACCGCTACATACTCGGCTTCCGTTGTGGAAAGAGCAACCGAGGTTTGCTTGTGACTCGACCAAGATACAAGTGAACCACTAAGAAATTGGCATGTACCACTTGTACTTTTTCTATCCATACGATCCCGGCAAAATCGACATCGGCATATCCTATCAAGTCTAAATCCGATTATTTTTCATACCATAATCCCAAATTTAAACTACCCTTGACATATTTAAGAATTCTTTTAACGGCTTTCAAGTGTTTGGGTAAGGAGTATTCATTTAGCATGGTTTGGGCAAGCTCAACTAAGGTTCGGTTCTTCCTCTCAACTACCCATTTTGTTGAGGTGTGCGAGGAACTGAATACTCATGTTTATATCCTCTTTTAGAGCAAAGTTGATCAAATTTTGCATTCTCAAATTTTCCCCTATGGTCACTTCTAATCCTAATGATTTTTTATCCCTTTTCATTTTCAACTCAGTTGCAAAATTCAATGAAGTTGCTAATTGCTTCATCCTTATGTTGTAGGAATAAAACCCAAGTAAAGCGACTATAGTCATCTACAATTACATATGCGTATTTCTTTTTGGCCAAACTTGGCACACTAATTGGTCTAAACAAATCCATATGTAGCAATTGCAAAGGTTGATTGGTTGAAACCATGTCGTTGGATTTAAAAATTACTTTTGGTTTGTTTACCTTATACACATGCATCACATAATCCTTCAAGTTCTAGTTTATGTGTTGGTAAACCACGCACAAGGTCTAATTTAACTAATTTCTTAATGCTATCAATTGAAACATGACCTAATTTACGATTCCATAACCACAATCCACTTGATATGGCATTTAGGCATGTCTCACCGGAATCAAAATGAGTAAAATACAAGTAATAAACATTTTTCTTTCGTTTACCCGAATAAATTAGAGCATCATCCGAAGACCTAACTATGTGACAAGTATTAACATCAAATTTGGCATAATATCCTAAGTCACATAGCTTACTTACACTAAGTAAGTTGTAATCTAATTCATCAACAAGATATACGTTAGATGTGGTCAAGTGTTGGTTACCAATTGAGCCTATACCAATAATAGAACTCTTTCTTTGATTATTACCAAAGGTAACCGTACCCCCATCATATGATTCTAAGAATTTAAAATTTGATTTGTCACCGGTCATATGGTGTGAGCATCCACTATCAATGATCCAAGCACTTTCCTTTTGAGATGAAATCAAACACACTTACAAAGTATATATTAGTTATTGTTGAGTTAGTAACTAACATATACCTTGTTTTTAATCTCCCCCTTTATGTTTGGCAATTTTAATACTTTTAGGGGAGATTAAGTGTGAACCTAAGCTAGTATAGCTTTAGGAACCCAAACAACTCTTTGTTTGTTGTTTATGCTCCTAAATCTACATTCTAGGGAAGTGTGGCCAAGTTTGCAACAATAGTTGCACATTGTAGTTGATTGCTTTTGAGTAGTAGAACCTTGTTTGAAGACGGAATGGTATTTTACTTCATGCACACTACTCCTATGACTACCATGTGACTTCTTTGCAACTTTAGATGCAACACTCTTGGTTTTGTTAGGATCAAATCTATTGTGATGTTGGGGAACATTTCTATCTAAACCATTTATTTGAGTTTGGTTTTGTAAAGCATTTTTATTTTTGAATTCATAAAACCATCCATCGGGTCCTTTGAAATAGGATTTGTTTGACCCTTTTGGATTAAAAGTGTTCCTATCACAATCTTTAAAAGCATTTTTGTTATTAAAGTTTCTTTTATTGTACTTGTACCTAAATACATAATTTGGTGACTTTTGATCTTGTTTAGCATTTGAGACATGAGATGACTTCAATTTGGATGACTCCTTGTTCAAGGGAGTTAAACCCTTTTTAGTAAAAAATTGATAAGTTGAATATTGCTCACAATTAAACTTTAGTTTGGCATTTGGAATACTTGAAGTTTGAGAATGTTCTCCTTTTCCTTTAGGGCCTTGCATATAATTGGATTTAAATGAGGATTTACCCTTCTCAAATCCAAGTCCAACTTTATCATTTTTATGATAGGATTAATCATGTATCAAATTGCTTATATAGTAAGAATCTAGCCTAGTGACATTTGAAAATTCACTAGGAGATCTCAATGCCTGAATTTCTGTCTCTAAGGTTTGAACTTTAACTTTTAAAATGCCTATTTCACCTAGGTGCGATGCTTTTAAATTTTTTGTTTTCAAGTTCTAACATGTCATTTTTAGCAATTAATTTTTGAATAATACCTTCCTTTTCAACTAAGATTCTATTCGACTCATCAATGAGAGATCGCAACCTAGATTCATTAGTATCGTGCATTAGGATTTTATTGGTGAAAGTGCTTGCATCATTGGTTTCTAACCGATTGGTACACAAGTTATTGTTGGTCTAATTTGTTATTATACAATTTTCAATGTCAATTTCACCACTATATTCTTCACCACCTTCATTTATAAATTCGAGTTCGGTCTCATAACCATCAAGACTTGTTGAGTGTACCTCATTAGCGATGTTTGTTGAGGTTTCGATTCCATCATATCCTTCCTTGGCATTCCTTGATTTAACAAGTTTCATGAGGAAATTGATGGTTGTCTCATCGGTGATTTTCTTGCTTGCTATAATCAAATCCATGTCAATCTTCAAGGGACCTTCATCTACACTTGCCATCAATGCAAGGTTGATCTCCTCTTCATTCTCCGATTCCGTATCGGATTGTTCCGTCTCACTATCCGAGAACAAGGCTTGCATAGCCTTAGCTTTCTTCTTTTTGTACCCATCGTACTCTTGTCTCGGTTTCCTATCTTGTTGTGTTTCACCATCCATGCTCTTCAGTTGTGGAAATAGCTTGAAGCATGTTTGAATGGAATGTCCCTCTCTATGGCAAGCAAAACACATTACCCTTTTGTTTTTCTCTTCTCGTTCTTTGTTGTATTTTCTTTCAAAGTCAGGCATCCCTTGGAACATCTTGGATAAGACAAGGGCATCCTTGGATGTTTCATGATCAATTTTGTTGATAAATTGATCATTTGAGAGACGGGTGTTTGAAGAGCTTGGAAAGTTACGATTTTGTGCCGAAAAGCTACGATTTTGGATTTTGAGCTTTGCTTCAAGTCACCGGATTGTTGAAGTTTTTCTTCAAAACTCCTAAAATGAGCATAGAGGTCATCCAGTGTGAATGTGTCGTGTTTGCCTTGGATTGCCTCAACCCAAACCATCTATCCCTCATGAGTATCACCCTCAATAGCTTTCCTACAATTTTATTGTTAGAAAGCGGTTCTCCCAATTCGGTAAATTCATTTTGAATATGCATAAGTCTATTATACATATCATCAATGCTTTCACCTTCTTCAACCTTATAGGTTTCAAATTTTTCTTCTAAACCGGTTATCTTGGTTTGTTTAATTTGGGTATTTCTTTCATACCAGTTTACAAGAGCATCCCACATTTCTTTTGCACTCGAGGCATTACCAAAGAATGAGGCTACCGATTCACTAATCAAATTATATATGGCATTGGTTGCAAGATCATTCTCCTTCTTGGTTTGTTTGGAATTAGGAGTTTCAATCTTAGTTTTGGTTTCACTACCGGTACCAATGGTAGTAAAGGTTGGTGTGTAGCCCTTTTCAATCACATTCCATACCTCAAGGATTTTCAAGTAGTTAATCATGGTTTTCTTGCAATGCATGAAATTTTTGGTGGTAGTACTGAAAATTAGGGATTCCTTCACGGATCTATAGGGTGTCATTTGTCAAGTTGATCTAACTCCAATTAAGTGTACCTTAATTTGAGTAACTTGCTCTGATACCACTTTGTTATACTTAATGCACCTCTAATTGAATAAAAACTGAAAATAAATTGCAATTGAAAGTAAATAGATGAGCTTAGAGAAATTTGACACGCGGGATGTTAACGGAGTTCGGCAAAACAGAGGCCTGCGTCTCCGAGGCTTCGTAACCTTGAAGGGTACGCCTTTCTATTACCCAATACGAAAGGATTACAACTTGTGAACCGTTGAGTCCTTACACACTAAGCGGGAAGTCAAATGGCCAACTCAAAGAAATGAGAACAAGGTCTCTTAGATCTAGCTACTCAAGAGAAACATTCAATAGATCACTCTAACCTAATCTAATTTGAGATTAGTGAAGTGTGTTTGAGGTTATTTGAGGGATTTTGAAGTTTTGAGCTCTCACAACAATGGAGTAGCTCTCAGAAAATCGCTTTTAAAATGATTAGGGTTGGCTGAGATATTTGAGAAGAAAGCCCAATTAACTATTTATAGAGACAGCTCAAAAATGAGCTAATTGAGCTAAAATGTTACAACGTTTTCCTTTTGCGATTTTTAGGTTTTCAATTATCTGACAACTCAGCTTAAATGCCCCAAAACGTTACAACATTTATAAAACGTTACATAACGTTTTGTTCTGTAAAATCTTGAACAAAAACAGAATTTTTTGAAGAGCAAATTTAATTAAAACGTTACAACGTTTTGTGAAAATGTTATAACGTTTTGGGACTCTTGTACAACCGGATTTCAGTCCCTTAGCTTCTTTAAAACGTTACAACGTTTTCACAAAACGTTATAACGTTTTGTGTTTGCATCTAAGTTTGTTCAAGCTTTTACTTAGTGTTTTTGACTGAAGTAAAACGTTACAACGTTTTACAAACGTTACATAACGTTTTTCTCTGTAAAAACAGTCTCAACCATGCTTTACTAATTATTAAATATTGCAATTTACATTCTTGACAAATATCTTCATGATTTCTTCAGTCCAAGTATTCTACATTGCAATTCCAATTCTTCTTGAACCTACATAATCTCAAAGTAGAAGAAATCGTAAAATTCAATAATTATATGTTTTTAGAAATTAGTCAAATAGACATAAAAGATTATTGTACGAACAACATTGTTTTAGCGTTGTAAATGCCCTATTATGGCAACAGTGTTCCGAACATCTTTAATTGGAGTGTTTTATTACTGTTATAAATGCAATATTATCTTGCTATCTGAAGACACTACTAGAGTGCTCCAAACAGCTTCCATTGAAGTGTTATATTACTGCTGTAAATGCCCTATTATCTTGCAATCTGGAGGCAATACTAGAATGCTCCAAACATTTTCAATTAAAGTGTTGCATTAGGGTTGTAAATGCCCGGTTATCTTGCCATATAGAAACACTACTAGAGTGCTCGATACTCCTTCAATTGGAGTGTTGTATTTGGGCTATAAATGCCCCATTATCTTGCCATATAGAGACACTACTAGAGCGCTCAAAACAACTTCAATTGGAGTGTTGTATTAAGGTTGTAAATTCCAAATTATCTTGCTATTTGGAGAGGCTACTGTGCTCCACATACCTTCATCGGAGTATTATATTACTGTTGTAAATTACCTATTATCTTACAATCTGGGGATACTAATATAGTGCCCCCAAGCACCTTCAATTGGAGTGTTGTATCAAGGTTATAACTACCCTATTATCTTGTTATCTGGAGGCACTACTAGAGTGCTCCAATCACAATCAATTGGAGTGTTGTACTATGGTTAAAAATGCCTTATTATCTTGCTATCTGAAGATATTATTTGTGTTCTCCAAACACCTTCTATTGAAGAGCTGTGTTAGGGTTGTAAACGCCTTATTATCTTGCCATTTGGAGACACTACTAGAGGCTCCAAACAACTTCAATTAGAATGTTGTATTGGGATTGTAAATGCCCAATTATCTTGCCATTTAGAGACACTACTAGAGTGCTATGAACACCTTCAATTAGAGCGTTGTATTACTGTTGTAAATTTCCTGTTATCTTGCAATATGGAGACACTACTAAAGTGCCCCCAACACCTTCAATTGGTGTGTTGTATTAGCGTTGTAAATGCGTTATTATCTTGTCTGATAAAGACACTACTAGAGTGCTCCATATACTATCAATTGGAGTGTTGTAATAAGGATGTAAATGACCTACCTTGCTATCTGGAGTCCCTACTAGAGTGCTTCAAATACCTTCAATTAGAGTGTTGTGTTAGGGTTGTAAATATCCTATTATCTTGCCATCTTGAGACACTACTAGGGTGCACCGAACACCATTAATTGGAGTGTTGTATTAGGGTTGTAAATGCTCTATTATCTTGCCATCTCGAGATACTACTAAAGTGCTCCAAATACTATCAATTGAAGTGTTGTATTTGGGTTGTAAATGCCCTATTATCTTGCCATTTGGAGACACTACTAGAATGCTCCAAACACCATCAATTGGAGTGTTGCATTAGGGTTGTAAATGTCTCATTATCTTGCCATATATAGAGACACTACTATAGTGTGCCAAACTCTTTCAATTGGAGTATTGTATTTAGGTTGTAAATACCCTATTATCTTGCCATCTTAAGACACTACTAGAGTCCTCCAAGCACCTTCAATTGAAGTGTTGTATTAGAGTTGTAAAAATCTTATTATTTTGTCACTTGGAGACACTACTAGAGTGCTTCAAACACTTTCTATTGGAGTGTTATATAATGGTTGTAAATGCACTATTATCTTGCAATTTGGAGACACATCTAGAGTGCTCCAAATACCTTCAATTGTATTAGGGTTCTAATGCCCTATTATCTTGTCATATACACTACTAGAGTGCTCCAAACACATTCAATTGGAGTTTTGTATTAAGGTTGTAAATGCCCTATTATCTTGCCATCTGGAGACCCTACTAGAGTGCTCCGAACACCTTCAATTGGAGTGCCCTGTTATCTTACCATCTGGAGACACATCTAGATTTCTTCAAGCACCTTTAGTGAGAGTATTGTATTAGGATTGTAAAAACCCTATTATCTTACAATTTCGAGACACTACTAGAGTGCTCCAAAGATCTTCTATAGAAGTGTTGTTTCGGGGTTAAAACCTCCCTCTTCTCTTGTTATTTGGAGACAGTTGTAGTGTGCTGCAAAGAGCTTGAGTTGGGATGTTACATTGGTGCTGCAAAGACCTTCAATTGGAGTCAGGACGAAACCAAGGGGGTGAGAGGGAGGGGCCAGGCACCCCCCATAAAATCAGGATGTTGCTTATATATATAGTCTAAGTGCACATTTTTATATGGTTTTTTACATATGCATACCGATTGGCACCCCCCCAAATTCAAATCCTAAGTTGTTCTTTCGTCTTTCGGTAGCTCGCCCCCCCCCCCATAAATTCAAATCCTGGTTCTGCCCCTGATTGGAGTGTTCTATTATGTTTACAAGAGTGCTACAAACACCTTCAATAGAAGTGTTGTATTAGGTCGAAACCTCCCTTTCTTCATGCCATCTGGAGACGCTACTAGTTGGTTGCAAAGACCTTCAATTGGAGTGCTGTATTATGATTGGGAGAGACCTTCGGTGTTCCCAGGGTAAACAAGACAATTTACCAAGCTGAATCTATAGATGATAGCACTAATGTTGTTCTTTAATTTAAGGGTTGCTAATCCTAAAGCAGATCCTTGCATATAAACTATCTCATGAAGTTCGGGGTATGTGCATATATAAGCATTTAAATGACCTTATCCTTAGTAATAGTCTTAGTCAAATTGGGCAAACAGGCTATATGCTACAGCATGAGATCTGTAGTGTGTTTCAAAATATGTGTTCACTTTGCCCTAGAGCACCGTAGCCATGGTATTTTTATTTTATATGAGTGTAAGTGAGAACTTTGAAGACATTAATCGTTCCTGTCTCCTCAATAACTAGAAAAATCAGTATAGAAGGCTTATTTATTCGCGCATACCAGCTGATTGAGAAATCTATCAAGGAAAAAGAATTCATTATGGTGGATGGACTTTCTTAAAATGGACTAAAGACCTTCTTTCAAACAGTTAGTTTTTGGTATTCTAATCCAAATTCTCTTCTTTTTCTTAATAAGAAAGCTGACTTCAATCAATTGCAATAAAAGCCAGCCCCTCACAAATTCAAGGGAACTACTAGTTATGCAAAGTATTCAACTGGTCTCTTCTCTATTACAAGGCATCCATAATCCATTTGAGAGATTCGGAGAAAAGAAAACGATTTTTTTTTAGTCCTTTTTATGCTCTCGCCTATGAACCTCCTGCAACTTGAACTTGGGAGCAGGAACCGCCAGAAGGAAGACTGGAAATTTATTATTAACTATGCACTAGCGGCATCGAAGGAAAGAAAAAAAAAACTTGAAATTTGATTACTACTCCAAAAAATGGGGAAACTTTCAGCTAGAATGATGTTTGTTCTTACCCACAGCTGCAAGGGGCGCTTTAAGGGCACTAAGATCCACTAGCAAGGAACTGTTTTTAGGGAAGATTCCATTCTCTTTGCCTTAGAAGGTTATTCTATAGAGTTTGGGGCATGCATATAGTAGAATTTTGCATGATATCAACACACAAGGTCCATAACTTTCTAGCCCAAACTTGTTCCAAGCTTAGGGGCAAAAAAGAAAAATCACCACAAAATGAGGGCATAATTTTGGAAGAATAATGAAATATTGGTAAATTCAAATGGTTAGTTTTGCAAATATTAAAGTTTAGAATTATACCAAGAACCAAGTTACTGCCTTTCGCTCGATTTAATTGCAATTTTGGAGCATTTGCATCATTGGTGCGGTCTCTAGGGCACTTTGTGTGAACCACATCCACTTTAGAAGAAGCCTCGAATTAAACAGACAAATTCCAGCCAACACAAAGACTTTGTGCGGCCTCCTCTCCCCGCACACCTCTTAGAGCGGCCAAAGAAGAAGCACAGGAATTGTGTGCAACCTACCCTGCCCGCACACCTGGCCGCCTCCCTAGACCGCATACTTGGCCGTACCAGCCATAATTTCAATAGATTTTCTGCATTAATGACGCTATATTTGCCCGATTCACTTTCAGATTGTGTCTGATTGTTTCCCAAGTCACGAATTTGTTCATAAAAAAGGAATAAGCAACCATATGGGACTTATCTTGGATTCTACCACTCTCCTCCATTGAACTTAACTACTTCCTCCACTCTTCTCATTATTCTCAAGTGAATTCAAGGATCGAAAGATAAACGAACTTGGCAGATTTCGAGAGAACTTGCAAAGAAGAATTGAGGTGTAGCTTGGGAATTGGTGTATTCTATTTCTCTTTGTTATTTACTCATTTTATTTGTATTGTTTATTTGTTTTCTATCATTGATGTTTTTGTTATCGCACTCATGAGATGCTAATATCCTCTCTAAGGGCTTAGATTGTAGCTTGAATTTGTGTTAGTTTACTTACTTGAATGTTTCTCTTGATAATTATTGTTTTGAATTGATGTTTGGTTCTTATTTTATATATTTGTGAGTTATAGCTGATTTGTGTTTTTGAAACCACACCTTGCGAAGGTATTGACAAATACCTCTTGTCTTCAAGAGTGTTATAATATAAATAAGACCAAATTATTGTACACAAATAACCTTAGAGATAATAGATTACCTGTCGGTGTGCAATTAATATAATCATAAATTTACTTGTCGGTGTTCAATTAATATAACACCTAATTCTACATGATCAGAATGAATGCCGAAATTTTTATTAATATAAAAAATAATAAATTTTAAATTCTACACTCTATTTAACAAGATTTCAAAAAATATCCAAACTTAATTGCACATTTTATTTACAATTAATTGTCTAAATTATTTTTTTTGAGATAACACTTTTCTAAATTATAATGAGAACTTATTTAAACTAACTGAAATATTCGTCGTAATTAAAAAAAATGACCGGTTGTCTGTTTATTCACGCAAGGGAAAATTTAATTCTTTTTATTGTAGTATTGGCAGCTGGCGAATCTGACGAGGCGTTTACAACGAGTGAATGTCTTTCCCTCGCAGTGAATTGTATATCCAGGCTTGTGCTATTTTAACTTCGCCTGGACCACGTTATATTTTTAATCTTCTACAAACTACAATTGAACTACGACAAACAAATGATCCATGACTTTTCTTAGCTCATTATAAGAACACGCCAGTGCTGGATAAAGCTCATGAGCCACAGTATCAATAATATCAAACTCTCTCTCTCTCTCTCCCTCTCTCTCTCTCTCTCTCTCTCTCTATCTATCTCCCTCTCCCCCTCTAATGGGGAGGCAAGCATGCTGTAGAAAAGAAGAAACAAACAGAGGCCCATGGACAGAGGAAGAAGACAGGATACTCAAAACCTACATACAAGATCATGGAGAAGGCAGATGGAAATGCATATCGAAAAATGCAGGTTAGATACAACCTATATACATCCAATTCTCTTTCTTTCCTTTATATTTTTGTTTTTGTACTTTAAAGCTAATTCAAGAGGGAGGATGCCAAAAATTTTTAATCTTCAGGCTTAAAACGATGCGGGAAGAGCTGCCGGCTGAGGTGGCTCAATTATCTAAGGCCTGACATCAAGAGAGGCAACATATCTTCTGACGAAGAGGACCTCATCATAAGGCTTCACAATCTCTTAGGAAACAAGTAATTTTTTTTTTTTTTAGAGAGCGAAAAGATAGAGATCTAGCTAACATTCCACATTTCAATATTAATAAAGAATTTTCATTCAGGTTTTGAACTCGTCACCTTACACAAAGAAGAATGTTTTTAATTTTATCACTAGATCAAAGACAAATTTTATTGTCCGAAGACAACTTTGAACACTTCAAGTTTATTCTGCACATTTCGACAGAGAAAAAAAATTGAATTTCTAAGCCTTTGACATTCATTTTAAGTGGAAATTTTTGTATTTGTTTATATTTTTAATGGTAGTGTTCAAGGGCTCTGAATTTGAAATTGCGCACACAATTTTATTTCAGGTGGTCTCTAATTGCAAGGAGACTCCCAGGCCGAACTGACAATGAAATCAAGAACTACTGGAACACATGCCTCAGGAAGAAAATTCAACACAAGCATAATCTCATTGAATCCAAACCGTTGATCCTAGTCCGAGCAAAAGCTACCAGATGCACTTCCAAGTTCTCGTTTTGTTCAAATAACGAGAATAATGAAAACAATGCTACCGAGACGCCTGAAGAGACCACACTTGGGACAGTGTCAAGTGCCGAGCCTTCGGCAAGTAGCAATCAGACCCGAGAAGAGAACTGGTGGGACTTGTTGGATTCTTTGGACACCTCGATCTTTTGATTTTGGCAATTGGATTCAAGTATGTGAAGATAACAGTTTCATCAATCAGTAAAATGTAATTTGTAGAGTTAGGTTTTATCAATAGGGGACATTAATAACTGTACGTAGGTTTCTCACTAGTGATCAGTAAGTGTAGCATACTAGCTAGCATATGTATTTACTAATTTAATAATGGTACGGAAGATTTTATCTGTGTCAAAGGTGTGATAATTAAGTGCAAATCAGAGTAGCAGGGTAGGTCTGTTTCGAGGAAAAATTTTATCTATAGAAATTATTAAGTTGAGACGTATAAAATAGGAGTATTCCGTTTTCAATAAATATAGAAAGATCTTATTCAATGACTCAAATTCATAGTTATTTTCTTTTTTCTTTTTAAACTAGGCACTAGTGGAAAAGTAACTACGTTTAAATATGGCACTGATGTTCTCATTTTCTAATGCTTAAAAAAAAGTAATTATGAATCTGAATCATTAAGTCAGATCTAAAATTTTGGAACGGACTCAATAAATTAAATTTTTCTATATTTGATGAAAAAGATATACTCTTTCTATTTTCGTAGATCTTAATTTGATAATTTCTATACATAAAAAATTTCCCTGTTTCGAAGTCGAAACGATATAACTTTGGTATTTAATGCGACACCATTTGGAGGCGACATGTCACAGAGTCTTGTTTTATGCATGTCAAGTGGTGAAAAGTGTCATTTTGCATTGATCCAATTTGATATAACTTGTCTTGTCACTTAAAACCTTTAAATAAAAAAATTTTGTTCATACATTGAAAACACAATATTCCATGCATAATTTAATGCGTGAAAGTTTTTATTTTATTTATTTAATAAAAAAAGTCATACTTGTTTTTTTATTCTCACAAATGTTAATTAAGATTCACTTGGTAGCATTGTCAAGCCTCTCAAAATGTAAATGTTAATTAAGATCAACTTGACTGCACCTCGCTGGCGACCACCACCTCCTTAGTGTGAGTGTCGACCGAGCCTCCTCTCACCCTCCCAATTGAATTGGGGATTCAAGTCTCCTTGTCCTCTCATCTGATTCAAAATTGAGATTTGAATTGAAAGGACTTGCGAGATTGTGTTGATCGTCTTGTGCAAGATCAATTCAAAGTGTTTGAAGTTGTGAACAAGGACACAAAATCGAACGGACGAGAAGATCGAACGATAGATTAGCATTAATTGTTCTTTCCTCGTCTCTTGACTAACACCTTGGTGTTAACCGTTTGAGGTTATTTATCGTGGAATTAGCTCGCAAGGCGATGACCAAGAGAGACATGAAACTGACAATTCTCTAGCTCTCGCTTCAATTGATAAAAAGATAAAGAGTTCTAACACTTTGCACGCTCATGCATGTGGCATGAACCATAAATTATGTAAGATTAGTTACATGTCTTATAGCAAGATCGACTCTAGAGGTTAGAAAAATTTAATTACTAGTCTTGAGTCCTACCCAAGTAAATCATCCGGCCATTTTTATTAAAACCCTAAAAAAAAAAAATTACAGATTTGCCCCTAACTTCGGATTTTTTTTTTTTTTTTTTCAAAACTGTCCCAACCACCCAGGGCACAGACGGTTCACTAAAATAGAGGACCATCCGGGGCAAGGGCAGTCCACTAGGGACCTGACCTCTGCTGGGTGGTCCTCTATTTTTTTTATTTTTTTTAGAGATCTTAATATTTTCATCTAAATAATTTTTTTTAGGATGTATGCCAAAAAATAAGACATTTGATATATTTATGAATGATGTCGTAACTTTTTATACCTTTAATTTGATTTGTCAGTCGGATATCACAAGTCTAAATATAACACTAATTAAGGACTTGGCCTTGATTCAAAAAATTTCAAGCTCTCACAACTTGTTGATATTTCAAAAATTTTGATGAAATGATGTCTTGGAGCTTTGATCTTCTTCTCTTTATTTCTGGTACTAAAACAGTAGTTTAGAGCTATTAAAATATGTTCAAATCTCAAATTAAATCTCTATCCATATAAAAAGCATCCTAGACTGACCTCTGGTATGGTACCAAGTCCAAATTCAGCAACTAAGCACTAAGCAAAAGCTACTGGTATAGTGCAATGCACTAAAATTATCAAATTTGATCTTTTCTGGTAAATCTGCAACTCTAGATTGATACAAGAACCAAATTACAAAAGTGATTACACCAGCATGTAAAGCATTCAAAAATACACAGAATTGATACAAATTTCAATTTATTTGGATTTTTCTACAATTAGTTATGAATTTCTAAAGTTCAGCTTTTGAAAAAACTTTAAACAACCATAACTTTGGCAACGAACATCGCATTCTATGACTAATAGTGGAGTAATCTTGATTATTGGTATTATAAAATATTAGTAATTAAGACTTATCATTAATCTTCATGCAACTGTACTAAAAGTACACCAATGGGGGCTTACTCAGTTAGGGTGTTGGTTAGACCGAGGGGCAATCAACACTAAAATAGGATTATTAGCTCTCAGATCGCAATTGATACCAGTGCAAGGTGTGTGCGGTTCTGATCAAATCATGTGCGATTCTGATTGGAATAGAAACGAAACTTACTCACCCCTAGGTTAGACTATATAAACCCCTCTTGTTATAGAAATTAGTGTACATGTTTAGTTGTGTAAATTCATGGTTTAGAGCATAATATTGCGTGAAATATATGGAGTCATGGAGAAGAAGAGGCACTCGAAGTCCAAGGTGAAAGAAAAAAGAATCTTTTAAGGAAAAGGTGTTTAGGTTATAGGTTATGTCTTTCTTTTATTACTTATTTTATTTTGTCATGGTTTTAAGTAGCTAAGTTCCTCCTCTCTAGAGATAGATGTAATGAATTATAATTGTTCTTTACTATAATATTTATTTTTCTTTTATGTCTATTTGAGATTTTGTTATACTTAGAATGTTATTGAAATATGTTCTTGCATACATAGTTCTGTCTACAAATGGTCTAGGATTCTCCACATACTTATAGGTGTTAAGTCATTATACTTTGATGTGATAGGGGATATAAGTACTTTGGCTAACGAGGTTTGGCCACAGTTCAAAGGCTACGGTTTGAACCCAATGGGCTCCCTTGGCGGGACGTAGATTAGATAGCGTCTTGAGATTTAATTAGAAATTTATTTGTTATTTGTATCCTACATGCTATGAGGTTGCATAATCGTTGCATTCTTATGTGATAAACACCTGCATTACAAACATGTAAGTACTAGCACCTAAGCAATATAAATACTAGCATCTAAGCAATATAGCATTGGGCTATTACTTGTAATGAATAGGGTTTAAGGTTATTACTTAGCGAGTAATAGTGGAATATAATTGATTAGATTGGTGTGAGTAGTTTAATTACATTATATCATGTGATAATCTGAATTGTCCCCCACAAGCCGACCTTAGAGTCAGAGAACCTTTCAAATATGCATAGAACCAAACCTAAGTAATCCATGAGAAATAATAGTAGTACTGATTTGCGACTCTGCTCTATAGGATGGTCTATATCACATACAGCAGTGACAGAAGGCCGTAGGCGGCAGTGACAGCGTTGTATACGAGTAGACATGAGTACCATAAATATTGTATTGAGTTAATTAGAAGGAATTCGTCCATAATCCTAGAGGCTCCCTAAACTTAGTTTACAACAATTAGCATCTCTACCTATATCCTTCGTGATGTGTTCAAAGGTTATGGTGCAAAGTTTCAGTACAATGATGTACTTTTTAAACCTTTAATACACGTTTGAGTTGAATTGCAAGTGCACAATTCTTATCAAAGTAGTATTTTAGGTATCGATCCACAGGGAGTACGATAAAAACTTAGTTCAAACTTTAGTAATAAATTTTAGAAAAATAAAATAAAGTAAAGTGCAATAAAAGTAAATTTGAGGGTTTGTTCTAACAATTCCTAAGGTTGGGTTCAATACCCAAAAGAAAGGAGTTTGAAACAATAATGTAAATAAAAGTAAAATAAAGGAATTGGTTTGCTTTCAAGATTTAGAGATCTAAGGGTCTTTGGTCTACAATTCCTTGCTAACTCTATTAATTCGGTATTTGTTTGAATTCATGTATGATTTGACGAGGTTTCTAACCTAATATGTTATTAAGGGTTACTTTCGTAAATTAATAACGTGCATAGGTAACTCAAACTTCTCAATGAAGTTCCCCACCCTAGCTACCTAGACCTATAAGCTCTTGTTAGTCTCTTCTCTCCTCAAATATTGGTACTTCACAATAAAGTCCATCATATCAATACCCGATTCGAATTGAGATGTCCTAATTAGGGTTTGGCTTCACGGTTAAGTTCTTCACCAAGTTCCTAACCTTAATTTCTATAGTTCAGGCTTAGATTAAATTGGTTACAATCTTAATCTAAACCTAGGGTATTTGCATTCATAATTTGGTACTATCCTATTGATCACAGTCAATTTTGGTTCTTTCGAATCCAAAACGGGATACTACAATTCAAGTACTAACTATGTAATTAACACAAATTATTAAATCATAGAAATTAACATCAAATCCCATAAAACAATCATAATAAAAATAAATAACCGAATAAAATAGAATTAAACAAGTTCATGCATTGACCTAAACCCCTAGAGAGAGAACTACTCTCTCATGAAGAGATCCATTACAAAAATTGGCAAAGTAAGAAGAAATAAAATAAAGGAAGTAATTACACCCTTTAACAAATCAAAAACCTCTATCTTGCCGACTTCTTGCTCAGGAAACCCTTCTTCTCCTTGCTTGAAAGCTTTCCTTTCTCCAGAATTTATCGCTAAATGTGTAGAGAGAGAATGAGAAGGGAAGAGATTTTTTTGAATGTGAAATGAACCACATCTTTTATAGAAAAACTGTCAAAAACATGCAATTTTGGTTTTCTGCGGGTCCAGTGCTGGTGCTCCGGGCCGCACTGCGGGTGGGCTGATCCGCACTGAGAAAAATTTTAGTTGTTAGTTTCTCAAGTTGTAGATCTTCTCGCTAGCTTTCCAAAAAGTGGTCATAAGCCTTAATCGGAGTTACGAGTCAAAAGTTATGACCGTTTTAAGTTCAGACTCTATCTTTGGCTAACTGCTACAGTGCGTCCGCACTGGAATTATCATTGCTACAGTACAATCCGCACTAGGATCCGCATTGCGTCTTCACCATCCGCACTGCAGATGCATCGAGATCCGCACTAGGCTCGGACTTTTCCTGTGCGACCAGAGTGCGGCTGCATCGAGATCGGTGCGTCCGCACGGATTTTGATGTATAGCTTACTATACATTTTTAAAATTGGCGCGCGTCCAGAAATCCGTCTAAGTACTTATTATGGCCATATCACAAACCGTGTGTCCGCAGTGAGCACTTTTCTTCAGTTTTTCTTCATTTTTCTTCATTTCCTGTAAGTTAAAACCAAGCAAACGCAGTAACTTGATCATAGGTGTAATATATTCACTTTATATTCAAAATACAAGATATTTGATGTTATTTTGTGATAAAAATCAGATCAAATATGTATATAATTGAGGCCTATCACTTAGCCAAATTAAAATGTAAAATCACATGTACCTTTATTATTTATTTTATTTTATTTTTATTCACACGTACCAAATAAATCCAAAGAACCTAGACTAGTACTAACATTGTTAAATAATATAGATCTATCCTTGTGGATCAACACCCGACACTACTACACAATAGGATTATGCGTTTGTAATCCGACAGAGTAGCATTAGTGTAACTAAATATATATTTATATATACTAAAAGTTAGTAGTATTTATTTTGAGTCATCAAGTCGCATGTTACTAAGTAACTTTACAATTGATAGGTATTAGCTGTAACATGCAGTTGGTGACAGACCGTGTACAATTGTTATACTAATCAGAACCTAGATTAAATAAATAGGAATGATAGATAGCCTGAACCCTAGAACCCCTTTATTACCTTTAACCCTCTACTGCTTTGATTGATCACCTTAAACACAACCAAATAACTCTAGAATTAGTGAACAACTTAACCTTAATACACTATCCTTGCAAATCGATACTCCAATCTATACTGTACGATATATTTATACGCTTATGAATCAATAGTAAAGTAGACATTAGAGTTATAAATATTACTGACATTGATTTCCACCCTATCAATATCCAACTGAAAAATCAAGTCAAAGTTATAAAGAGTTACGACATCTCACTCATAAATATATCAAATGTCTTATTTTTAGCATACACCCTAAACAAAAAAATCTAAAATTATTTAAATAAAAATATTAAGATCTCTAAAAAGAAAAATAGAGGACCGCCCACCAGAGGAGTGGTCAGGTCCCTAGTGGACCACCCTGCCCCAAGAGGTTGGACAGTTTTGAAAAAAAAAATGAAGTTAAGGACAGATCCGTAAAAAATCTTTTTTTTTTTAGGGTTTTAATAAAATGGCTGAAAATCATCTATCAATTGTACAAATTAAATTGCCAACCACTCTATAATTATTAAAATTATCGATTTTTTTTTATTGAGAAAAGTAGGAGGTTGAGCGTAATTCATTTTTTATTGTCATCTGACTATTTTTTCACATATAAATAGGAAAGTAAGCCTTCCATCTTAAAATATTCATAAATATAATTTTACATTTTTATTTCAAACTTGTAATGTCTTTCACAATGAACTTGTTCATTGCTTAACTAAATGTCGATTCTTAAGAAAAAATAAAATAAATTAATTTAAATGCATTTGAACAATCACGAGTCGGATCTAATCGAGAATATAACAGGACGAAAAATCAGACCTTAATTTTCTTGCCCGATTGCAAGAGCCGGGCTAGCTGAGTCTTGAAAATTGAGATGCCTGCCTTACATCTTTATTTGCACTCCAAATAATAAGCCTTGTGAAGTTGTGATCAGGGACGGAACTAAAATATGTTAATAGGTATGGCTGATAATTAAAATGTATAATTATAGTGAGTGAAATTTAAATTCAAGACCTCTCAACTATAAATTAAAACTTTAACTGTTAGGTTACAACTAAATATTTGTCATTTATTAAGCATGACTGGAGTATAAAAAGTTTAAAAAATCAATTAAATTTCTATACATATAATTAAAATTGTAAAATGATAGAGTTGGCTTAGCCATCTTTGACTAAGTCTTAGATCCATTCTTGTGGCATAATTTTGTAGAAACTAGATATATATATATATATATATATATATATATATATATATATATATATATATATATATATATGTATATGTATATATATATATGTATGGGAGTGTTTTTCAAATATGTTCTATGCCAACGAAGGTGAGATATATGTAATATTTACGTTTATAAGGGTAATAGCCAATGTTGTAAAAAATGTCCGTTTAGACCGATTAATCGGTCAATTAGTTGTTGGCGGTAATCAAATCATCACAATTTTTTCTAATTAATCGATCAATTATTTCTGATTATAGTTGATTATTCTCGATTATTTTTGATTAATCACTTAGCAGTACCTTCTCCATCTGATAACCTCATACCATTATTTACAACACTGGTAATAGCTCGATCCTTTTATATCCACCAACAACAAAAAAGAAAAAAAAAATTGATTATTCTTCTCCGAGGAATTTCAGCTAGGGCTTTCAAAGACCAACTGCTAGAATCCTAGATTGATTGAATGTTAGTTATTTTAAGTGTGAAATATATTTTATGTGAAATGTGAATCATTAAAAAAATTAAATAACTTATTGGTAGTCACTAATCAGTGATTGGTGATGTATGAACTAACTATATACTATGATGATATATGATGTCTATCTCATTATGCACAACCCCTATAACAAGATAGATAATAGTTTGATTTACAATATAAATTTTGAATTGGGGATATAATTCTCTTCATTCAACTAAGACGACTTGTACATTTTTTATCTATAAAAAATATTACAAAATAATAGAGAAAGAATACCTTGATTTTTCGATGTTTAGAATGATCGGTGAAAATTTTCTGATCTAGAGTTTCGATCGGAAAATTATTTACCGATCTAAATTTTTTTTTTCTTTTTTTCAGTTGTTTTGAATTTTCTATAATAGCTTTCTTTCGACTTCAAAATTTTTTGGTCCTCAAAAGATGGAAGCCACAGACCAGGGGCCAAACAAGAAAATTGAGATAGAGGAGCTTGAATGAATAAGAATCATGTAATTTTATTTTATAAAGGGGACTAATAGTGATATTTTTTTGTAAAATTTATAATTTTCAAGGTAAAAAATGGCAAAAAAAAATTGAAGGATAGGGGAGCTTAGCCCCCTTTTCTTACCATGTACCACAGTTGATTCAAACTGAAAAGAAATCATGTAATTTTCTTTCGACTCTTCCTCTTTTCTTCTATTATTTTATAATACTAGTTAAGTGTTTGTGCATTGCAACGGAAATTGAAATTGTTATGATTGTTTCCTTTAGATGTGATTAATTTTATTTTATTTTTTTCATTATGTATTAATCAATAATGAAAGAAAACAATAGATTTAGAGTTTGATAATATATTATTTGCCTTCATTGTCAGCAATTAATTTTAGTGAAAATTATTAATTGTAAATAACTCTGAAATAAATATCAAATCTTACTTGCTACATTGATGATGTATTAGTTAACAATGAGAGCAAACAAAAAGTGTTTGGTTCTAAAAATATGCAAAAATAATTGATTACACATTTTGAACTAATTACGATAAATTTTGTTTCTTTTGGGATTACATCATGGCCATCACTAGCCTTGACAGTATTATTTCTAGCTCCACTAACTCTTCTAAGTACAGCGTACAACGCACTGTTTTTGCTTCTCAACCTATCTCGAGATTCGCGCACAAGTCATCTATAGGGAACTCCAAGCACAACCCCAAATCGGGTTGAGAGGTTCAAGCAATCAACACCCAAAAACAAGGAAGAGGGAAAATCAACCCAAATCGGTTTTGTGAGAGGGAGAGGATAGTAGTGGAGGAAAGAGAGGAGTAGCAAGGAGAACACTTAGAAAGAGAGAGTAGGATATAGAACTCGGGGGAAAAAGAAAGCAGCACCTAGAAAGAGAGGAGCGGCGTAGACAGCAGGGTGCACTCCAAGTCGTCACCCGCTCAAAGAGAAGGGACGCGTATTTTGAGTTGGGTAAAAAAAAAATGCGTGGAAAAGAAATCAAGACGAGTAGAAAAAGAGAAGTCTCAAATAAAACAATTTATTTTCATGTGGTGAGTACATGAATAACTAAATTTAGATTTTTATATATTTGACAATATAGAAAACATGTATAAAATCATTTTTTTTTTAAATTAAAGGTTAAGACTGAAATATATTTTTGATAAGTGACTAAGATATAGTCAATGAAGGACTCAGATCCTCTCTAAATGAATAGAGCTTTTAATCCTAAAAATTTTAACTTGGTATAGTCCTGATTTTCCCTAAATAAAATATTCTTAGCGTTGAATTTAGACTGGGTTATGGATTACACTAATTTCAAGCTCATGATGACAGCATGATACATGTCTAGCTGGATTGAATGCATAAAATCATTACCTCATGCAAAAATATTAGATATCTTACCGTTGATTGTTATACTAATGCGCTCCATCATTGCATTAAAATTTTGCAAGGATAATAAATTTAATTGCCTCCGCAGTTGTCGCTCTCAATACCCTCGTTTCTTCTTTTTTCTTTGGCACTAGTAGATTTCAACAAAACTAATAATGGATCGTGCTCTTGTGCAAAGGCGGAGCCGATATTTTTATTAATATCCAACATTAAATAAAAAAAATACAAAATGCCCCCATTTTTTGAGAATTTTTAAAAATTCCAAACCGCCGAAATTTCTGACTTTTTTTTTTCTTTCAGGATCGAATCCTGGCGGTTCTGTAACTTTTTTTGTATTTGACATTCTGATACTGACTCGAATATTAAATGTTTCATTTCTGATTTTTCTGATTTTAATTAAATAAAAAATGCCATGATTTGATTTACTTTTTTCGCATTGTTGTAAATAATGGTATGCGGTCATCGGACGAACAAGGTACTACCAAGCAATTAATCGAGAATAATCAGGAATAATTGGTCATAATTGGAAACGCCAACAACTAATCAGCCAATCAATCGGCCTAAACGGATGTTTTTTACAACACTACCTTTTCTATCGAAATACTAAAAATATTTTTATATTTCTTTAAAAGTATATGAAATACTATATAATTGAATTTACTAAAAATACTATGACAAATAATTTGGTTCAATATTTTTCAGTCACAATTTTTTATAGATGTAAGAAAAATTAAAATATTTTTGTGTATTACTAGAAAAAATAAAAAATATTTTGGATCTGAGTTATTTATCACAATTCAAAATTAAGTCACTTCTAAATAAAGAAATTATTGTGGTTCTTCTAGCACATTCAATTTCTAAGGTACTTCATCTATTTTCCTAGAAGCTATATTATATTTTTAATATTTTAATATTTTTCTAAAATAACTTCTAGAGAAATAGATAGACTACCTTAGAATTTGAATGTATTAGAAGGACCATGATAATTTTTTCATTTACTCAAAATAATTTTTTAATAGGGATCAATAACTCAGATCCAAAATATTTTTTTTCTACTAACACGTAGAAATATTTTAATTTTTCTTCCAACCACAAGAAATATTGACTGAAAAATATTAATCCGAGTTATTTGTCACAGTTTTTCTAGTAAATTCAATTATATAATATTATATATTTTTTCAAAGAAATATAAATATATTTGTAATATTTCAACAAAAAAATTAAAAAAATCATTACATCTTCTATTAATTAAAATATAAAAATAAAAAATGAAACATTTTATGTTCGATTTTGTACCAGAATGTCAAATGAGAAAAACATTTACAAATAGGCGATGTAATGAAAGTCCCTAGCAAGCCGGTCAAATAGGTGATTTTCATGCAAAAAAAAAAAAAATAATAATAATAAGAGGAGGGTTCAAATGCCTTCATTTTTTGTGTCTTCATCATGCCTTCATTTTTAGAAACTTAAATAGCTCAAAATTAAAAACTTAAACGTCAAAATAAAACCGTTAGATGTAATCTATATTATTTTCTCTACGTGCCCACAAAAAATTATCACATTTTGATTTTGCTTTTATATGAATTAATAAGTTGAAAAATCAACGTCTAGAAATTATCCATATTTGTATACATTTTTACAAGCTCAAGATGACAATCAAAACAAAGTTGAAATGCCATAATTTTTTACATGTGCATAGATAAAATGATATAGTTCACATCCAACGGTTTTATTTTGAATTTTAAGATTTAATTTTGAGTTATTAAAGTTTTTAAAAATAGAGGCATGATGAAAGCAAAAAAAAATGGAGGCATTTGAACCCTCCTCTAATAATAATCGGAGATTTTAAGTGATTATGTAATAATGTTCGTACATTGGGAAAACTGCCCAATGGTGGAATTTTGACATGTATAAGTTGAATTCGGGTCTAAATTAGGTATTTTATGTTAGAGTCGACTTTAATTTATTAAAATTTTAATTTAAAGCAACTTATTTTGATCAGCTGCACACCCCTCTCCTGGTATATTAGTTTAAATCATTTTGATTACAAGCACAGTTCAGGTAGTCTGAGATATTGTCTTGAAAAAGACCGGACGGTCTAGGACTGAATCGGACAATCTGGGGAATCGAACCATACTTATCCAAACCAGTCCGAACCGAGGATAGGGTGGGTCTTAACAAGATTTTTGGTGGGTTTTCTCCATTAGATCCAGATTAACCCAGGCGGTTCTAAACTCGTGGATTGGACCGAATCATACTTGGATTAAACCCATATCGGACCAGACTAACCCGGACTAATCTGTGAAAACCCGCCCCAAGACTTGGACCTAACCCATAGAAACCCGTCATAACCTGTGGAAAACTGGACCAAAACTGACCTAAACCCGTCTAGATCCCAACTATCCCAGGGTAAACTCGTCCGGAACAAGACTAACCCAGAGTAAATCCTCCTTGGACCAGACAAAAACCGAATTAACCCAAACTGAACCGTGGCCGAACTGGACTAAACCCAACATATTTTTTTGGACCGTGGCCCAACCGTGCATTTGTGATGTTTAATGTTTTGATATTTTTGTTTTCTAAATAATTGATTAAAAAAAAATTGACCGGACCACAAAGATCGAATCGGACCCTGGACCGTGGTCCTTAGCACAGATTTGGGTTATTCCCTCTAAATTTGGACTACCTAATCCGAACCGTGTAGACCATTAGACCGAATCGGACTGTTTACAAAACAACAGTCTGAGAGTTGCAATGAGCATTGTTTTAAAAAACCAAAATTTTTTATTTCTATCATATTCACACAAAAAAATAAATCAAAACACCCTCGTTTTATAGAAATTCGAATTTTATCCGTATAAGTATTTGACGACTCCAAAATTAAGAATTATCAATTGGCTGCAGCCTCCAAATACCTTGCGGCCCCAATTTTTTAATGGCACAGATGTTTTTAATAATTGGCACAAATATCGAAGTTCTATGAACCCTTCTAATTTCCAAATTGGCACAAATATCAAGAACAATTTAGAGCCGCAGAATTCAAATATCAAGAACCATTTGGCTCCATTATTCTGGTTTTAAAATAACCATTGAAATTAGAAGTCCTATTTGGAGGTTTCTGTCGGAGCGGCATTAAGTATTGTCCGACTTGGTTAAATATTGAATTTTCTCAAAATTGAGGTGTTTCGAATTTAATTTTTTTTGGAATTAGAGTAAAAATAAAAATTTTGGTTTTAAAAACGTCCATTTAAACTGATTAATTAACTAATTAGTTATTGACGGTGATCAAACCGTCATAAATTTAATCAACTAATTGAACGATTAATCTCCTAATATAGTTATTTATTTTCAATTAATTGTTTGACGGTGTCTTATCTGTCTGACAACCACATACCATTATTTACAACACTGGTAATGAGTATTCTTCTTTTCGCATTAAGCCATTGCAGCTTGGTCATAATTTCGATTTGATTTTGGATTGTTCATGTTGGATCAGGTAATATTTTAAGCTACACAAGTGCCTTCAGACGATGTGCACTAAAATACCTCATAATGGCGTCATATTATTTGTATGGGATGACGCTAGTGCAATACAACATCTACTATGATGTTTACAATCATGACACTTTACCACTTTTTCTCAATCGCACTAGCTTGAGCTTCCTCCCCAAATCACGTCTACAGTGCATTGAATGAATTTGTGTGTGTTGTTGAACGAATTTCAAACTTTTAATATGATATAAAACGAATTTGAAAAAACTACAACTTGATGACGTAAACGCATGACTTTTTGGAATATATCAAGCTGTGCATTTGGAAGATAATTCCATTAAAGAATATCTCCAATATTCGCACTCGTATGTCTTTTTATCAACAGGTCAATTTTTTTGTTTTGATTCGGAGATAGTACTCACAGTCGCAGGGATGTATATTTAGTTGTTGACACTTGAGGTCACTTCATACCCTGTTTTCTTTGATTGGGTCACATGCATGGCAATCCTTGCTTATTTGTCTCTTTTATCACATGAGCAAAAAGGTAGAATCAATGGGACCAAATTGGAGAGCAAGCGTACTCTTCCGGTAAGTTTGAATGTACTCTGTAATAGTTAAAATAGTTACTATTTGAGAATAGTAATTTTTAAAAGAGTATAAGAGTATTAATGTGATGTGATTCAAAATAATGAAAATATTATTTGAATTGAATATTTAAATAACGATAGAGGAATTGAACATATGAGATAGCACCAGTTGCTATTTCGACTTTTTATAAGAATAATAGAATAACATTATTCTCGTTGTTCTGAATAACAATTAAATATATTTGAATGGATCGGAATAGTATTACTGTGCATCCAAAGATACCCTGCCTAGTTAACTGCATAACTTCACCAAATTCACTGTTTTTTCTGACCATCTTAACAGATTTGTCAGTGCTACTGTGCAGAAAAAAAAAATTTGAGGAAAATTTTTTTAAAAAAATAAGAAGAAGAAGGTTTCATTTATATTATAGACAAACTCTCGCCGCTCTAATTGGATTATTCTATAATTTTTATATTCCGAGTACGAACGAATCAAAATCAGTCTAGATAGAATTTTTTTTTATAAACTACAATTTGAAAAAAAATTCTTATGAAACCAACATGATTAGTTTTACTTTTACAAAAATTATAAGAATTAAAATACTGTTTCGATTCCGAAATGACAATTTGGTTTTAGATGTTTTTATAATTTTTCAATGTATTTTTTTCTCAAAATATGTAGAAATGGCTAGGACCAAAATACCAGTTCAGTCTACTCCCAAAAAAAGAGACCGAAATGTTATTTTGATTCTTATGATTTTTGTAAAAAAAATAATAATCATGTTGGTTTAATAAAAACTCTTTTTCTAATTATGGTTTATAAAAAAAATACCAAAATTATGATTTTCATCTGACTAAAGGCATATTCGGCAATATATATCTCTCCTCCTTATTAAGGAGCTTAATGTCTAGATTCTGTAAGGGTTCTGATTTACTATTTTTTTTCAGAATGATGCTCAGCCGTTGAATTTCTAGATCGCACATAGATGAATTTTCTAAATTATGAGCTTCAACACTTAAGTATGCATTGGTCGCGCTGCATATGATCCTAGTGCCCATAGATCGCGCGCCGCACCCATGGACCGCGCCTCTAAACCACGCACGGCACCTGCGAACCGAGCCTGTGCACCGCTCACCCTTTTTCTTTTTTTTTTGCTGAAGGCGGGATTTGAACCCAGTTGGGTTCTGTTAGTGCCAAAATTCTTATCACTACACTAGAGTTCACGTGTTATTTTGTAGATAAATACAGTATTTAACTATTTTTCTCTACAAATTTGATTTAAATTATCTCTCATCCTTATTAAGGAGCTTAATGTTTTCTACTACATAATTTGCTTCTGTTGCTGTGCACGGACACGATTACTAGTGTATATATATATATATATAGAGAGAGAGAGAGAGATAGGCTAATATGCTTTTGGTAGCATATGGGCCGAAATACACACAGTCCAAATTTGAAATTTTAAAATCCAAACTGTTCATCTTCTTCTCCATATTAATATCTGCTTGGAGACAAAATTTTACATTTTTCTGATTTTTTTTTACTATTTATTAAGTATTTTACAAAATTGTTGATCCAATGGTGGCTGCACAAAACAGTAAAACCGTTGGATTAGCAATTTTCAAAGTGGCTTAATAAATAGTAAAAAATTTCAGAAAATTTTAAAATTTGGTCTCCAAGCAGATATTAATATGAAGAATAAGATGAACGGTTCCGATCGACCGTTTGGATTTTGAAATTTCAAATTTGGACCGTATGTATTTCGGCCCATATGCTACCGAAAGCACATTAGCCCCCCTCTCTCTCTCTCTTTCTCTCTCTCTCTATATATATATATATATTTATAAAGATTTGATTTATTGATTTTAAATTTGTTAATCCTCAGGTTAAAAGACCTTGTGAGAAAAAGACTTGAACATTGTTCGGCAAGGTTATATGAATTTTTTTTTTCAGGAAATTAGATTTTCTTTTTTCATTTTTAAAAGGTTTGTAAAAGTTGTTATCAAGCTCGGTTGAATGCATTGATACTAAGAACCAATACATGTTGATATAATTAGATAATTCGGACCTTTGATATTTGCATAGATGCATGCATTTATAAAATACTAAATTGATCATACACTACAAAATGACAAATGAGTGAACTGATTTACAACCTTTATTCAGAAAAAAAAAATTACCTTTCCTACAGCAATTAAAATGGATATTGAATTTGGACCGTCGAACATTAAATGTTAACAATTTTTCATAAGCCCGCTTTTGCATTCACTGAAATTTAAACTCTCAAATTATCATAATTACAAAATATAAATTATAATTAATGTGTTACAAGCATATTAAATAGTTTATGAGGAGACTAAAAGTAAAACAAAATTTCAATTAAATATCTATAAAAAAATAGCGAAAGTGGCTAATTAAGCACCTCATGTAGGATGGTAAAAAAATTTATAGCTCTTAACTTCATCGTGACTTGCATCTGATTATCTTGTTAACAGTTTGTTCATTATTAGATTGAGCTATTAATGAGTCAATTCACTAGTGGCTTTGTCCATAATAAATGAGTTTAAACTGAGGTCTAACTCGGTTAGGTGTGAATTTGTTAATTTCTATGAATTTGTGTGCATTTTATGTTGTCTAACTTGGTCTAGCTCGGTTTAAAAAGTTTGTTTAATTAATTTTCTTCTTAAAACAATGTCCAGTCAGATCCAGTAAACCAACTCACCTACTCGGTCCACAGCTCGCGAGCTAGCTCGTAAGTCGTAATAATTACAAGCTAAGATTTCAGCTTAGACCCTCAAGTTTGCTCAGTCTAGCTCACTCGGTAAATAAACAAACCAAATACAAACTGAACCCAACTTGTTGGCACTCCTAACCTCCTGCTTTATCTTAAGATCTTCCTCTACTTGTGTGTTCATCTTCTTTTTAAAAAAAAATCACCTTACTAATATTAACTTACTTATGACTATTGAGTAACACCATGAGTTCTCTAAGTATCATTTTTCTCAACTGCATTTATAGCCTCATTCATTACGAACTATATATATTACATTTAAGTATTAACCGACATAATTAAATGAGTCAATCTAATATACACTTAAGTGTACCGATTGAACCATACACTTAACCCTAGAATTCTAGGATTAGCTTTGAGATTCGCGCTGCACGACTTTTAAAAAAATTGTACGATCCTAGAGTTAAGTGTACGGTACACTTAAGTGTATATTAGTTTTACTCTAATTAAATTACATATTTCTGATAGAGGTATAATTGCCAAGATGAACTGCGCATAAAAGGACGGGGGACCCGATGCTTGGGCTTTGAAATCATCAACTGCTGTGTCTATGTTCAATCCGGAATTTTTTTTCTTACCACTCGTTAAAATCCCAATTAAATGAATATTATTTGAATAATTAGATTTCAGATTCTGTTACGAATTCAGACTGAATCTACAGATGAATCGCCAACCCATTTGCATATTGAACCTGCGAACCGATCCACTCGCATATTAGACCTATGCACGCATGCGTGCGCGTACTGAATCGGCGCACTGACCCGTTCTCATCTCTAGTGCGCTGTGACCCTCTTTTTCCAGGAAATAAATCTACTGTTATTCGAAGAAATAACAGGAACATGTTATTCAGATCTCCACCGTTGATATTTGGTTCGAAGTTGCGAACCTTAGCAGATCTCAAGTTCTCAACCGTTGGATTATTTTCGCCTCCAATCAGACAAACACAGTAACGTGCACAAAAAAACATGGGGATTTGAAGAGGAGCGTGTACCTTAGCAGGAGTGGACCCCACGCTTAAAACCCAAGTCAATCAGAACTCGACACGTACAGAGGGCATTTAAAATGGTTCGAAGGCAGATATGTGAACGCCAACTAGAGATGCGAACGGATCCGGACGCCGACTCAGTATGTGCACGAATACGTGTGCAAGCTCAATACGCACGGATTGGTCCACAGACTCAACATGTGAACGGGTTGGTGATTCGTCTGCAGATTCAGTCCGAGTTCGTGATAGAATCTTAAATCTAAATAAATGAGTGTTATTTATTTAATTCTGATTTTTGAGGACGATAAGAAAAAAATTCAGATCTATTGACTAATTTCTTATGTGCTTTGACATTTAATGAAAAAAAGGGAAATGAATAACCACAAAACAAAGAAAAGAAAAGAAAAGAAAAAAAAAAAACATGAAAATTTTAACATCTGTTGAACAAAAAAATAATAAAATACACAAATTGAAGATGTTATTTTTGACACATAAAGCAAAAGTCAAACATGAAAATTTTACAATTACTCCCTCTCTACTTTGGACAAGTATCCTCTTCAATATTGTAAAAGATTTCCTTCACTTTATGATTTGAGATTAACTTTCAACTACTTTGAGATTTGACACATGAGACAATATTATTGGGCTTTGAGATTCATGGCAAGTTAAACAAAACGATCCGGATCCAATAATTCTAAAAAATTCTCTATTCATGCCAAGTTAAACAAAACAATCCGGATCCAATAATTCTAAAAAATTCTCTATTACAGTACTAGAGAGGATCTAAATTACTAAACCTTTTCCTTCTTCCTCTTTGGTAAGGATGAAAATGGAGCAGATGTGGAGCATATAGTGGTAAAATCATATTATGTCTCTTTCTAATTTTCATGATACGAATACAGATTGAATATGAGTCAGATATAGATACATGTATAGATTAGATCAAAAATTTATTGAAATAATATAAAAGTTATTACAAAAATAGTAAAGTTTCTTATATTATCTAAATATAATAGTGAATAACAATATTTTTTTTCATAACATATATTAAAATATGACATATATCTACTATTTAGATACAGATATTCATATCCACGCAGATATTCGGATATTGAATATTCACATCTAATTTTTCAAATATGAATTGAATATGAATCAAATATTATCCATATCGTTTTCACCCCTAATTTTTTAAAAAATTGGATCAAACTGAATCTAGCTAGACAGTTTAAAATGCACATAAATTCATACAAATTCACAAATTGATGCCTATCCGAGCTAAATCGCAAGTTGGCTCGTTAATAGCTCGTTCTAGTAACAAACGAGCTGTTAGCAAGTCAGGTGCGAGTTATGATCAAGCCACGAACTACGAGCTTTTTTGCCATCCCTAATAACAAGGTTGTAAACGAAGCGAATTCAGAGTGAATAATGCTAATATCATATCTGTATTTGCCTTTCAATGAATATATACGGATACAGATAATAAACAAATATCAAAATTTAAAATCAAATCTGTCTTAAATGGATACAAAATAAATAATTATTAAATAATTGAATTATACACTTTAAGATATAAAATAGTGCTTTATTGTCTTAAAATAATGACTAAAACTAATTTAACAGATATCAAAAGCATATTATATTTACGGATTAAAATTTTAAATGAAAAAAATAAAAAGTAAAAAAATAAAATAAATAACGCTACTGCAGCATCATTATCAGAATAAAAATATATTAAATGGGAAAGTGAATCCTTCAGGATCGAATCGGATCTCACATCGCAAGTTTAGGGGTCATCTTCCTCACAGGTAACAAAATATTTGATTTTAGATCTTCACCGTCCGATCAGAATCCGATTATGCACGGAACCCTTTAATATTCGTGCTTATACGGATCGGATGGTCAAGATCTAAACTCAAAATTTCTGTTACCTCCTGAAATAAGAATCCGCGTACACGCATCTGGGCCGCCTCCGTCTGAAAACCCAAAGCCTCACTGCTCAGACAGCCTCCTGCTTACCGCCGTCGCCCACCATGCCCGTCAAATGGTACCTCTCTCTCTCTCTCTCTCTCTCTCTCCCCGTCCCCCCTGGACACTCGATCCATGACCAACATGCCTCCTTTCTGACTAAAACTTAACGCTCATTCTAAACAGGTTGATGTACTGGCAACCGAACCCAGGCACGACGCTGACGAGCCAAGTAATGGCGGAGGCATGCGTCGTCGCTGAGTCATTCCCTGGAGTTTTGCGTGACGGCCGGTGGCGATCGGTGATGACCTTCTACCGCGCGGTCCCACGGGAGCAGTCCAACCCTCCCCCAGCCGAGTTGCCTCGCGACCTCCTCGGCATCTCCCTCCACGACCTACCCAACGAGTACCTCTTCGTCATACGCTCTCAGAGGCTGATCATGCGGGCCCACTCGTCAGTCCAGACTGTCATGGACAAGCTCCAGTCTTACAAAGGCCGTTTCTTTATCAATTTCGAGGTATGATGAGATAGTCAATTATCCAGATTTCTTTGGTATTATTTAACATATTTGACGGCAATAGTAAAAAGAAAAATTAGTTCATAATTGTGAGTACACTGAGGTGGATTGAATAATTCACTTCCTTTATGACATGAATATACAGGTGTGGTATCTAATGCAACACTGATATGGATGTACAGAAACTTTTGAAATCTAAATAATATAACAATTTTTATATTCTTGATGTCCATGTACACTTGTTCATGTAAATTACTGGTGGCTTAAATAAAATGACCAACTCATTTGTGACAAAACTCATATAAGTATATCAGCGATATATTCTCTTTTTTTTTACAAGAAAATGCTAAATTAGTAAAGTTTACAAGTGGAGAAGGTAGACTGTGTGACTTTGATGACAAAGCAGACTACATGTGAATGATTTATTCCAGAGTAGTAGCTTTTGTGTAGTGGAGAGTGGAGACTGCTTGCCTTTTTTATAGATAATCCTCCATGCACTAATTGCTTTGTGACTGATTGTGCATCCGAGCACGGCAAATAAATCATTTTGACATGCCAGCTGGCTTATCTTTTATGTGCTGTATGCTTATAAGACACATAATCATACCTGATACTGGTACAACATGTGCATCTGAATATCCGAGTGACATAGTTCATGGGTCAAATAGTGGCTTAATTTCATGGTTTGCAGATGAGAAATAAAGCTTAATTGGCTATCAACATCAAATGGTGACTAAATTGTTTAGTGTTAAGTATCTTAATTCTTCATTTTGTTTGTTGCTTTGTGTATGCAGGGATTACAGTACAAATGGGGTGACTTTAGATTGAGGATTGGGAAGTGTATTAACATACCTAATGAATCTCTTCGGGGAATTGTTATGGAGGTTGTTACCGGCACTTTTTTTAAATTTTCAACAACTATTCCAAAATCGATTTCAGTTCAGTAACTGAGCTTAATTTAGGGGTAATTAAGCTTCATGATTGCAGTTAAGTTCAGTCTCAGTTATCCTATTATTATGTTTTCAGTTAAAATGAGCATGCTTGTTTTGGTGTATTGTTCATGTTCTGTAGATGGCACATTAAATAATAAAGAACAAACCGATAACCAATAAAAAGGTATATTCATATCAATTCGTACAATGTGCATCTTTAACCTCCACATTTCTCCATTTTCCTTTTACTTCTCCTAACTGCAGGTGGAGTACTTACCCTTGTCATCAATAGATAAATCCCACAGAATAATGGAAGAATTCTATGAGATATGGCAAGAGGCAGTTGCCAGCAAGTCATTGGCCGGCCATTTTGTGAATGCCGATTCCAATTTTGCGGAGTACGGGCTTGGGGACAGTTACACTCCTCAGCACACAGCTGTACTTTACGGGACCTGTGTTTTTCAGGTCATATCTTCTAATAATAGAAATCAGTAGGTTTGTTGTGTATTTTCTCTGTATATCTGTTGTCATCATGTTTTATGCTCTAGTGCAATTCAGAACTTTTAGTGATGTCAGTTCCTTCTTTTCTGGTGCTCAATGCCATTATTTCACTTGAAGCCTGACAAAGGATGATTAGTTTACCAAAAATTGATGCTGTATAGATCAGGTTTAGCTGGTATCAAATGTTATGAACTCACTTTTACAGCACCATCCTGTTTTGGGTGGCTGTTATTGTGTATGTCTGTGTTTGAGGTTGGGATTCTGGCGTGGGTGAGGACAAACGAGATTATTGCAGACCTCGAGTTATGTATTCTAAGCTGGTTATTTCAGAGCGAATCAAGTCAAATTGACAGATAGTTGCTTACCTGACTCTTGGTTCGCTGTGTTGGATCCTCCCGTGTTTAGGGTTTTTTTTTTTTTTTTTTTTGAGTTATTGGTGACTGACTCAAATCGAATACCGTATGCCTAGCTAGTTGCTGGAGACCAAGCAAGTCAAATTGAAGGATACTTGCATAACTGTTTGATGGTTTGCTTTGTTGGGCTTGTTGCTATTTTCAGTGGTACTAGCACTGGCCGTCCATGTCTGGTATCAATCTTGCTTGGCTCAAAATACTGGTAGCTTTACTAAAATTGCACTCTTACCTAAAATAGACAGGTCTTATAAAATAACTTGGAGCCACAAAGAAAAGAAAATAAATCAATTGTTTTATTTTTACATGGTCTGTTTGTACCGGAGTGTACTGAATGTTCCTTCTACGTTGTTTGCATTTTTGATAATTCTTTTATCTTGTTTTCAATTAAAATAACTAACAATGATAAGTCAAATTATATATTATTTTGAAGGGGCTTTTCATTGCTACATATTAGTGCGGCCATTTTTATTAATATCCCAAAAAAATAGATAATTTTAAAAATAACCTCGTTTTTTTTTTTTTTTATTAATGCCCTAACCGCTTGGAAGCGGAGCGGGCCAATATCAACACCAAACCGCCCATATAGTGGGCGGTCCACTGTTTTTTTTTTTTTTTTTTTTTTTTTTTAAAAACAGGAATTTTTTATTTTTTTTATTGAAATATTAGAAATGTTGAATATATTTCTTTAGAAATAGATGTAATACAATATAATTTGATTTATTAGAAAGACTACAACAAATAACCCGGATCAATATTTTTCAAGCCGAATTTTTCGCGGCTGTAAGAAAAATTAATATATCTCTTTATGTGCTATTGGACAAAAATAAAAATGCTTAGATTCCGAGTTATTGATCCCGGTTCAAAAGTCACTTCTATGTAATCTAGAAAATATTATAATCCTTCTAGGACATTTAATTTATAAAAAGTTGTATCTATTTTGAGAATTCTTTTTGAATAACAATTATTAAATAACTTAAAGTTTTTATTTTTTTTCAAAAATAGATACAACTTTTTATAAATTAAATGTCCTAGAAGGATTATAATATTTTCTAGATTACATAGAAGTGACTTTTGAACCGGGATCAATAACTCGGAATCTAAGCATTTTTATTTTTGTCCAATAACACATAAAGAGATATATTAATTTTTCTTACAGCCGCGAAAAATCCGGCCTGAAAAATATTGATCCGGGTTATTTGTTGCAGTCTTTCTAATAAATCAAATTATATTGTATTCCATCTATTTTTAAAGAAATATATTCAACATTTCTAATATTTCAATAAAAAAATAAAAAAAATTTCTGTTTAAAAAAAAATTAAATTTAAAAAAAAAAAAAACCAGACCGCCCAATTCAAGGGCGGTTCTTTTTTTTTGAATTTTTTTTTTAAACATAAATTTTTATTTTTATTTTTTTTTGTATTGAAATATTAGAAATGTTGAATATATTTCTTTAAAAATAGATGGAATACAATATAATTTGATTTATTAGAAAGACTGCAACAAATAACTCGGATCAATATTTTTCAGGCCGGATTTTTCGCGGCTGTAAGAAAAATTAATATATCTCTTTATGTGTTATTGGACAAAAATAAAAATGCTTAGATTCCGAGTTATTGATCCCGGTTCAAAAGTCACTTCTATGTAATCTAGAAAATATTATAATCCTTCTAGGACATTTAATTTATAAAAAGTTGTATTTATTTTTGAAAAAAAATAAAAACTTTAAGTTATTTAATAATTGTTATTCAAAAAGAATTCTCAAAATAGATACAACTTTTTATAAATTAAATGTCCTAGAAGGATTATAATATTTTCTAGATTACATAGAAGTGACTTTTGAACCGGGATCAATAACTCGGAATCTAAGTATTTTTATTTTTGTCCAATAATACATAAAGAGATATATTAATTTTTCTTACAGCCGCGAAAAATCCGGCCTGAAAAATATTGATCCGGGTTATTTGTTGCAGTCTTTCTAATAAATCAAATTATATTGTATTCCATCTATTTTTAAAGAAATATATTCAACATTTCTAATATTTCAATACAAAAAATAAAAAAAATAAAAATTTATGTTTAAAAAAAAATTCAAAAAAAAAGGAACCGTCCTTGAATTGGGCGGTCTGGTTTTTTTTTTTTTTTTTTTAAAAAAATTTAATTTTTTTTAAACAGAAATGTTTTTTATTTTTTTATTGAAATATTAGAAATGTTGAATATATTTCTTTAAAAATAGATGGAATACAATATAATTTGATTTATTAGAAAGACTGCAACAAATAACCCGGATCAATATTTTTTAGGCCGGATTTTTCGCGGCTGTAAGAAAAATTAATATATCTCTTTATGTGTTATTGGACAAAAATAAAAATGCTTAGATTCCGAGTTATTGATCCCGGTTCAAAAGTCACTTCTATGTAATCTAGAAAATATTATAATCCTTCTAGGATATTTAATTTATAAAAAGTTGTATCTATTTTTGAAAAAAAAATAAAAACTTTAAGTTATTTAATAGTTGTTATTCAAAAAGAATTCTCAAAATAGATACAACTTTTTATAAATTAAATGTCCTAGAAGGATTATAATATTTTCTAGATTACATAGAAGTGACTTTTGAACCGGGATCAATAACTCGGAATCTAAGCATTTTTATTTTTGTCCAATAACACATAAAGAGATATATTAATTTTTCTTACAGCCGCGAAAAATCCGGCTTGAAAAATATTGATCCGGGTTATTTGTTGTAGTCTTTCTAATAAATCAAATTATATTGTATTACATCTATTTCTAAAGAAATATATTCAACATTTCTAATATTTCAATAAAAAAAATAAAAAATTTCTGTTTTAAAAAAAAAAAAAAAAAGTGGACCGCCCACTATATGAGCGGTTTGGTGTTGATATTGGCCCGCTCCGCTTCCAAGCGGTTAGGGTATTAATAAAAAAAAAAAAACGAGGTTATTTTTAAAATTATCTATTTTTTTTGAGATATTAATAAAAATGGCCGATATTAGTGTGACACACGCCACAACCTTTTTTAAAGGGGTTCTTAATTCAACATTTGAATTTTAGATAGTGAATAAGAAAAATCATCTTGTTCTCCAAAAACATTACATGCTTAAAACATTATAAATTTTCGATTTCAGTTATAAAATGAAGAACAAACGGAAACACTATCATTTAATGTAATACAATAAAACAACAAAATGACTAAAAAGAAAGGTCACGGACTCACGGCCCAAAATTATAAAATTTTGTGGAATTTGTGAGGGCTTGGGTGAAACTTGTAGGAATTTATTGAATTTGGGAATGAATTGAGATTTTTAATTGATCTGATCATAGGTCTAATTTAAAGATAATTGATTAAAGAAATAAACAATGATAATTTTAATTCAATTGATTAAAGAAATAAAAAATGATATTTTTAATTCAATTGATTTATAGCTTGTTTATACAATCACAAACAAAGAAATATTTATAGCTACTACAAAACAAAAAATCAATAATAAGAAAAATATTTCATAATAATTGAGCAATCACAGCTAGGAAATTAGTTAGGATTAGGGTTTTGCTAAAAAGAATGTGCATGCTGCTGGACTGGGTTTTCCCCTGTGAATTCAAATCACCTAAGTTAACATAATATCATTATTTAAATTTGGTATGTCTGATTAGAATTAGCACAAATATTAAAAAGATTTTGTACCTTTAACCTCAAATTGAATTGGTCCGAATTGTGATCTGATGGTCTGGATTTAAACAAAAATTTTTGTTAACTTCTCAGTTCGAGTTGTCATGGAGTACGAGTCCACATCTTTCTGTTAAAATTGCTAATATTGCACAATTTCAGTCTCAGAATAACCTGATTCAAATTTAACGTGTTAGATTAGCAGTAATTTCTTTTAAAAAATGATCTCTTAAAATTTATGTGATTCGTATCAAATTGTTCCTATAATTTTATATAGTTATAACTTTGAGGCATAACGGAAATAATAAGGGCATAAAAAAATAGGTTTAGTGCTAATTTTCCAAGTATGCGAGATCGGAGGTACACAATTTGACTTGATAGTAGTTTATGGATATTTAAATTTTGAATTTTGAATTTTTAAAAATAATAAAATATTTTATATCGAATCTAGGATAGGTTTGAAGAATAATTAATAGGCGGATTAATAAATTAAACTGTAATCACAAAGAATCATGTTTAGTTTTCAAGACTCAGGTGTGTCCGCTTCCCCTCCATGTGATTGGTGATTGGTTCACCACAGTGAAAACGAGAAACACGTGTTTTGTCAGGAGCAGGTACATACGGTATGTAACATACCAACTGATATTGTTGACAAATTAGAATATTAGCCTCAGAATAATCATCATAGGCATAGATAGGTAACAAATCAGCTAGCATCCATATATGGTACCTAGCTTGATTTATGTAAATAGGATATAATCATGATGTAATTAGGCAACAGATTTGGCTACTGTAAAATAGGAATGTGCCTAACGGCTAATAGAGGTACATAGAAATGTTAGGCTATAAATATCCATGTACATGATATGTAAAGATCAGAACTTTTTCAATAAAATTATTATTTCATTATTTCTTTAATTCTTCTCAAAACTCATCAGATATATATATATATATATATATATATATATATGCCACTGTGAAAATTGTTGATCCAACAGTAGCACTATTTTGTTAAGTTATCGTTGGATCAGCAATTTTCAAAGTGAATTAATATATAGTAAAATAATTCAAAAAATATATAAAATTTGGTCTCCAAGTACATATTAATATGGAGAACAAGATGAACGGTTCAGATTGACTTTTTGAATTTTAAAATTTCAAATTTGAATTGTGTGTATTTTGGCCTATATGCTACTGAAAACATATTAGCCTATCTCTCTCTCTCTCTCTATAGATGAGCTATCGTGAGTTGCGAAGTAAAGCAGCTATTTTACTTCCCACTCATATTTTGCAATTTTAAAGTTCAAAACGTCGATCCGAACCCTTCATCTTATTCTTCATATTGAAATGTGCTTGGAGACCAAATTTTACATTTTTGAAATTTTTTTACTATTTATTAAGCCACTTTGAAAATCATCGATCTGGTGGTCCATATCAACTGATATAGAGATAATTAGGGGTGACAAAAAAGTTGATAGCTAGTCGCTTGATGGTGACTTGTACCTGACTCGTTCGTTAACAGCTCAATTGTTATTGGACTAAACTGTTAACAAGTTACGAGTCAGCTTGTTACTAGTTCGGTTCATAATTAACGAATTCAAGCTGGGGCCTAGCTTGCTCACCATCTCGCGAACTGGTTTGGCTAAACATGAATTTGTAAATTTGTATGAATGTGTGTGCATTTTATACTGTCCAACTCGGTCCAAAAAATTTATAGAATTTATTTTCTTTTTAAAACAAGATCTAGTCAAATCTTGTGAGTTAGCTCGTGACGATTTCAAGCTGAGAATTTACCTCGAATATCTAAAGTCAGCTTGCTCAATGACTCAGACAAGCCAATTCGTAACGAGTTCAAGATGAACCCAGCTCGTGACGAGTCAGCTCACTGCCCGAGATAATTCATTTATTATGATGATGATGATGATCTCTCTCAATTATTTTTCAATAATATTACCATGTAATTTGTAGACTTTGTTGCAATTTATCCAGATAAGTGTTTTAGTATAATAGTTTATTGACATCTTTATCATGTTAGAACTGGCAGCAACTGCCAATATTATTAAAAAAAAATACGTTTATATCATATTGCTAAATTTTTTTGTTCACATCAATCGAGTTATAATACACGAGTAAAATGAAATTATGGTGAAGCTAAATAACTTCTTTAAACGGATTTACTTTTTTTTCATTCACTATTACAGATAAATTTATTTTTCAATCCATCCCCTCTATACAGATTTATTTAATTCATAACTTAAAATGTCAAACAAGATGTAAAATATAAAAATTATAATAGAATAAAAAATAATTCACTATAAATTTAAATAGCAACTATATCTATGCCCCGACATATTTTAGTTTTACTCAATTATTAAAATATTTTAATAAAAATAACCAAGGTCCGATCAAAATTTTAAAAATGCCCAAAATGTGGAAAAAATCCACGGCCGGAATAAATATTCAGAATCATGGAAAAAATCCAAGGCCCCAAATAAAAATTCAGAACCGCAGAAAAATTCCATGGCCCCGAATAATAATTTGGAACTGTAGAAAAAACCCACGGCCAGGTTTTTATTTTTATAAACTCATTTTTTTATAATATATATGTATAATATATTTATATGTAGAGTAAGGCTATGCTACTTTGTGAATTAAACGGGTTGTTTTAATTCGTGCTCATATCTCTAGTTTCGAAGTTCAAATAGCTGATCCAAATCATTAGATGTTTAATCTATATTAAAATGTGCTTGGAGACCAAATTTTATATTTTTTGGAATTTTTTTACTATTTATTAAGATGGTTTGAAAATCACTGTTTTTTTAATGGTGCAGAATTTTAATAAAAACAGCGATTTTCAAAATATCTTAATAAATATTAAAAAAATTCCAAAAAATGTAAAATTTGATTTCCAAGCACATTTTAATATAGATTAAACATCTAACGGTTTGAATTGGCTATTTAGACTTCGAAACTAGAGATATGAGCGCGAATTAAAACAACCCATTTAATTCGCAAAGTAGCGTAGCCTTACTATTTATATGTATATATATATGTATAAATATAATGGACGTGGCTACGGTGCTATGGGTAGCTAAGAGGCCTCCATGCTACGGCTCGAATTTCGAGTTTTCAAAATCCTAACAGTCGATCCGAACCGTTCATCTTGTTCTCCATATTAATATGTGCTTGGAGACCAAATTTTATATTTTTCTGAATTTTTTTACTATTTATTAAGCCACTTTGAAAACCCCTGATCCAACGGTGGCTTAACCCAACAGTAAAATCAGAAACTACCGTTGGATCAGCGGTTTTCAAAGTGGCTTAATAAATAGTAAAAAAATTCAGAAAAATGTAAAATTTGGTCTCCAAGTACATATTAATATGGAGAACAAGATGAACGGTTTGGATCGACCGTTAGGATTTTGAAAACTCGAAATCCGAGCCGTAGCACGGAGGCCTCTTAGCTACCCATAGCATATTAGCCAAAACCAAATATAATATATGTAGAGGTATATATAATATATGTATATATAATATATGTATATATATGTATAATATATGCATAATATATGTGTATATATATCAAATTTGATCTCTGCTGGTAAATTAGCAAGTCTGGATTAATATAGGGACAAAACTAGAAAAGTAATTATATCAGCATGTAGAGCATTAAAAAATACATAGAATTGACACGAATTTCAATTTATTTGGATTTTTCTACAATTAGTTATGAATTTCCAAAGTTAAGTTGTTGAAAAAACTTTAAACAGCTATAACTTTTGCTAGGAAAGTCGGATTTGCACGTATAACCACTTTTCGGAAAAGGGGGGGCAACAAGACGGATCCGAATATCACCCCGGTTGTCACCCCTGGGTATCCAAAGTATCAGAATTTCAAAAAAAAAAAATTATTTAGTGTAATTATTAATTGTTTAGTGTACAACGATCAATATTTTGTTTAGTATAATTTAGGTTTTTGTAGTGTAATTATTAATTGTAGAATTTTTTAGTTTGTATACTAAGTAATTTAGCCTTTTTGTGTAATTATATTATATTATATAATTGTAAAGAAATCTAAATTATATATAATTATATGCAATTATATGTAATTCTATTATATATACATATAATATTACATATACATATATTATATTATATATACAGGGTCTGGCTAATTTGCTGCCGGCAACATTTTTAGCCAAAGGTGTTGCCACCCCTTTTTATATTTTGTGATGTCCAAACAACAAATCCAAACCATTAGATGTTTAATCTATATTATAATCTACTTGGAGAACAAATTTTACATTTTTTGAAATTTTTTTACTATTTATTAAGCTCGCTTGAAAACCGCTGTTTTCAGTAAATTTCTGCAGCATTGAAATCAGCAGTTTTCAAACCAGCTTAATAAATAGTAAAAAAATTCCAAAAAAATGTAAAATTTGGTCTTCAAGTAGATTATAATATAGATTAAACATCCAACGGCTTGGATTTGTTATTTGGACATCACAAAATATAAAAAAGAATGGCAGCACCTCTGGCTAAAATGCTGCCAGCAGCAAAACAGCTGGACCCTATATATACATATATACATATGCATATATTATATAGTTTATTAAGAAAAAAACTACCGGGCCATGGATTTTTTCCATGGTTCCGAATTAAAATTCGGGACTGAATTTTTTTCACGTTTTGAGTATTTTTAAAATTTTGATCAGACTCAGATTATTTTTATTAAAATATTTTAAAAATTGATTAAAAATAAAAATGTCGGCTCTATGCCCTTATGTATTGATACAGTGAAAGAATCTCACTCTCTCAAGCCATCAGAAGAGTCCGAAATGCAAAATGCCACAACCAAAACATCCCAATAATCAAAAGATGGTCTATACGTTAGTCAGTACATCTGGTCCAGCTTATAAATGACGGATTAGTTGAATTGAATAGGACTACCACCGGTGAGTGTAAGCATCTTATCTGGCGTGGCGGCTAACCGGTCCGATCTCCCCTTTGAATATGCGCCATAAACACGTGTTATAATTACTTATTTTTTTCCAGAAAAAAAAAATGTAAATTATGTTGCGATCTAACGGTTCGGGTCGGCGCTTGCCGGTGACATGGATCCAAGAAAAAATGAAAATATAAAGGATGTAACCACTTATTAAAGTTGGCGGATCCAACTGAGAGCGTATTCTCTGAAATATCTCATATTTTGCGTGACCGACGTGTCCGCTGCCGACTCGGGGATAGCGCAGGGGGCAGTATTATGTGAGCTTTGAGATTCGTGGAGAATTATTTTAACGGTAGAGATTTTGCAAAAAGTCATGCAAAATTTGAGATATCTCAGATGATGAGAATTCGATCCAACTTCCCCTGTCACACTCGCCCTTGAACTTCATGCTCCTACTCCAATTATTAATCCACCCCTCCTTTCCAATCAAACCTCTCTTTCTGTCACTTTACTTTGCATCCCAACTTTCTCATCAAACCTCTCTCTCTCTCTCTTTCTCTCGCTCTCTTTCTCTATTACATATTATCATAATTCATACATAGTAGCAAAAAATGGTTGAACCAAAGGAGGAGAAACCTTCTCTCTTCTCGCCATACCAAATGGGGCGCTTCCGCCTCTCTCACAGGTTAGCTACTGTGCAGCTTAATCTGAGAACTTTGTTTTACCAATTTTGCCCTTTCATACCTTGTTATTTACTTCTTCTTTTTTCCCTTTTCAGAGTGGTACTGGCGCCGATGACTAGGTGTAGAGCAATCAACGGAGTTCCTCAGCAGGGGAACGTAGTTTACTATTCACAGAGATCGACCCAAGGCGGATTTCTCATCACCGAGGGGACAACAATTTCTCCTACAGCAGCAGGGTATTTTCGTCGTTCTCTATATTTTACTGAGTTGTTAATTTTTGTACCTTTGTAGTTGAGTCAATTTAAAATATCTATACTCAGATGTAGTCATGATTCTTGATTATTTATTTTGAGGCAAAGTATTTCAATTAGGGTGAATGCCCATAGTTGGAAGTAGTTTAGTAATAAAAAAATAAAGTCAAAGTCAGATCCATATGTTGCTAATATCATAGTTGCTTGAAGCAATATAATATAGTTTAAAATAGTATGCTTCTGTAATTAAAACTTCTTGAATTTGCTGTAAAATACTCAAATTGATGAACTACATGTCATCATTAACAATCTTGATTTGGTAGATTGCATCATCCCAAGTATGTATCCATATTTATTGTGGGATATTGTTGATTGGAAACTTTTCTTGTTTCACTAGCACCAGCTCAGAGAATGACTGCTGGTAAAATCTCTATAATAATTTATGGTCCATGCAATTGTTCAAGTCCAGATAAAGTTCTAACATGAAAAGTTCAATGTGATAAAGGTTCCCTCATGTACCCGGGATATACACGAGAGAGCAGATAGAGGCATGGAAGAAGGTGGTGGATGCAGTTCATGCAAAGGGAAGCATCATTTTTTGCCAACTGTGGCATGTTGGTCGTGCCTCTCATCCAGGTTTACTTCTTTACATTTCTTTAAATTGTTTTGTTGCTGTTGTTATTTGGCAGCATTAATTAGAGAGGCAAAAGGTTTGTGTTTATCAGTTTTAATATTCTAAATGTTTTGTTTTAAGTACTGGTTTTGTTCATTCCAAGGACTATAATTTTGGACTTTACGTACTAGTACCAGGGCTGATTGATACATCATGTAAGCATGATTAACTGTACATGGACAAAGATGGGATGATACCTATTACTCCAACTGAACAATTGACCTATAATAAGTCTCATGCTTCCTTCCTGTGAAAGTGAGCCTATATTTTGCCCCAGTTAACAATCACTTGCTAGATTACCAAGATTGACTCAGCTTTGCCTGAACAGCTCTCTATTTTGCAATTGATTGCCAAAGATGGATGAAACATATTTAAAATCTCAGGTTAGAAGAAAGGGCAAAAATATTTATAAATGAATAAATGAAATGGTACTATTACCTTACCAGTTTGCCACACAAACTAGTATATTATAAGAGCCTGGTATCACCTTCCAATATCCACCAAGTTATACTCTTGAACACCTCTTCTCCTATTTTCAGCTATTTGCCTTTTCCCAAGTCCCCACGACACTAAATCATAACTTTTTAGGTTGTTAACTTCAATCTCCTTTACTACAGTGTACCAGCCAGGTGGTGCAGCTCCAATATCATCCACAGATAAACCTATATCTGGGAGGGGTCGGATACTAATGCCAGATGGTTCCTATGCCAAATACCCAAAACCCCGTCGCCTCACAACCATAGAAATACCTGAAATCATTCAATTATACCGTCAAGCCGCAGTCAATGCTATTAGTGCAGGTACCTAATTTCTGATCCTTGATATATATATATATATTTTTATATTCCAATTTGGGTCAATAATGCTGAACTTTCTTGCAATATATGCCATGTCATCACGAATATCCAGGTAATATCTTGGTTTTATTAGCTGTTTTTGTTTTTTTTAGAGATTGTTCTTGTGGGAACACACTGTTTAAAGCTTATTCTAGGGTCCTTAGTCCTTTATCGTAGATCATGAAAGAGAATATTATCAGAGTTAAATGAAAAACTAGCTCTGATAGACTGATACCATATTGGACTGTACTAAAATCTTTGTATAAATTTAAATAGGGTGCCAACCTGATTCATATAGTAACTGAACTCATCAAGTTCCTTTTGTGAGGAAACTTATTAAAATTGTCAATTACAACTAGCATCAGTCTACTGGTTCAATTTGGATAAACATTAACTTTTATGAGCTAAGATCCCTGTAAAGTGTGACAAATTAATAAACATTTAGTTATGAAGGGTAAATTTAGTCTACTAAAGGTAAATTGAGTACGTTTATTCCTATCCACAACTATTATTTAGTCAACCAGTGGGGTAGCTAGTGATATTATCCATACAAAGGCCACTGTTGCATAATGCAAAATGTAGGTTATTTGCACAACTAACTCCATAATAATACTTTGAACTAGGCTTCGATGGAGTTGAGATCCATGGGGCCCATGGATATCTCCTTGATCAGTTCCTCAAGGATGGAATCAATGACCGGTCTGACTCCTATGGCGGCTCCCTTCCAAACCGTTGCCGCTTAATTGATGAGGTTACCCGTGCAGTCTGTGGTGCAGTTGGGCCAGACCGGGTCGGGTTACGAATTTCCCCTGCTATAGATCATTTAGATGCATACGACTCAGATCCACTCAACCTTGGGCTTGCTGTAATCAGCAAGGTCAATGAGTTACAGAGAAATGCTGGTCAACGGCTGGCATACCTGCATATCACCCAGCCACGATACACGGCTCATGGCCAAACAGAGTCAGGCCCACTCGGCAGTCCAGAGGAGGAGCAGCAGGTCATGCGGGCTTGGAGGGATGCATACCAGGGGACATTTATGGGTAGTGGTGGGTTTACAAGGGAGCTTGGAATTGAGGCAATTGAGAGTGGTGATGCTAATCTGGTGTCATATGGTAGACTTTTTATATCAAATCCTGACTTGGTTGAGCGTTTTAGGGTTAAAGCTGACTTAACCCGATATGTGCGAGCTACATTTTATACGCATGATCCTGTTGTTGGGTACACGGATTATCCCTTCTTGGACCGGAACCGGTCAAAGCTTTGATGGTTTTTATAGCCTACATAGGTGGGGTCTGCTTTTCAGATATGAAGTATGTATGGCCTTTGAAGGTTGTTACCTGAGGGTGGATAAGATCTATTGCCACGGTTCATGATATTGAGAAAACTAGAAAAAAATGCATAAATTGATTTAGTATAGTTATATAATTTGTTTGTGTTGTAACTTTTATTGCATTAAAACAAATCAACCCCATATGAATTGGTGTATTTGGTTGGATTAATAAACATAGGGGTTTCTCTTATTACTTGTTAGCTCAAGTAATGAGGTATTATGGAGATTCATCTAGGTTTTGCTTCATGCCGGCTTTAGGCAGGCTAGGCATAGAAGAATTTATGATGTCAGACTTTGTACTTTTGGGTCGTACATAAAAAAACTAGTATAAGTATTGTTGCTATTAAACATAGATCCCTTCATTTCTCCTAAGGGTGTTTAAACAAAAAATTGATAGCATTGCATCAGAAGTTCAGATCTAAAGTAGAGGCGGAATCATAAACAAATCTGAAATATAAAAAAAAAATGGCGTCATACATCAATGTTACAAAAGAAGTCGTATAATCAAGATTTTTCTATAACAGTCCCAAGTACAATGTGAAAGGAATTGCATTTTCTTAGAGTAACACCTGATACATCATACATATAATTTCATCAATCTAACAGAATGGATACACAGGATCCATGTTTGGCTGGTACAACCCAAAGTTCTGCTCGACTCCCACCGGCTTTTCGTTCTCATTAAACATCTCAAACAAGAATCCATCTAACTTCACGTTTGGTCTTCTTGGAGTTCCATAACCCAATATATAGTCATGAAAGAACAAGTTATATGATTCTGAAAGAGAGGTTGTTGTGCAATTTCCATTACCAGCTGATGGCCACCCGGTCTCTCCCACTACTATCCCCAAGGAGCTCCCTCCGTTCTTCTCTAGAGCAGCATAAAAGGAATCCAACATTGCATGAATAAGAGAATGATACTCAAAGTTACCATCAACTACTCCTGGTACCGATGAATTGGTATTAGCGTATGCTATGTCGATATGGGTTGGATCAGATGCATAGGCAAAGTATGGATAGGCATTAACCATAAGGATACTATCACCACTCCGCATGCTATTCAGGGCATTTATGATTGCTGTCATGTCACTCATGACTTCATCAGCAAAGTTTGAAGCTGAGGGGGGAAAAGATACACCCAGAGTACTCATAGGCACCGCAGTTGTAATCTTTAATTGGGAAAATGCTCCAATCGGCTCAATTGCCTTATAGAGATTCAGCATGGCCGGCGCAACATATTTGCCGAGGTCTCCTGGAACGACCTCATTACCCACTACAAGAAACTCGTAAGTCATGTCAGCCATGTAGGGGACAATGCTGGTGTTGACCCACGCATTTGCGGCTGCTTGGTCGTTAGCAAGACTGGACAGATCATTGTTCAAGGTGCTCACTGCTACGCTGATTCCTTGGCCTCTAAGGGCATCTTGGATTTGTGCATTCGGGTTGAAAATTCTTATCTTCTGAAAGTTACACTTTTTGAATTGTGCAACAACATCACTGGGAGGTGGAAGATTGCTTCCTTCCATCCCATAGCATACACCTATACTTGCTGCATTAATAAGACAATAATTTGGGATCAAATATATAGTTGTCCTTGAGAAATTTTGGGGAAAATATCTTATTAGAAAATGCAGGACAAATATCTGTTTGAAATTCACGTTTGTGAAATCTAGTGAGTAATTTTTTTCCTTGTAATCATGATTTAGTAAAAGAAGAACAATGAAAAGAAAGCATTGTGCAACAATGCATCATTTCTTACCTGTCTGTTGAATCTGTTGAATCAACACTAGTGCACAAAGGAGCATGAAAGAAAGCCAAAATGATCCCATCTATATTTTCCTGGGCTAGCCTAAAAAATGTGAGATAATTAATTAGTTGGTGATAATTTACCCCGTAATTGTTGTTTGAGAATAGTGACAAAATGGCCTCAGCCATTCACATTACATTAAGAAATGTTTCGCAATATCCATAGAGAAAATAATAAGAAATATAGCCCCTTTAACAATATATAAACCGATTCATGACGTTCCAAAGCACCAAAATCCATCAAAATCATTTTTTTTTTTTTGAGAAAAGGAAGAACTCAGAACTTTCTTATTTTTTAAACCCCAACCAAAATCACATTTTGAATCTGGGTCTCTCATATGGAAAATTCTACTTAAGACCAACTGTTCTAATGTAGTTTTCATCAAATTAATGTCAATAGGACCACAAAACATTTTTCTTCTTCTTTTTCAATCAGACCTTTCCGCGCGCTAAAAGTTAAGCAAGCAATGAGAAGAAATTGAACAATATTACAAAATAAATTACCTTAGTTGAAGCAATGCCCACAAGTTGTTATGTTAATGGTTATTTTTTGTTCATCCAAGTTTTGTTATAGTAGAACAAAGTCTTGGTCTTTTATAAAGTCGACCATCTGATTGATGTTATTATTGTATATTAAGTAATTTCGAATAGATTTACTACTGACAAATAGGCCATCTAATTTAATGCATGATATGATTCATGCACCTTTATTAATTAGTGAGTTTTATATGTTTTGTTGCAACAATATTATGACTGTTTCCTTTCTAAGGATTCTCCTTTTATCAAGTAATTAATATGTAGATACGCTAATTTTTTTACCACATAATTAACCTCTTCTTTCTTTTTTTTCTTTTCTTTCTGTGATGCGTCCATACCAATCTAGAACATTTCTACCATTAAGGGTTTAGAGTTTATAATGCTAAGTAGTCGCTAGGGTGGGCTAATAAAACTATACTGGTCGAGGCCCATATTGATCTGACCTGGTTAGGCCCGATTGATTCAGAACTTCTCACGTTCATTTGTGCAAGCGCTTTACTTAGTGGGCCTGTTCGGCTATGGTAGAATAAGTAAATTGAGCGGAATTGAAAATCTATTCTCGCTGATCAGAAATAAAATGAGCTTCAATAGAAGAGTCAGAATAGAGCACTCTTTCACTTTCTAAATGCGGAGAGGTAGAATTGAGAATTGGAATGGGAAATTTTTTGGAAATGACCACTTTTATTTAAAGTTCCAAAATATCTTTTAGCTGTTATGCTATGATGTGATAAATACTATTTAAAATCATATTGTCATATTAATTGCATTAAGTTACAATGTCCGAAGAGAAATTAACAAAATTAAGACTACAAGTTAGATGTAAGTGAACTGTTCTTTTAAATGAGATCCATCTTGCATGGTTTCCTCTTTCCTCTTTCTCCTCTTTTTGCTTTTCAACGATTTAGTAGTAAAATCACCATTGATAACTTGCTCAAGCTTAAGCACAATCTAGTCTTGTACAATATTTGTTACTTCCTCTTAACTTCTTTAGCTTATGAGGTCTAATAATAAGCTAGTGCTTTGAATCTACCATTAACGGTATCTCTCTTGTACAATATTTTAGTTAGTTTTTTCGGAGAACATTTTGCATTTATCTTTCTTTTAAAAATAAATTTGTCCAGAGATTAAAAATAAATTTCTAGGGTACAATTTTATGACATGATTATTTTGATGATTTTAATAGTACCTATTCTAAACACAATCTTAATCTCTTATATTTTGACATGTTTGAATGTGTAGAGAGTTTGATGCATGCATGCTAAACTCTGGACAAGCCAAATCCGCACAACAATTGGACAAAGTTCGTGAAGATAGGTTCGCAGATTGGCTACGGAAGAAGGTATTATCCGATCATGATTGCGGCCCCTACATCCGAAAGGCTGCACTCATGCCACAAAAACAAGTGAAATGCTATGGTGGGTACCAAGTTAACGGTTTTCGATTTCACACGGAAGCATATGGGCAAAACAAGTCAACAAATAGTAGCGGTGTTTGTATTAAAGGGGAGTGGGATGGAAATGACACACCACAAGACTACTATGGACTTTTCCAAGAGGTAATTGAGCTAGATTATGATGGATTCAACAAGGTCGTTCTTTTTAAGTGTAATTGGTTCGACATAACAAATGGTGTAAGGGTGGACAACTAACATGGAATTGTGGAGGTTAAACATACTTCTCGTCTTAAAAATTATGAACCATTTATATTGGCACCTCAAGCAATCCAAGTTTTCTACCTTCCTTACGCATCGGATAAAGTTGAAAGGCAACAATGGTGGGTGGCAATGAAAACTAGCGCGAAGGGGAGGTTTCGTGCCGATGACGAAGTCGAAGCTAACCTAGAATTTTTCCAAGATGAAATGCCGGATCATGCAATCGAGGTTTCAAATGGTGAAGAATTTGATTGGGATGGTTTGGCCCCTCATGAAGGTGAGTTCGAGATAGTAGACGATGCAATGTCACAAGATGATGATGAGGATGAGGAAGAGGTCAACCAAATTGAACTATCAAGTGACGAAGAGTTAGAGATGGACCAAGATGAGGATGAATTTGGTTTCTAGGTCCTCGATGCTTCCAATCAAGAGTTTTAATATTGGTGAATCAAAAGTTATATGTGTGTTGTCACTGCTCTTGTACTATTATTTTTGTTTCTCCATTGTTTTGAAATGTTTGTTCTAAATGCAAGAATTTTAAGTTATTGGAGTATTAAATTCTTATATACTTCTATTATTCGTGATGTTTTGAATTTTAATTAAAAGCTTCATTGAAAATGAGATATCAAATAAACAGAATTGAATCTGTCTCCAGTGAATAAACTATTGCATGACTAATCTCATGCAAAAATTTGGAACTTTTAGTCCAAATTATTTACATGCGAATGATAGTGGATTATTTATAAGGACATTCAATAAAATATAACATAAACATGGGGTTAAGCAGTTGCATGGCCATGTTGTTAAGTAGTTGCATAGACCTTTAATTAAATATAATATTTACTAAGTTTTTAAGTAGTTGCATAGCCATGGAGTTGAGTTGTTGCATGGATCTCGAATTAATTATAATATCTGACCTTCAAAACCTATTTGCATGACTGAACATCACACAGTTGCATGGTTGCACTTAGACAATTGCATGCGATACCTGTTACATGGGGATTCGCATGCAATAAGATTAAAAAGTCAACAGACGTCATTTCTTTTGCATGAGCCGTCTCTACCATGCAACAAACTAGTGCTGGGCATGCAAAAAACGATTATTCGAGTAGTGTTTGTTATTTTATTTAGTGAGTACAGATATGAGTTGACTCAAATAATAAAATCTAATCAAGAAAGTTCGAACTCTAATATAATACTTTGATTTACCGGTAAAAGTTACTTAGTATATGTCAATTAAACTCTTTGTTTGTGATAAACAAATTAGGCTATAAACTGGCTAAAACTTATTTTGTTTACCGGTATATATATATAGGGCATGGCTAAATTGCTACCGGCAGCAATTTAGCGGAGGTGCTGCTGGAGCAATATCGTAATTTGTGATGTTCAAACAACAAATTCAAACCATTAGATGTTTAATCTATATTAAAATCGACTTGAATACCAAATTTTATATTTTTTTGAATTTTTTACTATTTATTAAGCTGGTTTGAAAATCACTGTTTTCAATGTCTTGAATTATTCTAAAACCACTGTTTTACTATTTATTAATGCCTTGAATTTATTAAATTCCCTTGTTGAACTTAAAATAAATTCATGCCTTGAATATAGTGCATTTCGTATTATATATATGTGGTTGCATATGAGGCTTCCTACAACATCTATTTTATTTCAGATCCAGATCGTATAATTTTCTTTTTCAATTTGAACCATTTGATTTACAAAAAAATTAAAATATATATTATCTCGATCTATTATGTCAATAAAAAATCATTTCTAAAGAAAATCATACATCGCAAAATAGTAGGATCATGCGATTCTGAACTTAAATATTAGCATATGCGGATTGTTAAATACATATTGTTTTGCTAATTGATTTTGATAAAATTTGATGTAAAGAACAACATGTTATCATGTTTTTAGAAGAAATTAATATTTGTAAATGTATGGATTTTTGGGCGACATTATACTTGTCTGTAGTGTATAATGTTTAAAAAAAATCTCATTTAAAATTCTATTGTAGATATTAAGTAGTTAGGTAATTTGACATTTAATTTTTACTTAAAATGAAATCTCATTTGATTTAAAAAAATAAGAGTTATCTAATTTAAAAGGACGGAAAATGTTGAAAGAATTTTGAAGTTTAGTCCAAATAAAAAAAAAATCTAAAAACTACAAGAATGTAACAGTATTCGTGAGGATAAAAAGTGACTTTCTGTAAGAGTATACCGACATAAAGCTGATTTTCTATTGGTGACGAATGTATCTGCGAAGATGTACATATACCGTCATACCAACTCACCCCCCTCCCCAAAAAAAATAATAATAATGAAAATTAAGTGGATCATATACTAGTATGATGTATGTACATTCACCTTATTAAAAATTTAGATGGTATATATCCAGATGATATATCCCCGAAGATTCTCCTTCCCTGGTAGAAGCTGAATATGTTAAATGCAAAGTGGTACCATAATAGGGACTGTGCACCGACAATGATACGCGAATATCACTGGCACATCTTTGTCCATTAAATTATCATCTCACTAATTTATCTCCTTGCGCTCTGGATCCTATGGTTGGTTCTACTTCTTCCAACTTGCAGCTCTTTTAAGTTGGCCTTCTTTTGCTGTCCTTGTATATTTAGTAGATTATTTTTATATAATTTTCCATAAGTTATAACATCTTAGACTATATTTTTATTTAATCATTTAATTATGATTTATCATCTGCATAAAATTAAAAACTTGTTTCCTTTTTCTTAAAATACACACACACACACGGTATCCCTTGTGGAAGCATGGCACATTTGATGGGTATTGGACCAAAATCAGTCTGAATAAATTTTGTTATACGAACTATTTTGCATAAATTCTGCTAACGGTAATATAGTAATAATTGTTATCTACTTCAAAATTAATCATATATATAGACTAAAAATTACGAATCCAAACTAATCTATTTTATGGTGATATATTAAATTTTTTTTTTCAAAAAAGACAGAAACCCATTTCATATTACTGAAATTGGATAATTACAAAAGTAGTCTTAGTGTGCCCTCCAAACAGGCAACACCTCAACTGAGAATAGATAGTATCAAGCTACAAAAACAAATAAATAGTTCATACAACAACCATAATAAAACTAGAGCTAAAGTCCAAAAATAGTTCATATTAACTAAAACTAAGCCACTCATGAGGGGGCTAAGGTAAACTAGATAGGTAGAGCAAAATTGTGAATCTTTCTTCATCTGCCATCAAGTGGCCTCGGAGCCCTCAGCAGGAGGCTTGTGCACTACCATGGATAGAGGCATGAACTGACTAAGTGGAATGACATCCTCAACGATAGGTAACCACTCTGCAACCGATTCTTTGGTCTTCTTCTTCAGCACACCTATCCATTACAAGCATAAAGATTTTATCAGCATAATCATTGCTCTAGCTATTTTAACTGGAGTATTATTAAAACACATTTCATTTCTATTTTTCCAAAGAGACCATATAACAACACTTAAAACAATTAGAAAACCTGTGCGATTCACAAAAGTAAGGGAGTAAGCAAACTGAATCAAACTATCCTAGTTGTGCCAAAGGTGCATTACCTCTTGATTTTTCCCTAACCAAAACCAAACCTGTTGAGCTAAATCACATTGTATGAATAAATGATATATTGTTTCAGGCTGACCACATATATGGCATCGAGTGTTACCTGTCCAACCTTTTTTAGTAAGATTCTCTTTGGTCAGAATTAGATTGTGGGTAACTAACCACATGAAGATCCTTATTTTAGGGGGTACTGGTAATTGCCACCAGACCATAGCATTAGTTGGTTGATACTCTCCAAAGTTTAGAATAGTATAAATTGAGTGAGTTGAGAACTTCCCTGAATTGTCCCATCTCCAATCTATCTTGTCGTAGGGCAAAGTGAAAGAAGTAGCACTAACAATGGCAAGTAATTCTAACAATTTTTTATAATCTACACCTATCAATTCGATTCTAAATTTCAAAATCTGCCCTTGAGTGTGTATAATATCAGCTAACGTTACTGTTTTATTAATACATTTAGAGAATAAAGAATAATATTTGATTGAGAGGGTGCAATTTTGGTACCACTGATCTAACCAAAACCTAATTTGAGTTTGTAAGTTAGGGGTATACGAAGAGCTCATTTCGCCAATATGACTCATTTTATTTAGAGAAGACCAGAAGGGAGAAAGATAAACTATGCGGTTTCGGACATATTTGTGTATAAGAAGGGTTTTCCAAAGGCCAATATATTCATTATTCTTAAGTTTCCACCACCACTTAAGTAAGAGCGAAATATTCATTTGTCTAAGATCTAGAATTCCTAACCCTCCAAAGTGTTTAGCTAACCAAGAGGTATACCAATCTAAAAGGATGTATTTTTTTTCTTTTGGAATTACCTTGCCGCATAAATCTTCTCCTAATTTTATCTATCAACTTAATAACAGTAATAGGAACTTTGTAAATTGAAAGAGCATATAGTGGAATAGCAGAAAGGATTGAATTCAACAGTGTAAGTCTACCTCCTATTGACAACATAGAACTTTTCCAAAGCTGCAATCTACTTTCTACTTTATCTATGAGGAAGGACCAATTAGAAATCTGCAATTTTTTATAATGTAATGGAAGCCCTAAATATTTCATTAGGAATACACCCCAGGAGCATCTAAACAATTGATTAAGATCGGACTTAGTATCTATATGTAAAGGAAACATCTCGATTTTGTCATAATTAACTTTTATTCCAGAAATGGATTCGAAGGCTAACATAGCCCACCATGCAGCTTCCACATTGTCTTCTTGAGCTGCCAAGAAAAGAATCGTGTCATCTGCATAGTGGTAGTTAGTAAGGGCCCTATTGTTTACACATTGAGGACCTAAACCTTGGATAACATTAGCAAGCCTACCCTTAGAAAATATTTTACTCAATGAATCTGCAGCTAGAATATACAAGAAAGGGGATCCATGATCCCCTTGCCTAACTCCCCATTTACAATAGAAATAAGGACTAAGATCCCCATTAATATTCAGACAAGATTGGGAGCTTTGAAGCCATTGAATGATCCATTGGATCCATCTACTACCAAAGTTCCTACCATGAAGTATTTCTAGTAGATATTCCCAAATTATCTTATCGTATGCTTTTTCAAAATCTATTTTAATAACTACACCAGATTGTTTTGTAGTATGGCAAGAATGTAAGATTTCTTAACTAAGAATCACGTTATCTAAGATATACCTATTCTTAATAAAGGCGGCTTGACTATGATCAATAAGTTTATCTATAACTATATCTAATCTAGTAGTAAGTAATTTAGAAAGTATCTTAAAGCTACAATTAACTAGACTAATTGGTCTAAATTTCTTAATATTATTGGCATCTTTTTCCTTTGGTATAAAGCAGATGCAGGACCTATTTATCATATGCAGATTTAACTTGTTTTCATAGAAAAAATGTACGAGAATCATAATATCATTTTTAACTACATTCCAAAAAAATTGATAGAATTTAAATGTGAATCCATCTGGGCCTGGTGCCCCATTTGGATCAGAAGCAAAAACCGCATTCTTAAGATCCTCTTTACTAAAAGGTTGTTCTAATTCCCATTGTTCTATGCTAGTGAGTTTATTCTGCTCATCCCAAAAGTTTGTATCCAAATGACCATATTTAAGACCAGAAGTTCCTAATAATTCTTTGTAGTAATCAACTATGTGATGCCTAATTTCTACCATATTATGATTAAGAGTATTATCTATCATTAAACTATTGATTTGATTTTTCTTAGATCTATGTGAAGCAATTTTATGAAAATATTTAGTGTTAGCATCACCCCTCTCCAACCATAATTGTTTAGATCTCAGTCGCCAGTGGTCCTCTTCTTCTTGTAATAATTCCTTTAATCTATTGTTACTTTGACTCCAAATTTCTTCTTCTTGAGAGGTGTAGTCTCTTTCCTCTTTTATTTTTTGGAGGTCATGTAATCTATTTTGAAGGAGGGATTTTTCTCTTTTTCGTTGGCCATAAAATTTTTTTGCCCACCCTTTTATTTTTCGTCTAAGTTTTTTCAACTTGTTTGACCAACTTTTAGCTATATCGAGTAACTTCAGAGGTGTTTCTATCCACCAATTAGTGACCAGATTTACAAACTCCTCTTGTTCAATCCAGAGAGGATCAAAACAAAAAATTGGAGGGGGTGGAGGATTTAAAGAATTAGTATGAATTAAAAGAGGGCAATGATTAGAACCAGTGCTACTTAAATCAGAAATTGAGTAAGAAGGATACAATCGTTCCCACTAAGATGTCACTAATACTCTATCTAATAATGCAAACCGAGTCCCACTAGACTAAGTATACTTCCTAGAGTTAAGTTTCAATTATACCAAATGATGATCATTAATGAAATTATTAAAAGCTCTACTAAGATTCATATCAAAATTCTGACCTGATTTCTCCTCTTTTTTCCTAATTGCATTAAAGTCTCCACATAAAAGCCAAACATCTATTGTATGATCTCTAATTAATCTAAGTTCATCCCAAAATTCATGTTTATATTGTCTTAAAACTGGACCATAGACAACAGTGCATTGCCAAGTAACATTATCTAGTTTATTTTCTAAAACTAAATTAACACTAAATCTATGTAATGAGTGAGAAATTTCCTTAATTTTATTGCTATCCCATCCCACTAATATACCCCCAGACCGTCCTATAGAAGGTAGCCAAACCCATTTATCTAATCTACTAGAAATTTCATTTAGACATCTACTACTAAAATCTACTTTTTTAGTTTCTTGTATTGCTACTAAATCTGGTTTATGTTCTAATATCAAGTCTTTTAGGATATGTCTAGTTCTACTGGAGTTAAGCCCCCCTACAATTCCAATTAAGGACATTCACAAGAAACTATTTGAAATCTATCAGGATGAGGATCCTGTTGAGTATGCATTTGTATGCTAAGATGATCTAAACTAAGTGTTACTGATGGTTGAGTTGAGCAACTAGGTTGAGAGAGAACATTCTTAATCGTTATCTCAAATTGATTTCTAGACATCTGTTGAATACTCTCAATAATGGTGTAGTTATCCTCTAAAGAGTGCCCTAAATTAATCTGATATACTTTAAACAATTGAATGATTTGATCTACAGTTAGTCTAGAATATGGAAATCGATCTATAAGAGCCATACTTGAGGTATTGCTCCTTGCTCCTTACTTCCTTTTCTGAGCCTTCTGCATGACTGTCCCTTGATCTGCCTGAGCTTGCATCCTAAGACTCCTTCTGAGATCCTGACCTACTGTGCTATCCCTCACGTCAGGAGTATGAAGTATTGGTGGAGCATCAGGTTCTGTATGTGAGACAGAGATGGGCTTCTCCGGAGGTGATCCAGGTGCTTGGTTAGTGCTCCTGAGCCTAGAGCTAATGCCCATCTCCTGACTAGACAAGGTTTGAGACCGTGCAACTTGACCAGAAGTGGAGCCCTGTTTCTTCATCAGAACAGGTTTAGGAGAAATTTTCCTCACAGTAGATTTCTGTTTGTTTATGGCTGGTCTGTTCATCTGCACTATCATACTCAACGGTAGGAAGAAGAGGAAAATTCTCATTTTTAGTAGTCAGAAAAACAGCTTTACCCTCAACGTCACCATGGGAGCAAGGAGGTAAAGTAATGTAGAATGGGAAAGGTACAGCGGGGAACCCTGGGATGGCTGGAAATTCCAGTATTGGTAATGTACTATCAGTCGATTCATCCATCGGTACCGTATTATCCTTCTCCACAATCACATTCTCAATAGCCATAGCCCGATTTGTATTTCTAAAAACCAGGGTATTGCCATTCATTACGAATCCTCCCTCCCCAGCAAGTGGATGATCAAGACCAGTTCGAGGTGCTTCTGGAGCTGAGGTTTGCCCAAATTCTGTACCGTTCGAGAGAGGTCAGCCCCCGTTTCTAGCAACCCAGGAGTGCAACCCTTTGGATTTTACTGATTCTATCTCAAACTCTATTACATGCATTCAACGTTTACCATCCGCATTTCTAAAAGGCATAAGGTGTGTAGCCAGAATCAGGTTGCGATCACACACTTCCAATTTCACCCTGACAAACCTAACATCAAACCCGCTATGTGTACCAGCATCTATCTCTAACACATAAGCCCCCCATGGCTGAAACAATTTCTCATACTCCCCTTGTTCATTCAGAAAAATGGGGTATCCATACACCCTTACCTAGATTTGTTCGAGAGGAATACCTTCATGAAAGTCCCGTTCTCAAGCTACAATGGGAAATTGTACTCTGTCTAATATGACGAAGCCGATCGACTCCATCGATTGCAGCCATCCAGGAGTAGGAGCTTGAATTAGGTACTTGTAGTCATCGAACACCGAAGCAATCCATCTGTGATTCGCATGAGGAAAGTGCGCTTGAAGTTTTCTTTCAATATGATCAGGACCCCAAGCCGCTATGTCATCGAGGACGAAGCTCTAGAGCAGTCGCGCCTCAACCGCTTGCAATCAGGGTGTTGCTTCGAACTGGACGACCGGAGTCCGATATGCCATTATCAGAGTAGATCTTGATAGGTTACCAGAGCGGAAACGGCTTAGCGGAGAAGGTTTTGGTCTAGATCTAGGGTTATCAAACTGGCGATGCGATGCCTTAGAGTTAAATGATGGAATGGAGGTCTGTTTGCACTGAGTGGCTTTATGACCATAACCATTACACAAAAAACAAAGCTGAGCGTTTCTACATTCTTTGATGAAATGGCCTGGGCACCCGCACTTGAGACACCATGGATTTTTGAGTGTCGATCGGGTTTTGAGATTTGTGATCCTCCGTGCTATGATTTGTGCTTTCGATCTCTTGAATTGAGATCGATGTGTTTCAGCACTGCTTCTACTGTTGGAGGAGATTCGTGTTCGCCAATTGACTCCATTAGCCTTAGTCACAGGCGCACCATTATGTATATTAACAACAAATTTTAGATTAGCAACAAATTTAGTAGAAACTAAGTGTAATTGTCGTAATCTAGAGAGAGAGACGAGTGTCATAATCACTCGATTATTCCTTTTTGCCCCTTTTTTTATGATTCGCCTTAAAAATCGCCGAGAGAGAGAGAGAGACGAGTGATATATTTAAATTATTTTTAGTTGTAAGTCAAACGGTCAAATTAAGAATAATAAAAAATAAAAGTAAAATTAACATAAAAAAGTTTTTACATTCAACCACTTAATTTGATACTAATAAATTAAAAAATAACAAATTTTATATGTACACACCACTTATATAATAAATCAGTTTGTAGTTTGAGTTTGTCATTTATATCCAATTAAGTTATAATATTTGTAGTATTTATATTGAAATATCACGATAGCTAAACTCATTTTATATTTTCTGATTGAGAAAAATAAAAATAAAGCATACGATCAATTGTTGAGTGCAGCTATTATATATATTTTTTTTCTATTCAAATAGCCGGAACTAGAAAGCTATATCTTAGACAAAGAGAGCAATATTTAGGGATTTAAATACACAAAACAGATAACCAAGTAAAGTAATTAAGCAATATAATGAATTTAGTCTATTTCTTAATACTCTAGTTTATTTCTTGATCAATTATTTTAATTACTTCAATTTATTTTTTAATATCTCAGTTTATATCTTAATACTCCGATTTATTTCTTAATATATTTTGGTTTATTATAAATCAATTGATTTAAATAAAATAATTAATATATTTTAGTTTGAACCAAAACAAACTGAAATAAAATTTTGGTTTAGTTCAATTGATTGCAATGCTAAATCAGGTCAGTTCAATTTTATTGTTGAAACTGAATTGTAACTTTAGTTTGCCTAGTCAATCGAACCGAACCGATGAACACCCCTAGTTGCTTCTATCAATTAGCATTGTGTAGTACCTATATTTGTAAAGATGCTCTTCTAAAAATTGAATGCTTCACATATGGCCACAATAGTCTAAGAATTAGAGTACTTTTTCCTTAGAAACAAACTAATTTGATCCGTTTGATCAGACTATCTAATGGTTCAGTTATCCTTATCCAGTTCCAAGGTACGGACCTCAGTAGGTCCCACCGCAAATAAATTCATGAAAATTTGTTGATTTCCGCGGTGTGTACATTACTAATGAGCAATGAGTAATGACGCAGGTTTATCAACGATTATTGTAGAATAACTTGCTACGCACAAATCTATATCCAAAATGTGGTACTGTGATTTGGTCTCGTACGTATTTACTTGTAGTTAAGTAATGTATATCGAATGGATTATGCGTTTATTTTTTATTATTTATTATGTGCTTATTTTTTTACCGTTTAACTTTTTACTAAATTAGTTCAAAAATTTATATATTTTATATTTAAACACATCACTCGATTGTAAAGTAAGTCGATAGATTTTTAAATTAAGCTTACAGAAGAGATTGGCGAGCTTAGGAGCACCCTAGTTCTACTCTATCTTTTCTTTATTCTGATTTTGTAGCACGTGTGCCAGCTCATTGATATGTATTGTATGTACAATAAACTAATTATAGGGCCATGTCAATTGGCAGGCTCTGCTAAATGAATTGGTGATTTGGATATTTTTAGAATTCTGATTGAGGATGTTTTGGTTTTTATTTTTATTTTTTATTATCAGTCATCCTTATTATTTTAGTTTTATTGAGTCGTTAATACATGCCGTAGAGCAGAGGCAATATAATTGCAATGGTCCAGGACTCCAGGTACAGAGACCTGGCAGAATTGCATGAAACAAATTAAGCAGAGACGCAAAAAGGCACAATGTCTGCGGCTTTTTACTTAGCTGTTTGATATATATCTCCATATGCTGCCTTCATATATAGTTCATATACCTCTAAATTTGCATCGGTTACATGTGATACTAGGAATAATATAAATGGACCCCAGATGTTGTGGTGTACACGTACTGTATTGTTTTGTCATTTCTTGTCCATTTACAAGTCCATATAGGTATCATGGGATGCCTGCCTGACAATTAGCTAGTTTGTTGTTTTAGTCTTTTTACCGTAAAGAATAGTTAAAGAGCTCTATTTACAACAGAAGAAAATAACAAATATTCAACAATCATCTAAACTATTTTTTTTTTTAGTAAAAATTAAAAATCAAGCTACCCAACTGTTTAATATTCTTATTATTACAATAAAATAAAAATTCATATGAATTTCGAATCTATAACCTCCTACGCACGTAGAGCCGGCATTTTTATTTATACCCTTTAAAAAAAACAAAAAAACAAAACACTATGATTTTGAAAGAATTCCACATCTACCTAGGCCGCCAAAACAATATGCAGTCTCATTCTTGGGAAGGCACAGATTAGCTCGGTAACTCCCCCCCCCCCCCCCCCCCCCCCCCCCCCCCCCCCCCCACCCCATAAAAGAGGCCGCAGATTGGTACTTTATAGTCTTTGATGAAATTAAAATTACATTAAAAAAAAGCAGTATGCATGCCAGCATACATTTTACTTTATCTTGCAATTGAAGTCATCAGCTATATTGTTTCTGTTAGTGCAATATAACAGAGAATTAAACAACATTTTTTTTTTTTCTGTTCTCCTAATATACAATCTAGAAAATTTTAAAAACATATACAAACTCTATATTTCTAGACTCTTTGGCCTGCATAGAATTGAACAAACAAAATGAATATAAAATTAATACAAGTTATACACATATATTTCTTCTGATTGTATAACTAATATAAAAATCTTTTTGCTTTTACAAGTATACAAACTTCAACAATAAAAAAAAGCTAAATTGAAACATATATATTTGTTCTGCGATCTTGAATTGATAATTAAAACTTGGAAAAGGTACCTTTTTATATTTCTAGAATTTTGAGACCAAAAAGAGTTGAATGGCTATGTGGATACCATATTCTTTTCTTGGCCCAATCCATTTTAGATTGGAAAATAAAATTGTATATATATCACATCTAGTTTTTCATACCGCACAATCAAATATCCAGTAACATAGTTTTTTCCTTTAATTTTGTCAATCATCAGGATTACAAAAAAAAAAAAAATCTAGAAAAGTTTTTTCCTCTCCCAATAGAAATGGAAACGTGAAATCAAAATATTTTATTATATATATATCATTATTTTTCCACTTTACAATCCATATATATAATTTAATTAAGAACAAATATTAATTTGTACAAGTCTTTTTTTTAAAAAAACTTTTAACTTTGAATCATTGTCAAACTCAAATGATGAAGTCAAGCTATTCATCTTGTTCTCTATATTAATATGTGCTTGGAGACCAAATTTTACATTTTTCTGAATTGTTTTACTATTTATTAAGTATTTTACAAAATTGTTGATCCAACGGTGACTTAACAAAACAATAAAATCAGCAGCCACCGTACGTTGGATCAACAATTTTGTAAAATACTTAATAAATAGTAAAACAATTCAGAAAAATGTAAAATTTGACCTCCAAGCACATATTAATATGAAGAACAAGATGAACAGTTCAGATTGACCGTTTGGATTTTGAATAATCGAATTTGGACCGGTAGCACTTCGGTCCATATGTTACCGAAAGCATATTAGTCACACTCTATATATATATAAGGTGATGGCGAGATTTCAGTTGACGCGTGCTAGTACGTTCGTAGGGAGTCTTTTGTCTAACAACGTAGGACTTCTTTACAATTATTGACAAAAAATAAGGTCTTTTCAGCTAATTAATTAAAATTTATCAGCAACTATTGTTCTGAAAACTTATAATTTTCGTTGGCTAAAAATAACTTACAGTATATATATATTGATCACATTTTATAATTTCACAGAATTTTTATCTTGTGTTTCATGCAAAAATATTGTCCCTTATCTCACACATATAAATCAAGAACAAATTCTAGAAGGGGTAACCGGAAAATTGAGATATATAGGGGCCTCGATAAATAAGTGTTCAGTAATTTTATGATGGGGAGCTAATAGTATTTTTTTTTGTTTAAATTAATTTTTTAAAGAACAAAACTGAAAATTTTCAGTTTATAGAAGATGCACCATTTCTCCTCTATCTACTTCCACCCCCTAGCCTTGAATCCTACAAGTATATTGTAATGCGAACTCTCTTCAATATCTCATGTTATTTAGCTCCAGAGGTGCATTAATAACACTATGTTGTGTAATGCACTTCATCTAATTAAAATGTCTAATAAAACTACAAGAATAAGACAGTATCGAAGAGATTTATTTCCTGAAGGAAGCCCCCATTGCCTGAGAGAATTAAACCGACTTGTTGTTGGCACCCAGTGCAAAGGCATGATTGGCATAACCGATCATGTTTTAAATAGGTGCAAGGGTAAAAAAAATATTGTTGTCGAGAGTACACCGACAATAATGTGCTATTTCTGAGCATATCAGTATTACCGATAATAGTATTCACGATTGGAGTACCAGCAAATTAAGTGGAAAATTATAAAATTGTTGATGGGACAAAATCTGCACAAAATAATCCACATATTGGATATGACACCATAAACAGAAAGAATATAAACGTTTCAAGGAGTTTCCACACTTGGATATGACAACATAAACTGAAAATAACGTTATGCAAGGACTCTGTTGAAATTTTAAACATCCAGCTAGGAGGTGCCTTTCACATTCTTACACATTTCATTAATCAAACAGTAAATGTAATAGAATTTGTTCAAAAAAACAATGTAATAGAATTAATTTGTAATCTTGACGGTCATGTTCAGCAACGAAGATTAGAGTGTTGCAGCTTAAGAGTTTAAGCTGTGCTAAGGAGGAGATGTTCGGCTAACAAAGGCTTAAGAGTAATGAAGCTTAAGTGTATAAAGATGTTAAAGAAATGCTCTAAGGAGGTATTTTTTTTTAAGCCTATGTTTTTTTTGGCTTAAGAATTTGCTTTAAGGAAGCTTAAGAAAGGTGTTCTAAGCTTGCCTAAGGAATTGTTGTTTGGCTAGCTTAAGCAACTAAGAAAGCTAAAGCCACTCTAAGGAGGCTAAAGCCTTGTTGCCGAACATGACCGACAGGACCATGCATCCAGAAAATTTAAAGCCTTCAATTGTCCTCTCTCTCTCTTTCTCCTTTCTCTCTGGTAATACAATTATTGAATTATACAAAGACCATAATATGCCACATATGTAAGGACCATTACAGCTCAATACTCTGTCCACTTCCTCATTGTCCAAATCTCAACAGCTATTCTCGTGATATCTTGCATGGCCACACACCACCACACAATCCCTATAATATCACATCTAATCCTACATTCTCTATATAAGGCGTTATCATTCTAATTAATTATACCATCTTTTAGAGACCAAAATATAGCATACAACATGCATTCTATCGTCCTCCTATCCCTCCTCGTGCTCTCCTACAGTGCCTCTGCACTGCAGGATGACTTCTGTGTCGCAGACCTGACGGGTGCTGACACACCGTCTGGTTATGTATGCAAGAAGGTTGCTGATGTAACAGTAGATGACTTTGTGTATAGTGGCCTCGGTGTTCCTGGAAACACAACGAACCTTATCAAGGCTGCTGTTACACCGGCCTTTGTTGGACAACTTCCCGGTACCAATGGGCTAGGGATATCAGCTGCCAGGCTAGACCTTGCACCAGATGGTGTTGTACCACTTCACACACACCCTGGCGGTTCAGAGCTTCTCATTGTTGTCCAAGGAAGTATATGTGCCGGGTTTATCTCCAGTAGCGCTAATGCAGTATACACAAAGACACTTAAGAAGGGAGACACCATGCTTTTTCCACAAGGACTCCTCCATTTTCAGGTAAAATTTATATGATTTTTGATATCTACCGGGTGGAATGTGTGTGTGTGTGTGTGTGTGTGTGCTGAACTTTAATTTTTATCATGGAGTCAAAAACTCAAAATGGTTTTGTTAATTTATTTATTGAAAAGCAGGACATGCACGCGATGAGTGCAACTTTCCAACTGATAATTGACAATTATTTTCACCTATTATAGCTTCAACATGAATTAAACATTGTAAGTTATGTGCAGATAAATGCAGGAGGTTCAAATGCGGTTGCTTTCGTTAGCTTCAGCAGCCCGAACCCCGGTCTCCAGATTACTGCTTTTGCACTGTTTGCAAACAGTCTTCCATCAGCCCTTGTTGAGAAGGTTACCTTCCTCGACGATTATGAGGTGAAGAAGCTCAAGGGTGTACTTGGAGGAACAAATTAATCATTTCTTGAGTTCTATTTAATGAATTAAATCTCTCTTTCAGACCATTTTTGTGGTTCGTAATTTGTGCATGTCATAAATTTATTGTCAAGCTTTGTTGAAGTTTCTTGTTATGATAAGATCCTGTGAATTACAAGAACTAATCAGTCCTTTATTTATATTCAATTTGCAATAACTTATAATAGTTCGTTCCTTTAATAAAACATATCTTCTATTTACCAGAGAATTTAAGTGTTGCGTACGAAAAACTGAAAAAGTGACCAACTTCGTAGCAGTTAAAAGTAACAATGCACTAAACACGATTACTTAATTATATATATACATATAGAGTTTGATTGACACTATGTAAAATTAATTTTTTTTTTTACATTTAGACTCATTATTTATAAGATAGGCAAGTTTCAACAGTTTAGATTAGTCATTTAAAGCCAATTCGATGAGTTTTAGACTTGAGTTCACCTATAGAGTTGGTGAACTTAAGAACACTTTAGTGGAGGGATCCAATTACAGAATTTTATGGTAACACATTTTGACACCATAATTTTATAAGTCATTTTTGCGATTTCAAAATTCAAATAGTTGATCCAAACCATTTAAAGTGATGTCCATATTAAAATGTGCTTGGAGAATAAATTTTATATTTTTTTAAATTTATTACTATTTATTTAGAATTTTTTAAATTTGCTGTTTTTTAATGATCCAAAATTATCTGAAAACAACAATTATATACACATCTTAATAAATACTAAAAAAATTAAAAAAATGTAAAATTTGGTCTCCAAGTACTAATATGGAGATCATGTTGAACTGTTCAGATTGTCTGTTTTGATTTTAAAATTGAAAAAATAACTTAAAAAATACAGTGTCAGGATGTGCTATCATAAAATAGTATAATTAAACCCCTCCTTTCTCTCTCTATATATATATATGTTTGCAGCTGGCCAGGACAATACCTTCTCCGAGTAAAAAAAAAATGGAGAACAATGAATAATATTAGAAGTTTAAACCATACTTCCATAGCACATATAAAAATACTAATTTCTTTCAAGTGCCAGGCTCGATGTAAACGATTTGGTTTTATGTATATATTTCTGGCAAGGTGCCGACGCTTTATCTTAAAAACATTTAGGCCCTGTTCATGTATAGGAATGGATGTAGGAATGGGATTGAAAAGTTTTTTAATTGATTTTTACTGTTTATGTGAGAAAAAAAAATTCAGTCTAACTGAAATATTTTTTTTCTCCACATAAACAGTAAAATCTCCCCCACAACAATTCGGGGTTTATGGATTTCTGGCCACTTACATGAAGCATGCCTAGTTGGTCATAGCAAGCCCAAACACAAACAGTAATTGGGCCCAGTTAGTCCCATTTCATAGATATGCGGCTGCAAGGGAAAAAGAGTACATTTGAACATGAAAGTATTATATGTAAAATTTTAAGGCCACGAAAATAATATTTATTAATATGTAAAAATACTGTGATTGAAAGGGTTCATTAGAAAGAATGGACAACGAGATTTATATGCACCATTTGGAATATCTGGAAAAATAGTAACTCTATCATTTTCAGAGAGCACAGGCTTGAAGCAAAATTTCTAGCTTTCAGAATTGTAGAAGAAATGCGACTCTGGTTAGATAATTGCTAATTACAAGCACGGTTGGTAGTAGTTTAGATTGCATGTTATTTTGAGGTATGTTGTAAGAGTGCTTGATTAATTGGACTACGTAGATGAATGTGCAGGACCACTACTATAAAAAATATTGTAGGGGCACAGAAAGTTGCACAGCTAGGTAAGCTAACTGTACGGACATGTTTTAAACGAAGGAATACTTCTGCATGGATTTAGTGCTCTAGTTCTCCAAACGACCATGAGCAGGGCACCGAACTCAGGGCATTCATTGAACATCTCTCTACATTTCTCTTGATTCACCCTTGTGACGGACCTAAGTTCATGATCAGTCTATTGGGGTTTTATTATTTGATTGTGGAGACGTTTAACTTTCAATGGTTACAAGCCTCCGCCGTTAATTACATCAGAAAGACATTTCAAATCAAACTAAATATCTCATTCATTTCAGAATTTGTACCTATTGGTTGTGAACTGAGTAATGGAGTTAAAAGGGCTCATGTATTGTCATCTTTGGTCGTGTGGTTGGTATTCGTTTATTCTTGGTCATCTATGTTGTCATGTGTATGTCTATATTGCATGTGACTATATGGATCTATGTTCCTATATGAGATATGTAATGTCTTTTGAGAATTTTACAATTTATCTATAAAATTTTAATGAGAAGGATAGTTTGGTCATTTCAGGTCATGGCCGAAACTTGGACACATCTGGGATTTCATCTAAAATAATAGAGAATTTAATTTGGAGTTATTTGAAACTGGTTTGAATCAATTCGAACTTAAAATAAATAAGTTATGAACTAAAAGGACCTGTTTGCGAAGATTTTAATATTCCCCACGGACTTATTTGTAGTTATTAAAGGGACTTGGATATGTAATATGGGTTTCTGTTAGAGTTTAACATGCAATTTGGGCTTTCAATGGCATATTTATAAGAGTTTTATACAGTACAGGAACTAAGCATAAATTTTTACAGACTGAATTTTAAATATGACTTGTCAGAAGGGTTTTTTTGTAAAAGAAACTTCATTTGGTTCCATCTGGACTTAAAGGTTAGTGCTGGGACATTAGGATTCGGGCTTGGGCCTTTGACATATGTATAGTTGTATACAAGTTAGGCTGTTTGCCATTGGGTTCTGAGATTGGCATTGAGTTTGATTTGCTCAGAGAGCTTGAGATTGGGCTTTTCCGGCCTTAACAAGCGCACTGGGCCTTCGATAGGTGTGTACAGGTCAGGATTTCATCACATGGGCTTTGAGATTCGTAGTAGATCACTTAGTTAATCAGAAGAGTGACAAATGGGGTCTACATGTCAGAACCCGTTGGATTTAATTTAAATATGGTTCATTGGATCAAATGTGTGCATCAATAATTGTGCAAACCCGATAAGGATTGGAGTGAGCTCTCACAAGGCTCTGACAAGGTTGGTTCTAGCCGACTCTGGTCACAGCAACGACAACCAAGGGCATGGCTATGATCGTGAAAGTGTCAGGAGTCCAACGGTAGTGTTGTTGGCCGTCGGTGGTCACTGGAGGCGGCAATATCGGCATGAACAGTGCCCATGGGTACCATTGAGCATTACCTCGATTTTGATCGATTTAGCTGCGGTTTTCTTCTGGAATTTAATCATTTGGGCTTAAATAAAGTCATAGAAGATGTTAAAGGAATCGATTTGAAATTTAAATTAAGATTTAGACATAATTTATGGATCTCAGATACTGGCAAGGTGTTAACTTGGTATCGATGACCGGTACAGAAGATCTGTAACTGGTTCGAGGGTTCAAAGATCTTGTTTTGACTATTTTGAAAGAGTTTGAGTACAACAGGTGTTTTAGTTCTGCATGAACCGAGTTTTGAATCAAAGTGACATGAGGGCTACATATTTTAAGATATTTTCAATTTAATTTCTCATAGAATTTGCACACAATGGTGTAGTTTCTTTTCATGAAATCAAAGATGTGTATATCAGAGGCTTGCATGCCAAATTTTACAATTTTTGGACAATTCATTCCTATATCTAAGATTTTTGTTATAAAGTCTGAACTTTAGAAATTCATAAGAAATTATAGAAAAATTCTAAAAATATAAAATTTGAGTATATTTTATGTTTTTTTTAATCCTCTATCTGACTGTTTAAACTATTTTACACTTTAATCCTCCTCTTTGTCAGAAATTTCTGTTTTGTCAGCAGGGGTCAAATCAGCCTTTTTGAAGGCATTGCTTGTACCAGTGGTATATGTATCACTGATGGCTGCCGAGTTCAAGTCAAATATTGCATAATTAATAATTCTCAAATGTTTCAATCATGATTAAAAGGCTGGTTAGGATCAGAACCATGTTTAAGGGTTTGAAAACCACTGTGACAGTACCAATATGCATGAGAATCAAGTCAAAACATCAAGATTCAACATTCAACATTCTTAAAGCATTTCAAGGGACTGTCAAAACCAAGATTTATGCAAAAAGGTCCCTGGTTTATGCAAAATATCATTTTTTATTATCTTTTCACTTGATTAAAGGACAAATCATCAAGGCTTGTCATAGGGAATGAAGTGCAAATGACATGAAGTAGTCATAGCTACTGTCTTTTTGCATTCATGCCCTCTGCCTCTCACTTATTTGCAATTAAGTCGCTCAAGAATAGTAAAAATTTGAAATTTTGGCAGCATGCCTTTACCATTCTTGAAAATCTCTTCTCACAAATAGGTCCTTTAGGTTGAGGGACTGTAGAGGATACCGTAAGGCTCAACTGCTACACTCCCTTGTGTGTTTTATATTTTATTTTGTCACTTTAATCCCTTATGCCAAATCTTTTAATCAAAAGAACAAGAAAATCAGATGTGGGAGGATATCGTAAGACTCAACTACTCCACATCTTCATAACTTATTATTTTTGTTAAAAGATCTAAGGGAGACAGTAAGAAAGAAAAGAAAAGATAATTAAAAAAAAAATGAATAAAAGAAAGTTTTGAATATGTGTATACATACACATTTTCAGATTTTTTTTCTTATAAAAGAATATATATTTAAGTGCAAAGATCAACTAAGAACATATTTATACATGTAATACATATATTTTGTTTTAAAAAAAAGGCATCTCATAAGGTTATCAAGCATCATGCTCAGCTATTAGGCTCTAGAAACATCATGATACTGTCACTTTCTTTACTTGAAAATTCTAATTTAAGGAAAGAAAAAGAAATAGTTAAGGAAGCATGAAAACAGTAGCAAAAGCAATCAAGAAAGCTTATGAAACATGAATCTTATTCAAAAGCATTGCTCACCATGGGAGCTTACACATAACTTAGCCCCTCAGGACTACATTTTATCTATGTTATTACCTATCAAAGGTTACTGCTGAGAAGGAAGAAGAAGCAAGTTTCTTTGCTTTGAAACTATGAGAAAAAAACGAAGCTTATGTGCTATTTGATTGTATATCTATCCTATCCTCTTTGTTGCCTCTTTTTTTGTATTAGCTATGGGTGCCTTTTTATAGGCTATGAGCATGGGTTAGGATTTCCATTAGCTGAGGTGTCTCCATCTCACACCACAACTGTTTGATCAATGGCACAGCTTGGTTTGATTTGATTCAGCTTCTGACTTGGCAAGGAGGCATCCAATTATGTCCTGGCATGTCACCAATCCTTGGTTATCTGATTTCTAACCTTTAGATCATGCCCTGGCATTGAAGGGAGTATCATGGCCCTTGATTTACTGACTTGTAGGAGGAGAGGCTTGATATGCATGCTCCTGACCTCTTGGAGGGAATATCTCATCTTTGTCTTCATGTGTGCAGTGCAGGATACGTATATGGGGGACCAGCTAGCACAGAACAGTATGTCTGTATTGCACCCGAGCTATACAAAGGCTTAACATGGGCCTTGCATGATTTTTATGCTCAAGGGCCTAAGTAAGTGACAGAGGGTATCGCATAACATCCCTTTTCATGTTCCTAAGCACAATTTATCATTTAGCTGACGAATTAAGTCCTTTTCGATTATGTCACTACTGGAAGCATGTCTCCTTTACGGGTTGGCTCAATTACTCCTTCCTTTGTCAAATTGACAAGCTCAATAGCATCGCCTATTCATATTCGATTAACTGACTGAGCCTTGAGCCCCAATTTGGTAGAGAGCTCAAGTTCTGCTTCCAACCTTTCCTCCTTCTCAGTCGAACTGAAATCTTTAGAGAAGGAATCGATTGCCGAGACTTGGGTGAAGGGGAAGAGAATAGAACGTTTCATCAGTTTGAGGTGAGAAATCAGCCTGAACCCTTACCATTTCCATGAATTTTCGTCTCAAAACTCGATTTAGAGCGCGAGTCAGAGGTAGGGGACGAAGTCAGGCTATGGACCCCACTCGTCAGTCTCAGCACTGTTCTTTGTTTATTTTAATTTGTCTCGATTGCACTTGGTTGTTCGATGAACTGAGTAATAGGCAAAGACATGGCATATTATACATTTCTGTATAATAGGCAACAACGTTATAAAATTATACACTAAATTATAAATCACATTGTCCACATACATCTATTGTATTATACAAAAATCTGCATATATAAGTCCGTATAAAAATTCATATTGAGTAATAGGCAACAACATTATAAATAATTTATGTACACTAAATTATACAAAATTATACAAATCTATATTAAGGATTACAAAATTTAAATTGAAACCACCTTACCCACATACATCTGACATCATTAATCTGCTCCTTAGTGTAACACTTTTGCTTTGGTCCATACTACAATTATAATTTGATATTAGTTAGTAACAATAAAAGTAGAAGATTGCAATTCATGCAACATATATATATATATATATATATAGAGGAGGGCTCAAATGCCCCAATAATTATGCCCCAGTTTTCTCCCAAAATCTCAACGGCACATCTAATTTTAGATGAGAGGTTCAGATTGTCTCTGTCTGTGACTTTTCGTTTCCAAATTAGACGCGCGCTTCATCCGATTAGGTCTCTCCGGTTCTCTTTTTGGGCAGTCGGTCTCCAGTTCTTACCAAAAATGGCTGATCGCGTCTCTTCGTCTCTTCCGACAGATACAGTCGCGAGCGCTCTCTCTCCTCTTGCCAGCGAATGTGAATTCGCTAATTCTACTTTGCAATCGGTCATGGATGAAGTCAAGTCTTCACCGCCAAAATCTCAATGCTTGACTTCACCGCCAAAATCACAAAGAATTGAGGTAATCTAATTTTTAAATTGAGCAATAACCATCTAACTTAGTAACAATTTATCTTACAACAAATGGTCAATAGGGACATCAAAAGCATGGCACATGGAATTTAACTTGATCAAACTCGCCATGTTTTTTTCTTACATGAAATTTTAAATCAAAGCAGGAAAAAATAAGTTTCAGATATGAACTTACAAAACATAAAACTTATAAAAGCATTTATATAGTTATGAGTCCTCACTAAAAATTATATCTTTGAAAACTTACAAAACAGAAAGCATTAAATTGATATGAGTTCTCACTAAAATAATTATTGTATTAGGATGATGGTTCTACAGATGATGAGGTGGAGACGTATATTTCTGGTGATGACAATACGAATAAGAACGGTTCTCCATTCAAGAAGTTTGTTAATGATTTTGTCCCAAGGAAAGGTATGGAGTTTGCGACACTTGAAGAGTTTGAAAGATTCTATTATAATTTTGCCATCTCGGAGGGATATACAGTACGGGTAAAGAGAACTATTAACTTTCCACATACAAATAGAATTCGCTATCGGCAATATCTGTGCTCTTGTGCCGGATTCTGTGAAGAGAAACAAGAAAAGGATGAACTTAATTTGGATCAAGAAAAGGTGGGTAGAAGAACTTTAACTCGTAGAACTGGTTGTCCGGTAAACATAAGTGTGTCGAACAAAAATGGTGCATGGAAGGTGGGAAACATTAACAAGGAGCACAACCATCTTTTAGTTAGTCCGAGTAGTCGGATCCACTTAAAACAACGAGGAGGGATGCCATCTGTGGCAAAAAAACTAGTGGAGAAGTTTAGTGAAACAGACCTTCCTATTGGTAGAGTGCCAGATATTGTTAATTGTGATGCCAGTGTAAATGTTTCTCAAAAAGATTGTTGGAATCATAGAAGAAATCTTAGGAGGAAGGATTTGGATAGTGGAGATGCAAGAGCTGTTTTGCAATATTGTATTGAGAAAAAGGCACAAGATCCAAATTTCTTTTTTGAAATCCAAACTGATGAAGAGGATAGGATGGTAAATTTTTTTTGGATAGATTCGACCGCTCGTCAATACTATGAGCGGTTTGGAGATGTTTTGGTTTTTGATACAACTTATAAAACTAACAAATATTGTTTGCCTCTAGGAAATTTTGTTGGTGTCAATAATCATTCTCAATCCATCATGTTTGGTTTTGCTTTATTGCAAAATGAGCAAGAAGAAACATTTGTGTGGTTGTTTGAGACTTGGCTACAAGCATTGGGTGGTAAGTTACCGGTATCAATTCTCACGGATCAAGATCGTGCTATCCAAAATGCAATTAAAAGGGTTTTTCCAACTGTTTCCCATAGATTTTGCCTTTGGCACATCATGAAGAAATTTCCTGAAAAATATGGAACCATTTATAAGGAGAACTCACCATTTTGCCGAGATTTGAAGAACTGTTTGTACAATTCAATCACCACCGAGCAATTTGATAGTGAATGGAAGACAATTATGAAAGACTACAACCTTATAGAGGATGAGTGGTTGATTAATTTGTTTGAAATTCGGCAATCATGGGTTCCTGTATATAACCGCACCATATTTTATGCTGGTATGAACACTACCCAAAGATGTGAAAGCATACACTCTTTTTTTGATGCATTCCTTAACAAAGGCACCACCTTGAGAGAATTTGTGATCAAGTATGAGCATGCTATGGAGCATCGCTATAGGGCAGAACATGCTGAGCGGTTTGTTTCAATATACAAAAAACCAATTTTGAAGTGGAAATCCTCACTTGAAGAACATGCTGCTGATGTGTACACGCGTAACATCTTCAATCAATTCCGAGATGAGCTCATGGAAAGCAACAAGTTCAGCAAAGAGAAGTTGGAGAAAAATGGATCCTCAAGAAAATACAAGGTAATAAATTTTGATAATCCTAATGATGCATTTGTTGTAAGTTTGGATATTGAGTCGCGGGAGGTTCTGTGTCAGTGTCACTTGTTTGAATTCCAAGATATTTTGTGTCGCCATGTATTAGCAACTTTCAATAAAAAAGATGTTGCAAAAATTCCTGAGAAGTATATCTTACCACGGTGGACAAAAAAGGCAGCAGAGGGAATTGTCATTCCTCTTTTTAAGAAGAATGTAGATAAAGCTTCAATGGTTCGTGATTTACAATTTAATAATATGATAAGCCAGATGAGACCATATTTGCATGCGAGCACAAATGCTTTTGACACTATTATGGATGGCTTAGATAAGACATTTAAAAGGGTTGTTAATTTAGAGGAAAACCAAGAAGAGAATGAATGCACAATGGTCACAATTGGTCGTGCTGAAAACATTGTTGAACAACCCTTGCTGGCCAATCCACCCATTACAAAAACAAAGGGTCGCAGGAAGGAAGATTGTGCGGAATCGAAGAATGGACGTTTCAGAAGTGGCTTTGAGATAGGTATGGAAAACTCGAAGAAGCCGAAACGACAGTGCAAAAATTGTGGTCAATATGGCCACTATTCTTCAACTTGTGAACGGAGGAAAAGGGCTGATGCTATGGAGAATAAACCAACTGGAGACTAGAGAGCATAATTGAAGAATGAAATGTTTAGCTTAGTTTTTGTTGTTCTTTTCAAGGTCAAGTTTCTGTTGTTAATGTAATAGTTTGACTTTTGCATAACTGAAGACTATAGAAAACAATTTCCTATATAAGATGTCATAATTATAAGTTTGGTTCAGTTTTTTTAGCTGTTATAAATTTTTTTTGTTATTTTTTTGTTCATTATGTTGCAACTTTATTATTATCTGTTTTTCAGTCATTTGGCAAATTCACCAACTTTATGGGGGCTTAATGCAAAGTTTCTGTTGAATTTTTTTTAGCTATTATAAATTCCTTGTTATTTTTTTTGTTCGTTATGTTGTAAGGACTATTACTTTTGGCTGTTATAAATTCCTATTATTAACTATTTTGAGAAGGATTTGGTTGATATTGTATTTTAATGTGGGATAAGGACTAAATGGTAAAAGATGCAGCTGCTTGTCAGATCGATTAATATGTCATAGAAATAATATTTTAGATGTAATGATAGGAATATTTTTGTGAATTTGTGTTGTATGAAGACGATTAAATATGTCTTTTAATGAAACTGTGATTTTTATGAATACCGATTATGTATTTTCATTGTTTATCTTCAGGCTAGTATGAGTATGTTGATATTAAAAGTGATATCATAAGTGACATTTACAAGGCAAGTGCCCATTTGCATTAGCAAAATTGTTAATTACATCATCTAGTTTTGAAACCCCACTGATGACAGAATTACCCACTAGAACTAATACTCCTGGCTACTGGTACATGTACCAGCACACACAAAACTAAACCTAAAATTGATGTTCAAGCAGCTTACCTCAGCACAAAACTATGCCAGTTAACAAAACATTCAATTAACAGAATGACTGGCTTTATTTAACAACTACTAGCTAACTTCAATTACGCTACTCTATTGGATCTACTGCTGCTCCTCTTGTCAGGTTTGGGTTGACCGCTTCCACCATTTGAGTATCCTCCTGGCTGCACTCATGAATGGAAATGCTCTCCAAGCTCTAAGGCAGCACAACTAACAAAAAAAGAAGCTATATTTATTAAAGGTAAAGTCATAGCAGTAGACAAAATATCTTCAAAGCTACTCCAAAATATCTCAAGAGTCTTAAAATATAGATTATGCAAAACAAAAAGTCAGCATGAAGCGAGCAAATATAAGCAATTTGTGTTTTTTCATTCAACACCAGCAATTTGTGTTTTTCCAATTACTTAATAGTCCCGATCTTAAAAGGAGAATTTTCAGTTTGGCAAATTTTGAAACAAAACAATAAAAAAAAAATCAAATCTGATGAACAAAAAGAAATAACTTGATTATGGGTTGATATCAATCACGAAAGGAAATAATTTCAAATATATGGCCTCCAAATCTCCGATTACCTAAAAATTTGGTATACATGTGCATCGTTGGGGTCGGGGTCAGTGTCAAAACGGACAGGAGGGTCGACGGGGTGGAGGCAAGCATTGGGGTTGGGGCCGATAGGGGCGCGTAGCTGGCGGAAAGGGTGCAGCTTCCGCTCCAAAGAGTCGAGAGAGGAGGGAGGAGCAAGAAGGTGGAGCTACGTCTAGAGAGAGGGAGACAGATCTTTTCATTATTTCTCTTCGATTTAAAATTTCATGTAAGAAAAAAACAATATTAGTTTGATCAAGTTAAATTCCATGTGCCATGCTTTTGATGTCCCTATTGACCACCGCTAAAATAAATTGTTACTAAGTTTGATGGTTATTGCTCAATTTAAAAATTAGATTACCTCAATTCTTTGAGATTTTGGCAGTGAAGACTTGACTTCATCCATGACCGATTGCAAAGTAGAATTAGTGAATTCACATTCGCTGGCAAGAGGAGAGAGAGCGCGCTCGCGACTGTATCTGTCGGAAGAGACGAAGAGACGCGATTAGCCATTTTTGGTAAGAACTGGAGACCGACTGCCCAAAAAGAGAACTGAAGAGACCTAATCGGATGAAGTGCGCGTCTAATTTGGAAACAAAAAGTCACAGACAGAGACAATCTGAACCTCTCATCTAAAATTAGATGTGCCGTTGAGATTTTGGAAGAAAACTGGGGCATAATTATTGGGGCATTTGAGCCCTCCTCATATATATATATATATAAAGCCTTTTATACATGTAATCTCATGTAATAAAACATAACATATACTCCTCATGATCTAATACGATGTTAGTATAAAAGTTATATCCTTACCACTTAGTAAGTACATGATCAAGCTTTGGCCCAAATTGAGTTCAAATTGCTAAAATGCTTTGTTATGATCTAGTTTGGACTAAAATTACATACAAACTAAGGCATATTAGATCCAACATATCAAAAAAGAATATGTATGTGATCCATGACATGATATCTCTTGGTTAAAGATTTTCAACATATTGCATCTCCAAATGACATTCATCAACATATATGTGCATAGGGGTGAGTAAATTACTCATAACTCACTCACTACATGCTCACTTAAACTCGCTCATTTATCCGCTCACTTAAACTCGCTCATTTATTAAATGAGTGAGCATGAGCATGTCCCAACTCGCTCATAACTCGCTCATTTAAAATTTGCCACACCTAATCCCGCTGCCACATTCAATCTCAAATATTCATAGTTTATACATTCATTTTTTTAGTACTCATAACTTGTTGTATTTTTATTAGTGTGCTATTGTTAGTTTATGTTGTTATTATTCTATTTTTGTAATACCGTTGATTTTTTATTATTATTCTATTTAATTGAATTACGATAATTTATTAAATTTTAGTACTCATAACTCGTGAGCCGCTCATAACTCGCTCATTTATTCGCTCGCTTTAACTCGTTCATTTAACAACTCGCTTATTTATTAAATGAGTGAGCACGAGCATACCCTAACTCGCTCATTACTCACCCATACATAATAGAGAATAAAAATTCTCAGTTAAAATTTTCGTTCAAAATTATAAGAAAATATTTATACATAAAATTAATTGAATATGTATAACTTTTATACGAACCACTGAAAATCAATTTCGTAACAAATAATTATTGCATATTATATGAATTTATGATTGCTTTGATATCAAATGATAGTTGTTCGCACAAAAGCGTGCACACAAAGTCTCAGGTACAGTTAGTTGTACCCTTTTAAACCGTGATTGAGCTTTCGTATTAGGTTGCAAGTGCACAACCTTTGTCCAATGATACAATCAGGTATCGATCCTCAGGGACGGTACAATTCGAGTCTAGATCACTACTTATCTTAGTTAGGTACTAGAAGTATAAAGTTTGGTTTGAATTTGTTTTAAGTTCCTAAATTCAACAACAGAAGATTGCAAAAGAAAATAAATGTTTGTTTCAGTCAAGTTTAAAATGATGTTTCCAGGGTTGCAGACCTCATCCTCAGCTTTGCCTCTTTGGACCCTCACTCGACTCGCATTATCTCTGATGCTACCCGCATGGTCTCTCATGCGACTCGCATGGCCCTCGAGTGAATGCATCATTGCACTTGTTTCTGAGTTATTCGATTGTGCAAGGTTCTACTGACCCTACTTACAATTCCTGAGCCTCAACTCTCGTTTATTAGCACCAGAAACCTAACAAGGAATTGCAATTTCACCTTTTTAGATCTACAACTTTCAACTCTTGTTTATAAGTGTTCAATCTAAGTCAATTGATCAGTTTGCTAAAGGTATCCACTATCTCTCAATAAATGGAAATCTCACATTTTGGTTCAATTAATCAATCTTTTCAGATTTCTAACCTACCTCAAGTGCTTGATTAAGTTGCAAGAAAGATCAAGTCAAGATTTTAGAAGAGATGCAAGAAGCATTCAACAAAAGACAATCAAGATTCAAACAATCACAATCAAGCAAATAAAAGAATAATACTCAATCAATTGATCACAAGAACAACTCAAATTCAGTTGCAATACATACAATCAAAGCTTTAGACTACATCAACCCTAGAAACAAGGAAAGATCTACTCAAACAACATCATAAAAGAAGAGAGAAGAGAAGAGATCATGATAGAACCCAATGTAGCAATCTAGCAAGGATCTTCCCTTCTTTCTTGATCACCACTCCAATTCTTGAGGTTTTGAATCTTCAAATTCGGAACTCCCTCTCTGGTGGCAGGGGTGGTCTATTTATAGACCTTTCAAAACGAATGTTTCAATTCTGGGCCCTTATTGGGCCTTAACTGTCTGCTCAGGAAGCTCGCGATGCGACTCGCATTACCACTGATGCGACCCGCATTGGAGCATGAAGGATGCGCTTCGCATGAGATGGCAGTGCGAGCTTCTGGTGCGACTCGGAAGACTGGATGCGCCTCGCGTCAATCCTGATGCGGGTCGCATCAAAAGCTTTGGACTTCAAAATTCTCCTGATTTCACCAATTTCCTGCAAAATAAGAACGAAAGCGCAGCAGTACCAAATTCTACTTGTAATCACTATAATAGACGTTATTTGACGGCTTAGAATACATATCTTGGTACTGAAATTGGTAAAATCAATATATCAAATATGGTGATATTAATAGTCTTAATAATTCATGACATGTTTTGCAATTAAAAAATACAAGCAATCCAGAATTCATAAATCCAAAATAAAATAGCAAAGTAATTTAAATCTTACAGTTTTAAAGTGCAAACATCTTTAAGATGAAGCATTAGTACTGATCTTCAACGATTTTCCTCAGATCTGATGATGGAGATCTTAAGCGTTTTATTTACTTCTCACTTTCAAAGATCTCAGATTTGGCCTCCTTATGTGCAGCAATCAGACCAACATTCAAAACAAAGAGAGAGTGTGTGTTAATTGATCAAAACGGCATTGGAAGGAGAAGACATTTTATATAACCAAAACTCTAAAATAACATTTCTACACGGCTCTTTATTAAACGTCCGTGTAGCTCTCTCAAGGCTTTCTACACTGTTATTTAAACATAAAACCGTGTATAATTTATACATTTCTACACGACTCTTTATATAAAGGTCCGTGTAGCTCTATCTAGCTTTATACACTGTTATTTAAAAAAAAAAACATCCATATATAATTCCTATCTTTCTACACTGTTCTTTAATAAATATCTGTATAGCTCTCTCAAGGCTTTCTACACTTTTATTTAAACAATAATCCGTGTACAATTTCTAATAAACGTCCGTGTAGCTCTCTCAAAGCTTTCTACATTGATTCTTTAATAAATATCCATGTAGAGATCTCATAGATATTTTGGGCTTCCAAATAATTACAATTTCTACACAGTTTTTATATAAAATTATCAAATCTGTGTACAATAACTATTTTTGTAGTAGTGGAGATTAATAATAAATCTAACAATTAAATCTTCATCCTGACAATGAGAGAACTCTCCAATCTGTCTCATAACAAAATACTCAAAAGAGAAGATTGAGGTGATCGAAATACCCTCGCCGAAGGAGGTGATCGAAGCAAACTCTTAATATCATAACCCTGACTGCTGACCTTACCGTTTAGAACTTGAAAAACCACCAATCATATCATCATTGGGTTCACTCCAATAACTTAAAGTAATAAAATTGCATAAATCATATTATTTTTTAGATCATAAAATATATTAACAATAGCTTCTGTTTTTCTTAATTTCAAACCAGTGTGAAGTATGTTGATGAGATATCATAAAGAGTGGCACAAAATGGGCACTTCAAAGGTAAGAATTTATCATTATTTTTTTTAGTGAAGTTGAAGATCAAGCTACCTAATTGTTTTTAATATTTATAAATAATTTTTACATTTGGATTTCAAACACGCAACCTCCCACACGAAGAACATCGTCTTAGTTACTAGACCAAATGTTGATTCTCAATTTGTCATTATTGTTCACAGAAGTTGGCAAGCAAATTGGATAAGTCATTTGAAACAAATGGTTAACTATTAAATTGAGTAAATAAAGTGTGAAATAGAGAAACAAGGTTTTTAGTATAGAAGGAAATATCGGTATTAGTATCGGGATCGGTCTCGGTCGATACAGATTCAGGACCAGTGGATCGGTTAGTATCGACCTATTCGGCTCGGAAAATTGGATTTTTTTTTCTCAGAAGTTTGTTTTACACTAAAAAAAATATTTTGTCAATAATTTATGTTTAGATAAATGATTACAATCAAATAATTCACTAATACAATATAATACAAGCATTAAAACTATAAACACACTCTTTTACTGCCAGAAACTATGTCGTGCTGGCTGGATCACTTTATTGTCGTCTGTATTTTGATAAAAATGGAGATATTGTTGTTTGGAATAAAAAAGAAAAAACATTGTAGACTCAAATAAAGAATTGCCCACATTTTTAAAAATATCCAAAAAAAACAAATTAAAAATAACCAGGGTCTGCCCAAATTTTTAAAAATGCTCAAACTGCCTATTTTTTGGGCGGTTCGAAATTTTTATTCTAAACCGCCTAACTCCCAGGCAGTTCGAGATTTTTTTTTTTTTCCGAATCGCTTATTTTATTAGCCGTCCGATATATATATATATATATATATATATATATATATATATATATATATATATATATATATATTTGCAAATCAAATTTGCACATCTAGTTAACATAGCAAAACACCTTCAAAAATTATAAAAATTGACCAATATGCATTCTTGATATCGTACAACAGGACTGTGAAGTTTTATACAAAATATCCGAACAGGTCATGAGATATCGGCTCAAAAAAATTGCCCGAACTGCTGAATATTTCATTATGAACCCAAATTTGCACATCTGGTTAACATAGCAAAATACTTTCAAAAATCATGAAAATTGACCGACATGCAGTCTTGATATCGTAGAACAAGACTGTGAAGTTTCATACAAAATCTCTGAACAGGTCATTAGATATCGGCTTTAAAATATTGCCCGAACTGCTAAATATGTCATTCTAAGCCAAACTTTGCACATCTAGTTAACATAGTAAAACACCTTAAGAATGCATATTGGACTCATAATGAAATATTCAGCAGTTCAGATAATTTTTAGAACCGATATCTCATGACTTGTTCAGAGATTTTGTATAAAATTTCACAATCCTATTGTACAATGTCAAAAATGCATGTTGATCAGTTTTCATGATTTTTGAAGGTATTTTGATATGTTAACTAGATGTGCAAAGTTGGGCTCAGAATGAAATATTCAGCAGTTCAGGCAATTTTTTAGAGCCGATATCTCACGATCTGTTTAGAGATTTTGCATAAAATTTGATAGTCTTGTTCTACGATACCAAGACTACATGTCGGTCAATTTTTATAATTTTTGAAGGTGTTTTACTATGTTAACCAGATGTACAAAGTGGGGCTCAGAATGAAATATTCAGCAGTTCAGACAATTATTTAGAGTCGATATCTCACGACCTGTTTGAAGATTTTGTATGAAACTTCACAGTCTTATTCTACGATGTCAAGACTGCATATTGATCCATTTTTACTATTTTTGAAAGTGTTTTTCTATGTTAACCAGATGTGCAAATTTGATTTGCAAAAAAAAAAAAAATCTCGGACCACCGATAAAATAGATGGTACAGAATAAAAAAAAATCTAAGACCGCCCGGAAAATAGACGGTTTAGATATTTTTAAAATTTTGGGCAGACCCTAATTATTTTTAATAATTTGTTTTTTTTTTGGGTATTTTTTAGAAATGTCGATAGAATTGGATATGCAAATGTTGGCAAAACTTGAATTGTTGAATTGGCAGCATGTGCATATATAGTTCTATTAATTTAATCACGGGTTGGCAGCAGGTTCTATTTAGTTGGCAGCCAGTTTTATTTAAATTAGTTTAGATGCATAATTTGGCAGCATGTGTTAATCACGGGTTCAAATTAAGATTGGATGTGACGAGTTTTATATTTTTAATTAATCAATGAATGAGACGAATTTTCAACATTTTCATATATAGTTGATATTATATTTAATTAATGACAGGTTGATAGTTGATACTTTATTTAATCAATAAATGTGATGAGTTTTAATCATGGGTTCTTTATTTCAGCATAGTTGATACTTGATACTCTATTTAATCAATAAATGTGACGAGTTTTCAGCATGTGCATAGTTTATAGTCTATCAAATCAATCACGAATTCAAGTTTTCAGACAAATAATGATCAGAATCGGATCAGAATGACAGAAATTGGACGAAAAACACAAAATCCACGTTAATAGGCAAGGTATATTTGATCGGTCCGGGCCGATACTGATGATAGGCCTAAATTATATACATATTCGATCTGATTTTTATCACGAAATAACACCAAATATCTTGTATTTTGAATATAAAGTGAATAGATTACACCTAGGATCAAGTTACTGCGTTTGTTTGGTTTTAACTTACAGGAAATGAAGAAAAATGAAGAAAAATCGAAGAAAAATGCCCACTGCGAACACACGGTTTGGAATATGGGCAAAATAAGTACTTAGATGGATTTCTGGACGCGCGCCAATTTTAAAAAGGTATAATAAGCTATACATCAAAATCCGTGCAAAACCGAAGAAAAATGCCCACTGCGAACACACGGTTTGGAATATGGCCAAAATAAGTACTTAAATGGATTTCTGGACGCGCGCCAATTTTAAAAAGATATAATAAGCTATACATCAAAATCCGTGCGGATGCACGGATCTCGATGCAGCCGCACTCTGGTTGCACAGGAAAAATCCGAGCCTAGTGCGGATCTCGATGCATCCGCAGTGCGGATAGTGAAGACGCAGTGCGGATCCCAGTGCGGATTGTTAGGACGCAGTGCGGATCTCAGCGCAAATGATACTGTAGCAGTGCGGATGGTACTGTAGCAATGCGGATTGCAGTGCGGACGCACTGTAGCAGTCAGCTAAAAATAGAGTCTGAACTTAAAACGATCATAACTTTTGACCCGTAACTCCGATTAAGGCTTATGACCACTTTTTGGAAAGCTAGCGAGAAAATCTACAACATGAGAAACTAAAAACTAAAATTTTTCTCAGTGCGGATCAGCCCATCCGCAGTGCGGCTCGGAGCACCCGCACTGGACCCGCAGAAAGCCAAAATTGCACGTTTTTTACAGTTTTTCTATTTTTGGTGCATCATGGACGCGTTTTGACAGCTATATGTGGACAAGACAATCCTGAAAAACAATCCAAATATAACACCCACTAACTCCACTTCCTAGGCTCTTAATTGGACATGATCTTTGGCTATAAAAAAGGGGATCTCTTCTCATCTCTGGGATCATCTCATCTCATCTCATCCAATCCATCATCTCTTCCCTTCTCATTCTCTCTCTACACACTTAGCGATAAATTATGGAGAAAGGAAAGCTTTCAAGTAAGGAGAAGAAGGGTTTCCTGAGCAAGAAGTCGGCAAGATTGAGGGCTTTGATCAAATAAAGGGTGTAATCATTTCTTTATTTCATTTCTTCTTACTTTTGTCAATTTTTGTAATGGATCTCTCCATGAGGGAGTAGATCTCTCTCTAGGGGTTTAGGTCAATGCATGAACTTGTTTAATTCTATTTTATTCGGTTATTTGTTTTTATTATGATTGTTTTATGAGATTTGATGTTAATTTCTGTGATTTAATAATTTGTGTTAATTACATAATTAGTACTTGAATTGTAGTATCCCGTTTTGAATTCGAAAGAATCAAAATTGACTGTGATCAATAGGATAGTACCAAATTATGAATGCAAATACCTTAAGTTTAGGTTAAGATTGTAACCAATTTAATCTAAGCCGGAACTATAGAAATTAAGGTTAGGAATTTGGTGAAGAACCTAATCGTGAAGTCAAACCCTAATTAGGACATCTCAATGCAAATCGGGTATTGGTATGATGGACTTAATTGCGAAGTACCAATATTTGAGGAGAGGAGAGACTAACAAGAGCTTATAGGTCTAGGTAGCTAGGGTGGGGAACTTCATTGAGAAGTTCGAGTTACCTAGGCACGTTATTAATTTACGAAAGTAACCCTTAATAACATATTAGGTTAGAAACCTCGTCAAATCATACATGAATTCAAACAAATACCGAATTAATAGAGTTAGCAAGAAATTGTAGACCAAAGACCCCTAGATCTCTAAATCTTGAAAGAAAACCATTTTTTTTTTTTACTTTTATTTACAATTATTGTTTCAAACTCCTTTCTCTTGGGTATTGAACCCAACCTTAGGAATTGTTAGAACAAACCCCCCAATTTACTTTTATTGCACTTTACTTTATTTTATTTTCTGAAATTTATTACTAAAGTTTGAACTAAGTTTTTATCGTACTCCCTGTGGATCGATACCTAAAATACTACTTTGATAGAATTGTGCACTTGCAATTTAACTCAAACGCGTGTTAAAGGTTTAAAAGGTACATCTTATTGTACTGAAACTTTGTGCATACGCTTTTGGGCGCATCAAGTGATACGTATCAGCTGATCCGAATCGATATTGACCGATATTTCCTTCTATATTTTTTAGTTTTTTTTTTCAAATATATGGCGACTATGGTTGAAATCTGCAATTAATTATTATTGTGGTCCATCCTTTTAATATTGGGCAAATCATATAGATTGAAATTGAATTCTATTTTTTTTTTTTTTGAAAAGTAGTGGATTACCACCCATTTCATATATGAAACCAAAAGTACTTAACATGGTATCCAAAATGGAGACCAAAGTAAGAAATATAAAGTCATACAACAAAACAGTTATAATGAAATAAAAAACAGACATAGAAAAGCAGAAAAACTATCCAAACATAGTAACTATAAACTAATAACAAAAACTACACCAAGGCTTCCCAGTCAACTTCATCATCTTCATTTAGGTCGTCTTCATACATTGGACTTAGGTGGTTGCCACTGCCACCATCCCAAGGTGTATTGTTGGGTGCATCTGCCAGAGACGGCAACAGGTCCACTGTGTGAGCAGTGTCCAGGTTGCATGAATCGTTCATCGGAACTTGGTTTAGGAGATCCTTAATATCATATGGCATCATTAGACTTAATTTTAATAAAGAGTTTTTTGGAATAGAAGTGCATCATAGATGTGCTAAGGAGAGAACCTTCGCACCAATCAATTTAATAGGTAAGGGGTTGTAGGATTAAAACAAATCCTATTTCGCTCTAACCATATTGTTCAAAGGACAGAGGCAAGCAGTAAGAGTAAGGTATGTTTATCCTTTAATGGGATACAAGCCTCAATTAACCAAAGATCATCTAAACTAACACCACTAAAGATAAAGTTATTATGAAAAGCAATCCAGTTCCAGATGCATTGAACATAGGAACATTTAACAAACAAATGATCTGCACTCTCAGGTGCAAAACGGAAGGCACATGTAACCTCACCAGGCCAACCTTTTTTCCTTAGGTTGGTTTTGGTGAGAAGTTTATCTTTTTTTAACAACCATAAGAATATTTTAATTTTCAGAGGTATATGGGATGTCCATATGGTTTTGTATTCATAATTTGGAAAACCTTCAAACTCCAACCATTTATAGAAAGAATGAACTGTAAAGGAATCATTTTGGGATCATCTCCAAATTAACCAATCTTCTAAATTAGAAGAAAGGGTAAAATGTTGAAACACAAGTTGTAGAGCTTTCCATTCTTCCAAATAAATGCCTATCAGCTGTCTTCTGAAAGACAAGGATAGGTAAGAGGAGGCAAAAGCCTCAGCAACATAAATGAATCTATCGGTAGCTATAGAAAACAGATTGAGAAAGAGATGTTGCAATGCATGCTCAGAATGCTATCTATCTAGCCAAAAGGCCGTGGTAAGACCATTGCCTATTTCTTTATTGATACCCAAATTAATAACCATATAATCTTTAAGAATTGATTTCCAAAATAGTGAGCAAATGGAAATAAAAGTCCTATAACCATACTTACTACACTACAGCAACAAAGACTTTCAGAGACCGGTTTTCCGGTCTCTGATAGTCACATCGCCGGTCGCTGATAGTTATTCCGGTCTCAGAAAGTCAATTCCGGTCGCTGATACCCCAGTCGCTGAAAGCCTTGTCGCAGATACTCTTCTGCTGACGTCACCGGTCGCTGATACTTTTTCTGCGACCAATTGTTTTCTGTCGCTGTTAATTTTTGCTGACATCAGAAAAACATATTTGCGACGAATTAAACGGTCGCTGATAGTCGAAAACCGGTCGCTAATAACCTTCTGTCAATTTTTTTGGGTTTTTTTAATTATTTACTTTCCCCCATTTAATTGGTACCACACATACTAAACATTCACATCGATCAAACATAAATAACAACATCTAAACATACAAAATATAAACAACATTCAAATCAAACAAAATCAATCAAAGCAAGAGAATATTACATCATGCTAAATCAAACAAAATCGATCAAACATAATATCACATTTTGATAATACTAATTACATGAGCTAATCCACAAACACTAAAATCTTCTTGTGACCTAGAATTAATTGATAACCTGGTCATGAAGGTTCTTGTTGACAAGCTGTAGGTGGTCTGTCTAAAAAAAGATGCAATTATATATGTTACATCATGCTAAATTCTTTATAATATGCTGTTTTCATATTTTTGAAAAGTCTTAACTTTGAAAATTGTTAGAAAATAGCAGAAAAGTCCAAATGGAGAAAAATTTGGCTCTAAACCACTTGTTTTTCTGTCCTCTATCTAATTGTGTAAGTGGATTTTGGATTTAGACTTTTGATCAGCTTGCACTGGCTGATCTGTCACAGGAGGTCAAGAAAAGATCGTAGCCAACTTTAGAAATTCATTCCAAGAGTTTTACTAAACCAAATTTAATGTTCTTTATATGAAAATTCTCAAGACATGGTGTTCTATATGCTGGTAATTTTTCATAAATTTTGGGGCTACCCAACTATACCAAACAGTAGCCTAAACACAGGGGTAAACTGGGAACAGTGCTGTCATTTTTGTCCCATTTCAAAGGCTGAAATTCAAAAATTCATCAAAAATAGCAAAAAAATCCAAATTGATCAAAATTAAAGCCTAAACTGCATGAAATTAAATCCTCTATCTATCTGTTCTATTTATTTTTACCAGAATCATAGTTTATGTTCTCTGATTAAAATTAAAGCTAGGTATTTGACTTGTTGTCGCTGAAGTAGGTTTACTTTTGTTTGTTGTCTATTTGGTACCAGATGGGTGGTACCAGTACTGATCTTTGTAATGGCTTCTAGTTTTAATGGAAATCTGAAACCAAGTACTTACCGCAGTGTTGGTACCGCTTCTTCTATGTTGTATTGGTACTTTCTGCACATAAAGGTAATCCATATATTTATATATATTTTAGATAAATTCAAGTTCAAGCTAGTGAGTACATTATAAGATACAGAGAAAAATATATAAACAAACCCCTGACCCATAAATCAACCTCATCACAAACCTAGATAAGTACCTAATGAACATCATCTCAAGTGCCAACACCTCATCATTAATCTAAATAATTTCAAATTAACATGTCAAAATTAAGCATATAAATCAACTGCCTTATTTTATTATTTTACAATTTAATAATAAAGGAAGCTCACCTTGTTAAGCATGATTGCTACCTCAGATGAGAAGGTGCCATTTGTTATCTCCTTGAGCACGACTGGTACCACACTGTGATACATTAAAAAGAAAACTCATGACCTTTTGTTTTGTTTCCTTTATTTTTTCCTTGAACTAATAAGCATTGCAATATTAATAATGTTAGTAATGATAATAATAAATTGGTAGAATTAGAGAGAGGAGCTAGAACTCACACATCGACTTCTATTGTTCGCTTCTGGTTCAACTGAGGCTGATTTTGGTGTGCATCCAATCCAAGCTCCTCCATCATTTCCATCCAGAGAGAGAATAAGGGAGAGTTACCTGTATCAATGCATTGAGAATCTTGACTGTCTCGTTCTTCCATGACTACAATTGATTTTGTCAAGTTCTAGATAAGAGAGAAGAGAAGAAGAGAAGAGTTACCTGGTCAAGTCGGAAGTGAACCCGCCGCATGCGAAAACGGCTCGGTCTTGGCTGGTCCGGCGAGAGAGCAAGAGAAAGATGGTGCGTCGAGAGAGGCGAGAGAGAGAGAGAGATGCTGAGGGCCATTAGTCTGAGGCGAGAGAGAGGCAATCAATTTTGGAAAAGGGTTTGGGGTTTCGATCAAATTTTGAAGGGTTTCGATTGGGTTCTAGCGCGCCTGAGGAGAAGGTTCTGGCGCCCACGCAATTTACTCCCAAAATTTCAGCGGAAAAAAAAAACTTTCAGCGACCGGTACTAGCGCCGGTCGCTGATACAGTTGTCGCCGAAATTTGAGTGGAAATTTTTATATTTGATGAAAAATTGAACATCAGCAACCGGCGTCACTACTGGTCACTGATACCAGTCACTGAAACTCCGTTTTGCTGTAGTGCTCAGAAGAATATCCTTCTATCTGCCATGAACTGGATTATCATTAAATCTAATCTACCATTTAGCTAAAAGAAATTGATTCATTAATTTCAAATCAAGAATACCTAGACCCCCTTGATCTTTATTTTTGCACAGCACCTTTCATTTTACCAAAGAATATTTTCCCTTGGTATTCAATTCTATTTATTAGTCGGATAGTGATGTAATTCAATAAGTGTGTCTTTATATGACAATATTGTAGCAATAATTATTGACTTCATACAATGCATTCAATTATTGTCTCAAAATGTAACACGCCACATGTTTTTTATAATTATTGTGAAATAATATTTTGGATTAATTTGCAATATTATAATTTTTAAATATTTATTTGTAAAACTTGAAATTTATTCAATAAATTAAAAATCTAATCCTACATGATCACTATATAAGGCGTTATCATTCTAATTAATTATACCATCTTTTGGAGACCAAAATATAACTTACAACATGCATTCTATCGTCCTTCTATCCCTCCTCGTGCTCTCCTACAGTGCCTCTGCACTTCAGGATGACTTCTGTGTCGCAGACCTAACGGGTGCTGACACACCGGTTGCTGATGTAACAGTAGATGACTTTGTGTATAGTGGCCTCGGTGTTGCTGGAAACACAACGAACATTATCAAGTCTGCTGTTACAACGGCCTTTGTCGGACAATTTCCAGGTACCAATGGGCTAGGAATATCAGCTGCCAGGGTAGACCTTGCACCAGGTGGTGTTGTACCACTTCACACACATCCTGGCGGTTCAGAGCTTATCATTGTTGTCCAAGGAAGTATATGTGCCGGGTTTATCTCCAGTAGCGCTAATGCAGTATACACAAAGACACTTAAGAAGGGAGACACCATGCTTTTTCCTCAAGGACTCCTCCATTTTCAGGTAAAATTTATATGATTTTTTATATCTACCGGGTGGAATATACGGTGACACAGAATCCTACCGAAAAATGGTTTTGTTAATTTATTTATTGAAAAGCAGGACAGACGAACACACGCAATGAGTGCAACTTTCCAACTGATAATTGACAATTATTTTCACCTATTATATATAGCTTCAACATGAATTAAACATTGTAAGTAATGTGCAGATAAATGCAGGAGGTTCAAATGCGGTTGCTTTCGTTAGCTTCAGCAGCCCGAACCCCGGTCTCCAGATTACTGCTTTTGCACTGTTTACAAACAGTCTTCCATCAGCCATTGTTGAGAAGGTTACCTTCCTCGACGATTATGAGGTGAAGAAGCTCAAGGGTTTGCTTGGAGGAACAAATTAATCATTTCTTGAGTTCTATTTAATGAATTAAATCTCTCTTTCAGGCCATTTTTGTGGTTCGTAATTTGTGCATGTCATTAATTTATTGTCAAGCTTTGTTGAAGTTTCTTGTTATGATAAGATCCTGTGAATTACAAGAACTAATCAGTCCTTTATTTAGTTAAAACTGATTTAATCAGTTGGGTTCCATTGAATAAAACCAATATTGTTGCAAAACAATTCAAAACTGATTTCGTATACCTTTCGTCTTGGGCGTATTATTGCAAAAGGCTGCCAACATCTATAAGTAATTTTATTTAATCACTAAATTCGAATTTGTAAAATACATTTGAATTTATGAGTTAATTTTATTGCATTGATAAGCAAGTTAGAAGGTAATTATCAGAACTAATAAAAAAAAATCTAAAAAAAGAATTAATAAATTTTAAAGGATAACAAAAATTATAAGTTTAAAAGACGGAGACACGTAATTTAAGTAATAGGTAATTACTTATCATGGATGAAGAAGAAGAAGATCGTTACAAAACATGCATCATAGAAGGCCACACCGAAGCAGACCAACACTACAATGCAACACCAAAGGTTGCATCTGAGGAGGAGTGCGTATGAGAGCATCTCCAATGGTGATTGCTTATGGATTACTTATGCTGATGTTTAAATTATTTTTGTAATTACTGGGTTGTATGGTTATTACTTATTTAGCAACTATTGAAAAGAATTGCTTAATAAGAAATTATTTTTTAAAGATGAGTTGGCCAAATGTTTAATTTTTATTGGCTAAGTATTTAATTCTCAATTGTTTTGTTGATTGTACCAATGTAGGAATGAATTGCTTAATTTCTAAAAAATTTATAATTGTTATTTAGCAATTAATTTCAATTGCTGGATTGGAGATGCTCTGAGATATCTCAACTTTTGCATGACGACATGTCTAGTGCCTATTCAGGGTAGCACAGGGGCCCAGTATTATTTGAGCTTCAAGATTTGTGCATAACGTATTTGAACGGTGAGATTTTCCAAAAAGTCACGCAAAATATGAGATATCTCAGAGGATACGAATTCTTTGAGAAGAATAGTTGCCAGGTGGACAACAACTTTTCTTATCAATGCAATCTGGAGTGAGATCTCACGTAAAAATAAAAATACGAAGAAGCACAAGTTTTGTTTCGATCATCTCCACTAGCTCCTCTTATGTCCGTTTGATCTTCAATGAATGGCTAAGATTTATCCGAAGAAGCACAATTTTTGAATGGATCCGGGGCTTAGAAATCTGATTTATGATATGACGCCACCTCTCACGAAGACATTGGCTCTATTTTCGGTGATGCGACTACCCGTGGTCGTGGATGCAGAAACCGGTGTATTTAATTTCTAATCAGAGATCAAGACCGGATAATACACTTTATCTCTAGTCACATAATTAATGAATTAATGAATGCTTCATTTCCTCCGAATTACCGAGGCACTGGAGAAATCAAGCACCTCAGCTTTGAGAGGGAAACTGGACTTGTCCGTTGTTTGTGAAACAGAGAAAATATTGATCTTGTCGTCCCTTCAGTTCAGAGTTCACAGTTCAGACTTCGGAGTGAACTCCACTCACCCAACACGGACAAGTATCCTCTCCAATACTGTAAAAGATCCTTTTACTTTACGATTTGAGATTAACTTCTAGTCACTTTGAGATTCGGGCTACCAGAGGGGCAGTATTATTGAGCTTTGAGATTCGTGCCAATTTAAAAATAACGGTCCAGATCCAGTAATTGCAAAAGATTCTCTATTACGGTAGCGGGGAGGATCTGAATTCAACCCAACCTAGCATCCGATTCAATAATTGTACAGAGATCAGACTTCAGAGTTAATGCATAGGATCCGAATTCTTGACCCCTTCTATGCTTCTCTCTTTATATCTCTCTGTTTTTCCCTCTCTTGCTGTCACTCTCTTCCTCCCTTCTTTTCCGAAATCTCTCATTCACTCTTCAAAGCTCAAACCCGAAGAAGATTTGGTGCAGTTGTTGTTCGGACCGCCTCTTTGAGTGATATAAAACAGATAATTTTAGTGAAACTTTCACTCAAAGAGGTGTCAGAACAACAGCTGCTCTTATCTTGTTTCAAAATGCACCAAACTTAGAACTTAGAAGTACTCCGTATAGAGATCTACTACTATCAATAGGCAGTATGAAAGATAGAAAGATTTAACTAAGTCCAGGAGTTTAAATAAATTGTTTCAGATTGCTTTGAATTCCGAGACAGTTTGTTTAAATGCCTGGAGTTCGTGTTCATTCTATGATCATGATTCATGACCCTGAGTGGTCACAAACGGACAAGTCAATGCTAGAATTGCAATACTTGTGTTAAGCACTGCACCTCGATCGGTTAGAACAATTCATTTTTTGACTAGGGGATCCCCACGGTAGGTTTTGAGGAGCTAAGTTCTTCCCCAGGATATCAGAGAAGTGTAAAATTTTTGTTTTTCCAGATGATGACGAAATCAATGAGGATGGAGAGAGTGATGGTGATGCATGAATATCTAGTAGTCTGAAACTTTTGTGGTGTCATTTCTCATTTCAACAAATTTCTATGTTTGAGGGGCTATCAGTTTGCACTTCTCTGTTAGGCTTTTATGTCTTAGACTCTTAGTATGTGATAGATTTTTGTACTTAATGATCAGTGATTATAGTGAATCAATGACAAATATAAGCTCGTGTTTTATATACGTTTCCAAATGTGAATCTTTGTACAAAATGAAGCTCCAAAGATATTCACTCAAATTTCTATATTATTTTATGACGGGACATCCCGCACAGGTCCTTTCAATAATACAATTTTTTTAATGGTACTGCACAATGGCTTATACAACTCTACCAGAGGCTTTCTAGTTATACACGTACTGGTACAACTCTATGAGAGGAATTTTTGGACTCGAATCTTTTTAACACCTCATCTACCAGTATAGGCCAAGAGGGGTTAGGGTTTTCAACCCTAAAACAACTATACCATTCTTTTGCCACTCCTACAAAATTCATAGTTGCCATCATGGTTCTATACATCTCAACTGTCTGATAACAAAGTAGAGATTACAGTCCTCAAGCCAATCAGTTGGACCTGTCCCATCAAAAATGGCAAACTCAAATCTAGGTGGATGAACCCTTTGAGTCTGAGTGTGAAAATCTACCTGTCTATTGCCCCTTCTTGTTTCATAAAAATAATCAACATTCTCTAGATTTGCATTAGGTGTTGGGATAAACTCAGCAATACTGCACTGCTTTGTGCTAGTATGCAAAAGAATTGAAGAGAGAAGAATATTTTTTTGAATAGAAACAACGTTTTATTTCCTTTCTCTCTTACTCAATTATATAAAGTTATGCAGTATTTAAAGAAATACAATGTTCCTAAAATAACCACCCACTACACAACATGCTAAAAATAACTAACCACTACTCTAACTAATCCTAAAATAACTATGCTTAAAATAACGAATGCCCAAAATAACGAATGCAATTTTTATGCTGTTAAAAACTGATTTGTACATGCTTTAGTCAATTTGAATTAATTTTCAACACTCCCCCTTAATTCAAAATTGATTATATCAAGTTTGATTCTGAATTCTTCAAGCTTTTCTCTTGGCAATGCCTTCAGTAAAATGTCAACCTTATGTTCCTCAGAACTTGCATGCTTGATCTCCATTTTGCTGCTACCAATTCTTCTTGTAATGCTTGATGCCATGTTTCATTTCCTACTGCTTCTTCAAAGATTGTGGATCTTTGCCTTCCACTTGCTGTATACACCATGAAAAGCATGGGTTGCTCTTTATTTTTCTTCTTCACAGCATGCTTGCTATTCTTCCCCCTGTTTTCTAAAACAATCGGCTTGCACACAGCCATATCTGTTCTGCTGGAAGCACTAGACATCTTTTTGTCGTGTTGAAACTCAAAACTGCCAAATCTACAATGGCCACGTCCACCTCTGCCTTGAGAGGACTCCCCCTTTCCGTAGAAGGCCTTTTCATCATCTTTCTCCTTTGATCTGAACTTTGCTTCATGGGTCTGCAGTGATCCCATCAGTTCATCAAAGGAATAGGTTGCTAGTTCTTTGGACTCTTCAATTGCTGCAGCTACATGATCAAACTTGGGTGTTAGGCTCGTCGCCACCACCGTCTTCTCTTCCATGGTGTCTCCAAATGCTCGAATTTGGTTGACCACCTCTTGTACTCTTGAGAGGAAAATTTGCACGGATTCCTCCTTGTTCATCTGCAATGTTTCGAAGTCCCTGCGTAGGCCTTGAAGCTTTATTGCCATGACTCGAGCACTCCCTTGAAATGCTGTTTTCAGGGTTGTCCACGCCTCCTTTGCATTGGTGGCTGCTGCAATTTTCGAAACTGTTTGTTGGATGAAGAATGGCGCCCTTGCATCTCTTTTCTGATTTTCTTGCGGATTAGGTTCTGGATTAGGAACTCCATTTGCTATCAAGTCCCATAGACCATGTGACTTGAACAAGGTCGACATCTTGATACTCCAAAACTCATAATTCTCGCCTTTGAAGAGAGGAATTGCTGGTTGCATCCCATTCACCAAGCTGTTGTTGTTTTCTGCCATTGAAAACACCCCAATTCTTCAAGGTTGCACAACAATCAACTCTACCATCAATTGCAATTTGACTCTGCCTTCAATTGCTTGCCCACCGAACCTTTGGCTCTGATACCATTTTGTTGGGATAAACTCAGCAATACTGCACTGCTTTATGCTAGTATGCAAAAGAATTGAAGAGAAAAGAATATTTTTCTGAATAGAAACAACGCTTTATTTTCTTTCTCTCTTACTCAATTACATAAAGTTATGCAGTATTTAAAGCAATACAATGTTCCTAAAATAACCACTCACAACTTTCCTAAATTAAGCACCCACTACACAACATGCTAAAAATAACTAACCACTACTCTAACTAATCCTAAAATAACTATGCTTAAAATAACGAATGCCCAAAATAACGAATGCAGTTTTTATGCTGTTAAAAACTGATTTGTACATGCTTTAGTCAATTTGAATTAATTTTCAACATTAGGGTCTCTCCTTGGCCTTGAGAGTCCATTACCCGGATGAGTAGAGTCTTCTGTGCCGAGTGACTGTTTTCACCAATTTCAGGTGACTTGTTACTCATGAAATTCCTGAGCATTCCCATCGTTTCAATAATAGTCTTGCTCATTTCATCAATCTTGCTCTCCATCTTGTTCATCCGATCGACCTGGATTTGCGAAGATGACTCTGAATCTCTCACAATCTTGGCCAGCTTGTCACTAGTCTCTGCCAGATTTGGAGGAGTCTCATCCTCTTGCTCGCTGCTTCTTAGCCTCGGCATCTTGTGGTTTCTTGCGATCTTGTTCCTCTTCTTCTTCCCCAGCTGAGACCGAGTGTTCTGATACCAAATCTGCAATGAGCTTAGGTAACTGAGATGAATCAAAAAGAGATCGACACAATTTCCCAGAAATTGTGACGAATTGAATCTAATAAAAGATACAAACGCGACCCAAGTGGTATACTAGTTTAAAAAAAGACAAATACACACTTTTAGTTTTTGAAGTTAATTTTGCTTGATCAAAATTTGTATTATAATTTTGAAACATGCTGACATTTTTTATCTTCAGTTATAATATTGGTTTGTCAATTACAAGTTCGAGCCTTGAAGGATTTCTTTACTGTGCTCCGGAATGGTAGAACTGTTTTCTTTTAACCGTGACAAAGGCTCCTCCTGTCAATTATTGGTACCAAAATATTCTCATGCTTTTTTTCACAATTAGAGGATTCTTCTATTGCATAATTATAGGATTCTTCACATGCCTGTTATGGGCCTAGGCATGTTGAATTTGCCAACGATAGGATGGCAGTCGATACTCTTCTAACAAACGAGAATCTTTTCCGGTACATTCTTTTCTATATTTGATTACAGAATTTTGTATTTTTTAGCGGTGTGAAGGATTCAATTTTGCGGTCAACTGGGTGCGCTGACCCCAAATTTACTCAAAAAAAAAAAATTTATGCGGTCAACTTGTCGTGCCACAGCTGGTATAATATAGAATGTAGAGATCTTCATCATAAGCTATTAGCGTACAAAAATAATTTGAACTTTATTCAACGTATAAGCTAACTTTTCCCTCCCTTTTTTTAGAAAGGTAGCCAAGGATGTTGCATTAAGTTCAGATGGAAGTCAAACAGCACAATAGAGATGTCAATTGGCATAGCGACTTTCATTTTGCAAAAACAAGTTCATTTCTATAAAGCTCAAAAATGAAATGTAATACCAGCTGTCCAGCTCCGCCTATAATTATATAATTAATTTATACAAATAATATGAATGATGATACAACAACAAGAAACCCCACCTTTACAACTTGCCTACAAGGAACCTAGTTCTACAACTCAGTAATCTTTCTAATTGTGTTTTGCAATACTCAGTCAGACCAATTAAGCTTGACGGCCCTTCTCAGTTAATAAAGTTGACAAAAATAATTGCCACCGTCAGAGGCCACAATTCGTGCCTCTCAAACCCGTGTGAGTCTGTCACGTGATCATAAGTGTGATTTTTATCTGCAGTTATTGTACCATAGATCCACATATAATTTATTTCTCGCATATGCAGCCAGGCAAAGGATTTGCATAAAAAGACTCCTCCAATTTCGGAAACTCGCCAGGTTCCCTAAGATAAGGAGCTCCAGATCGGTCCTTGTGTAATTTTTTCACTTTGGAGCTGAACCTTTTCCATGTTATTTCTCCCGTGTCATACTGATCTACTAGTTTCACAAAATTCATCCTGTATGACACTAGTGTTAGCACCTTACCCAATTTTTCCATCCGCAAGAAGTGAAAAAAATATAATAGCATTCATTATTCACAAAAAAAAAAAAGGAAAACCTGAATCTGGCATTTTTACATCAACTAACATAATGGACATGGAATATGTATCAGGGCCAGCATGAATAATAAATTACTGCCCAAATTCCACAAGATACTGGTCATCTTTAAGAGAGAGGAATATGATATCAGTACACCAGTAGAGGTGCTACATTTACCTGATTATCTTGTCCGGATCTGGTCTCCACCCGGATCCAAACTTGAGCCAACTGGGACCCAATTAAAATAGCTAAGGTATGGTTTCAAGAATATACTTGATTAAGTTATGGGTAAGGTTTAGAATTAATCCATGTCCGATCAGAGTACCATCCAGACCCATTATAATGGGTAGGGTATGGTATTAACCTACATACCCGATCCATATATAAACCTGACTAAATAACCATACAAATACCCAATCTAATACAGATTCAATTTTACATATGGCACTGTGTTACATTATTATGACCAAAATTTTAATTTTGTTTTAAGAGTGGAGCTTTTATATTAGATAGATCATAGATAAAAGGTTTGGTAAGTGATTTTTAAGGATTATAATGTTACTTTAACACATAGTACCAGAACAGTGCAGTTCTGGTTCATCAATGCTTACATCTTTCTACCCGGATCTAAATTACTAGACTCGGAGGATCCATTATTAAACTTAATATTGAATCAAACCCGATCCAGTTTCAAAATAAAATGTATACGGATCAAAATTTGAAGCCAAACACTTTTACTGTCTGTTCGGTTGTCGAGCAGGATAAGATTTTTTGGACATGGGAATGATCATGAGAATGTGCTAAAATAAATGTTTGATAATACCATGGGATAATTGTCAAAAAAATCTTAATTTGAGAAAGATATTCATGAGAAACTGTTTTTCTTTTCTTTTTTGCTTTTTGAAATACTTGTTATGAATACTACTTTTCTGATTAATAGTTTTTTGATCAATTCTAGTAATCTAAAGTCTAATAATTAGCATAATAAAATTTAGGAAAACAAAAAATAAAATTGTACAAGCATAATATATGAAAAGGTTTCTTTTTAGTTAGCCATGTAAATTACATTAATGATATTAAAATAAAGGCAAAAATAATTATGATATTCGATAACTGAAAACATTCTTTTATAATTAGAAATTGAGTAATTTGATATCATGTTAATTTCTGTGATATTCAGGTGCAAGGACAAGTATAAACAACTATAATTTATCCAATACGGAGCACTAATGCATTCACATTTTTTTATTTGAAAAGATTGTGGAGAGAGATGAAGCAAGAGATCATTGGAATATTAGATTGGTTTGATCTTATTTTTCTTCCCACGGATTTTCCAAACGGAAGTGAATAAAGATGGAAAAAAATCCAAATGACATGTTAGAAAAAAAGAAAAAGCATCCAAACAGCCCATGAGAAAATTTTCTCATTGAGTCTAAATCCCACTAAACTGCAGGTTCATCACCATCCGAACAGGCCCATAAAGTAATGGTCCGAATATAGTAGTATCCAACCTTACCAATCATATAAGCTGCATATCAGCAATGTAATTTTCATTCCTTACTGTTATGCCTTACTAGCATAATTGTCATCACATCTAATGAACTTTATCATACCAGAGATATTATCATACCAAAAAACACCCAATTCAACAGCAGGTAGAAGTCAACAATTGGTTGAAGATGACCACTGGTATGAATTGATAATCATATGTGCTCATCTTATGCATGAAATAACATACATTCACACAAATAGAAGTAATCAAATAAATAAATAAAAAAGTAATCCATTACCTGTCTGGGCTGATGGTTTTTCTGAAATTCTCGAACCGTCGATGACCCAGCACTGCCTTCCCCATGTTCCCATCATATGTATAGATGAAAACATCACTTTCCAAAGCCACCACATAGTCCAGCCCAGCAAGCATGTTTTGATGATTCTGGAACGGCCTGAGCTCCTCCTCCATGGCCAAGCTCAAGTGAGAATAAATATTTGGAAAATCATCTGTCAGATATTTCATGCTGTCATTTCCAAAAGCTTCACCTGCCACCAAGTATATTCGTGTTTCAGAGGAGAACCCTAGCGCTTTTAGTAGAAGGGACGTTTCTCTAGGGGTCAAGGGACAACCCCCTAGGAGCCTTCTCTCTGTTGAGTTGATCTCCTTTTCTTTCCAGTGGGCTACTTCATAGCGCATCTTGCGAAGAGACTCATCTTCCTCTGCTGTAAGGTTGTGGCTACACCCGGTGAATGCTAGCATGTCCTTTTCATATCTGAACATATAGTTAGATATTGGTTAACTGTATGGAAAGGACTAGTAACTGGGAATGTGGCCATTAAGTTTCAAAGATTGAAAAAGTACCATGGTTAATAATTATTGAATTGTTAAGTTTGCTGAATTTATAATTTTTACTTAGCAAGAAATATATGCGACTGCAAAAAAATAGGTCTTACCAGATTGAATTCAATTATTTTACAAAAAATCATATCTTCAAAATTCTAGAAACCAAAGTCCAAACAAGCATATCATATAAATCACAAATCAAAGATCTCAAACTGTGAGATACTGTTTTGCATAGGGGTTGAAATGGGACAATTTGTAACCCTTTTATGGATAGATATAATTTATTCTGATCATATTGATCAATGACTTCCAAAACTAAAAAATCACATTCAGCTTGGGTCGGATCCAATCCACTGGTAAGTTGAGACATTGACTGGTAACCAACCCACTCAACATATCAGAATTTTGTTGGTCTTAGTTATTCATTTCGCTTATATATTCTTCTACATGTTGTTAATGGTTAATTTGTAGTCTAATCTCGTTACTTCTTTAAGAAGAAAAAATGAATGAGATACAAGATAAACTGACTGGATCAGACCCTCTGGCAGGTTGGGTCAAATCAGAACCATCAAGCTGACTGGCCATTCCTTTCCAGATCAGGGTCAGGTCGGGTCAATAATTGTCACTACACTCATGTGCATCAGCACACGATAAATATCCACTTTCGCTTTATAGAAAAGTCCAATTAGTGTAGCCCACATTCGCAACATGATTTTAAGGCCCACAATCCCCCGTCCCCTCCCAAGGAAAGAAAGATCTGTTTCTCGATTCCTCAACTTCAACACAAATTGCAATTCTACTTCAAATTTTGTAATTTTTGTGGCTGATACTTTATTTCAGATATACTACTTATTTCATAACAGACCAAGACTATTCTATTCTGAGAACTGTGTGCATGGACACACATTTAAATATCATTGCTTTATTAAATAAAAAATGAAATAAATAATAGGAAGATGACTTGCCTTAGATGAAGAGCAAGAAAAGGGCTTCCGTTATGCCTCATCCTAGAAATAAGGGTAGCGCCTAGTTCTTCAATGGTCGAAGAGTATTTCAATGCCCCGTAGTTGACTAGACATCTTAACTTTTGTAAAGAACTTGGGATCCCATTGTTCGCCAGTCTAGAATCTGTATGGGTGAAGTATATCACCTTGTGTTTTTTCAATAGAGGCAGCACTTCTGTCTTGTAGTAGCTAACCTGAAAAAGGTAAATCAAAACAGTTCTATAACCCATAATTTCAGAGTTGGCAAGTACAGAACTCTGCAAGGATTATGGGAAGAGCTGTAAAATGATTCATGATTTATTCATGAAAATTCAGCATCTAATGGAGAGCTCAGCCCCAAACAATTAAACTGCTGATCTTATGCTACAATAGGGTCTTACTTCAGAATCTGTAATTACTGGACTACACTTGCTTAGATAAATTTTAACCATACAAAAAGCAAAGTGCAGTAAGACGCATTCCGCATTCATGAGCACCAGCAGGTATTCAGTTAAAGTTAATACACTAACATGTGTTAAGTGATTGGTTTTACTTCAATACCACAATGCATATAAGCAATTTAAATACCATGGCATCAACTGAGATCTGAGCGACAGGATGCTAACGGGCTATGTTGTCGCTACTTAGTTTCATAATTTTAATGACCAATTTTGTTCTTTATTTTTTCCCCGAAGTTTACAAACATTTCCCTTCTATCAAAGTTTTCAACATTCTTGAGTTACTCTTGAACTGCCAATTGCTATTATTCAGGCAAAAATCATTATACAAAATTGAAAATACAAAGGAATACAAAGGAATACAAAGGAGTACAGAGAATTATGTACACAGGGAAATTGAATTGACCTTAGACCAAGAAATGGGAGTTTTTGAAAAAGGTTCAATGCCTGCATAAGCAGCTGGCAAGCTTTCCACAATATGAACCTCATTCTTCAGTGTGTCTATGAAGTGCTTCCAGTTGAAAAGATCCTTAAATTCGCTGGTGAAAAGAAAACCAATAATTGAGAAATATAGAAAGTAACAGTTATGAGATGTCATAAAGCAGGCACTGTTACAAATGTTATTTGTTGGCTGAGTAAGCAATCAGTATGGTTTGCCTTCTAAACTCAAATTTCTGGTGTTATTTTCAGTCTGCTAAAATTTAGAAAAATCAAGGCTTATTTAGGAGCCAATGGCACTTGCAGCCAACTAACAGGGTCAAGCCTTAATCGGACATAGTTTGAGTTCAGTTGAAAACTTCTGGAGTACTACTACCAAGAGAAACTAATAATTACTATTAAGGACAAACGGAATACCTGTCATCTGCCCAGTATGAGGTATGATCAAGCGAAGGAAGAACCAATGTAGCCTTCATTATTTTAGCCACAGCAACCATATCACATATCTGCATACTAAAATTGAGTTTTATCAAAATTGGCATCATCACAACTACCTTTTTATCATTTTCTTTTAGTTTTATTTTGTTAAATTGTTGACTGTTTCCACACAAAAAAAAAAGGAAACAGATGATTGATATCACTACTTCAAAAAAATATATATGTGAATTTGAAACTAGAACAACATAAGCTTCTGTTGTTCACCATAAGCTGCTCCTAGGCATCCACTTTCTTAAATCATCTCAATCTTTGCCAAAAACCCATCACTAACAGCCTTGAGGAATTATTAATATAGTAAGAAGAACTTAACAAAACGCATACTTAGTGACTTGTTTCCCTCTGCATTTTGCACAATACATGTCCAGATTCATGTTTTTTAACTGCTAAGAGCTGCAAACACGTGGTTAGATTAGGTTCAACTTTTAGGCCTGCTAATTTCTGGTTTTAAGTTCAATCATTAAATTTGTCTCCAGTTTCAGCTTACGTTTATCTGGCTCGGTCAAGTTTCAGCCTGCTCCAGGTAACAGATCATGCAGTACAGATGAATAGAGCCAGATGATTTAAGTTAAGAAGTCATCCATCCTGTATCGTAGTCTATTTGAATCATAATCTAAACAAATTTTGATACAGGATGAGGGTTAATTTGTTTCGCTTAACTCAATTCGGGCAATATTAAGTTCTTATTCAGATTTCAAGTTACCCAGGTTTTGGTTGGGTCACGTCAACGGAGTTTTTGAAGTCAGTCAAGTCATTAACAATTCAGAACTCTCATGTTTGGTCAGGTTCTTCAGATTGTTAACACTTCCAAACTTTGAATGCAAGGTAATAGCTCCGGTAGTGATGGATTTTGGCATAGTTCTTTATTGTAAAATAGAAGTCAAACAAACAAAACTTGGGTGGTTCCAGTCTTATTGCCTAATTTTAAGTAAATGAATATATTGGTGCAACTATTTCAGACCCCGAATCTCATCTGATTCAAACCTCCATTAGCATTCATGAGAATGTAGCCATTCGTCTTTGGATCCAGCTCTACAGAACCATGAAGAAATATATATTAAATTTTCAATAGCGAACATTAATCAAGGATCCAGTGGATACAAATGTATACCATCATCTGGCCCAATTGTTTAATGGAAAAACAGGTTCAACAATACAGTTGTAAAAAACATTTTCACAATCTCTCAAGTTTTCAAAAGAATTTTATCTTAACAACTAGTGCATGAACTAGCTCTAAAGTAATTCACCACCAAATAACCATGACAAAAGCCATAATTAACTGGCATAGACTCAGCATATACACAATTCAAAAACTTTCTGGTACCAGTACTGGATCATATGAACAAACAGGTATGTAAAATGTTTATAAAAAACTCATAATGTAACTAGGCATTTTGCTCAGGACCAAACGTACTTTTGTGAGAGCTTGTATCTATGCACTGGACAAAATCTTGGGCAAGAGGTTGTGCCCATATGCCTGAAGAAAACTGCACAACAAAATAACATTATTACTAACGAAACCTTAGCTAAAAAAAAAAGGTCAATGAGAAGATAAGTAGGAGGGTAGGAAGAAGCAGTTCCTGCCTCATTATTGTGGACCTGCATCCCTGACTCAAGGGTCGTTAGCATCCTTTCACTCCCTCCTGTACCACTTCCTCCATTGTTTTGAGGTACCTTGAATTCTAGATTATTAGAGTCTGTTGTACCTATATCCTGCAAACCAAAGAAATCTCCCTCTTAGTTTGCACAATTTTCATTAAAAAAAAGCTTTTAACTGTAAGGTGACCCTAAGTATCATGCAATTCCCATTTTGGTCAGCAAAGGTACAAAATTTCCATTTAATTCCCTAAAGATTCCAACTTGTACTCTTTTGATTCTTACTAACACTTTGTGTTGAACAAATTGATGAAAATTGTGAAGGCTAATTTCAAAATAACAATACATTACAATATACCTCAAATTTAATAAGAAAAAACATAGATGTTTCATGCGATATTCCAGCCTTCTTTTAATGAAATGTCAAGGTAAGAAATGATACAGATTGATATATTTAGGAACAAGAATGAGAAGTTGAAACTTCATGAACCAAATTAAGAATTTGGTATCTTAAAGATAATTTATTTATAATTAAAATATTAGATTAGAGGACAGTCATTTAGTGGAGAGAACACATGGGATGCCTGAGTCAACAATTAAGCCCTCCCAAGTGTTGAAGAATTTGCTAACATGCTTACACCTCACACTATCTCCTTAGAATTAATTACGGATAACAGCAAAAGGTCCCAAACAATCTCACAAAACTTTCAAACTGCAGTACCTTTTAGGCAACATTAAAAAGTACAGTATCTCCAACTAGATATGACTAGAATAATTCAGATTTTGAAGCGATCAACAGTTTTCAAATTGAAGCTAATTTATACTGTATTAGCATTGCTTTATTAGTAGGTTATTGAAATAATCCTTTAAATCTGCAAATTGTGATTGAAGCATGTTTCAAAAAGTTTGAACAGAACAGCTAAAAGCCTAAAAAAGATAACCAAGTTGTAATGTTCAAACAGAATTCATTTCAAAAATAAATGAATAATAATTTGTAATTCTAACTAGCTGCCACTCATTTATTCCATTGATACAATTTTCACAGTATAGTCAATTATATCCCATAATTACTACATTTTTCCTCGACATGTTAGAAGCAGAAACAAGATATCAGCTAGAACTTCGTCTGACAAGGCAAAAGGAGAATTTAGAAAACACACGCACGCACACACACAACACAATTATCACGGAGATTTATAAGAAAAAAAGAAGAGTAGAAAGAAATTTAACTCACCTTAAACTCAAAGGTCGAACTTTTTGAAATCAGAGGCACTAATCCAAATCCAAAATACCTCCCAGCGAAGAACTTCACCAGACCGAGAACGAAACAAAACCCGCAAAAAAACAGGAGAGCAAAGTTCCCAATCCTTTTCTTGTCAGCGCCGCCGTGCTTTCTGAAAACACCAAATCTCGACTTTCCACCAGTCTGGTGTTGGTGGTGCGCCGATGGCGCATCCACACTTGATTCATTATTCAGATTCACTGTAGCGTCGGCTAACGGAGACCTTGGTGAGCCGATCTGAAGCTCAACATCGGCCTTAGGGCTGCGCTTGAACGAGTTAGCACGACGCGTCATTTGGTGACCGGAGAAGCGGGGGCTTGAGGCGGCGCCGGTACCAGTGTTACCGGTGGTGCCGGTGCCGGATCCTTGTGGGAGTGGTTGGTAGCCCATTGTGGGTTTGCAACCGGGAAGAATTTACTAGGCTATTTGGGGGAGAGATTGGTAACCCATTGTGGGTTTATTGGGAGTGGTTTGGCGGGGAGGTGGGGAGATGGGAAGGAAGTGACATTGTTAATGTAGGATTGTATTGTTTAGCGTCGCAGCGTCGCAAGGGAGAAATTGGGAGGGAAAGCGAAGAGGATGAGGGGGATGGATGTGAGTAGTGTACAGTGAGGATATGGAATTATATGGAAACAGGCAAATAGGCAGGAAGGACGAGAGCATTATGCATTATGGTCTGTCTGACTGTCTGTCTGTTGCCGTATTTATGTCGACTCGTCCGTCTCGTCGGTCGGTGCAAATTATCAGTTAAGTAAACAACTAAACTTGCATGCATAATCCAGCATATATATCTGAGATATTTGCTCATACGAAAATCCTTCACGTGCGGTTCTACAGTGACGAAGGCAGTGAGTAACTTGCGAGGAGGTTTCAATAGTCATGGACTCATGGCTCATGCATTTCCAATACCTATGAAACAAAAAATTTGTTATTATTATTGTCAGAGTTGTTTTTTTTTCAAATTTATTTAATTTCAGAGGAGGTTTCCAATACAATACACCATGCATTTCATATCTCATCATATCTTATATTTCATATCTTTATTTTCAAAATTCAAATTGTCGATTCGAATCTCTCAACATGCTATACATACTAAAATATACTTAAGGATGAAATTTTATAATTTTTTTTAATTTTTTTAACTATTTTTTAAGATGGATAAAAAAAATCATTATTTTGTGAACGGTCTATAAACAATGATTTTGTATTTATTTTAAAAAATAAAATAAAATAAATTCAAAAATCATAAAATTTCATCTCCAAATATATTTTAATATGGATATTATGTTAAGCGATTCAGATCAACAGTTTAAACTTTAAAAACAAATATATAAAATATAAAGTATGAAAACATGAGATATTGAAATTCTCCATCTAATTTTATTGCGACAAACTTTATTCTTATAGAATTTAAATGTATAATAGCAAGAGTTATGCTTAGAATTCAAAGTTAACACCATGTCCAATTTTATTTACTATTTATAAAAGAATAAAGTTAATATGTACTTAAAATTAATAAGATGATTCAATTTATGATATATCTACGTTTGAAAATTTAATAATTTCAATTGGACAAAAAAATTTATAAGTTGTTTTAATATATTTATTTGCCATCATTATTTTCTTTAGCTTGATTTTACATTATATAAAATTGTAAAATCAACAAATTTAGGATTTAAATACATCTCACGAAATATATTGGATTGAAGAGTTCAAAATTTGTCATTGAAGTTGAAGTTCATCCAATAAATTTTGATAGTTAAATTAATTGTTGTTTAAAAAAAAATGAATGAGACTGTTTTATTTTTACAAAGGAAGCGCGCGACAATCTAAAATCTTTATTTAATCAGGAAACATCCACAAGGAGAAAATTACACAATGAATACAGGAAAATAAAAAGTAAAATAAAAATAAATAAAAACGAATATCTTTTTTTGAAAATTTGGTAGCCGCTACCAAATGAAAATAAAAACGAATATCAATTGTCCAAATTTATCTACTAATGCTCCACTCGTCTCTTTTTTTCGGTTAGCAAATTGATATCATACCACCCAATTTTGCAATCATTTCTGAACGTCTTTGTGCTAGGAGTCCGCATCGTCTGCATTAACTCAAAAGAGCATCTTTTAAGTTAATGTATATCGGCCATCCGATTGTAAACAAAGTTTATCTTACCGTTGCTTAAAACATAGAGAGTCTTTAATATTAGTGCGAATTTAATTCACACAAATTCTAAAGCTGTTCAAACAGTTCACATGCATTAACTCAAAAAATTCCTTTTTGAGTTAATGCAGGGGATAGGAATTCCTTTGTGGTATGGTATCTTATGCAAAGATCAGAGATATGCCTTTATCAGGCTTAAAATACAACTTCGATTTGGATTTGGTTACGGTGCTATGGGTTGCATACAGGGCTACGGTGCTACGGCTCAATATTCGAGTTTTCAAAATCCTAACAGTCGATCCAAACTGTTCATCTTGTTCTCCATATTAATATGTGTTTGGAGACCAAATTTTACATTTTTTTGAGACTTTTTACTATTTTTTTAGATTTATTGAATATCGCTATTTTTTATGGTCCAGATTTATCTGAAAAACAACGATATTCAATAAATCTAAAAAAATAGTAAAAAAATCTTCAAAAATTGTAAAATTTGGTCTCCAAACACATATTAATATGAAAAACAAGATAAATAATTTGGATCGACTGTTAAAATTTTAAAAACTCAAATATTAAATTGTAACACCGTAACCCCCTATGCAACCCATAGCACCGTAGCCAAATCCCTTCTATTTATACCTTTGAACCTTGATTGCAGACTGGCGGCTGGCGACGTTGAAAGGAGAGGAGAAAACGCTAATCTTAACAATCTAATTAATACTTTTCTCAATTTACAGCCCAAAACTAGAAACCGACTCCAGGCCTATAGACTATAGTGTCATTGGCCCAGCCCAACAAATAAGTCACTTCTCTTCTCTCTTGTGCGATTTATGCACGAATTTATTTCAAATTTGACTACAATTTCTTTTAGAGAGTTTTTTTTTCCTCATCATGTCTTCCAAATCCCCCGATTTTTTTTATTAATATCCATAAATAAATAACAAAATATAAAACTATCCAAACTTCTTACATATTTTTAAAAATATCCAGCTTTTTTTTTAAGATGTGTTTAATTTTTTTAAATAAATTTGACAATATAGTCAATAAAAATGGTAATATCACATTGTGGACGTATTAAAAAGAAATGGTTGAGCTGAGTGAAGGTTTGATGCTACACATAAATCATTTGATTGCAAATTCCACAGGAATAGAGGGACCCACACAAACAACTCTGATAAAGAAAGTTTAATGCTGGTTCTATTGGTGCAAAGAAGCGTAAGCACCTCTTTGGTAATTAGTCAACTATAGTTTGCACTGTGAAATCATCCTTTGGTAATTACTACATTTCCCTTCATTATACGAAGACATTTTAGATCAATTTCTCCATTGTGTTGCAATGTGAAATCATCATTCGCATATGAATAGTTTTCTTTCTTTTATCCAATTTTCTATCTTGTCTGTTCAACACTAAATTTTCTAGTCTCATGCTCTCTTTTTTTCAATATTTTAAAAATGGCCAACATATTTTTGTCTGTGTCAATTTTAGTCCCCTTTACAATCGAACAATTTCTATATGGCATCAATTCTTTACTGGCTCAACTATTTTTTTTTATAAGTCTAATATGATATTATCACTTTTGTTGACCATATTGTCAAATTCATTTTAAAATAATAAGCACATTTTAAAAAATAATAATTCTTCAAGACATCAGAATATCTTACAACTCTGGAAAAAAAATTGAAAAAAAGGGCCATCAGAAATTTCTGACAGCCCGACCATTTTTAAAAATCACAAAAATGTTTAGATAATTTTTTTATTTAACGTTGAATATTAATAAAAAAAATTAGTAAATATCTCAATTTATCCGATCCATCAGAAATAATGGGTCCAACAGTCTCTCCACACAAAAAGAAGAAAAGAAAAAAAAAATGACGATTTTAAACCTCTCAATCAGCAATATATAGCGTCATCTATCGTCGCTACTCCATCTCATGCTCTTTCTCCACCCGCCAAGTACAACGTTGCTCCGCCATCTGTACTCATCTCATGTTCAAATGAAAGATGAAGCCATGGTCATGACGCTTCCCTCTTATCTCGCCTCCATCCTTCTTTCTCCAACTAAGCTTTAGGTTGTGGTTTATATTATTGTACATCTTTCCTCTTCCACTAACGCCAATAGAAATGAAGCTCAAACCACTTGATTCCATCGATCAATCGATGACGCCCAAAGACGACCACATGGTTTCAGACTCTCCTAGATTTTGAGTTTTAATGAAGATCAAGACGTTTTGATCGACTCTATTCTTCTTGGAATTCTTTTTGACTCTTTCTGAATGTTTGATTTGTAATTTATGTTACTTTAAAGTTAAAATTGAAATAAATTTCTTGAATTATAATTTATAATCATAATTATAAGTTAGAAAATCAAAAATTACAAGTCAAAATATTAAAAAGTATAAGTAAAAGCATTATTTTCTATTGAGTATCTAATTAGTTATTGGATTCAAATCCGAATAACTATTTAAACTCGATCCAATATTTTTTTTCAACCGCTTCTGGGTGCGGGCACAGCCACAAAAATTTAGGAATAGTGTTATAAGATTTTTCTTTGGCAGAACATGATTTAGATTTTATTTTTCCAGTGTATAATCTGAGCTAGATATAATAAAATGTGTCTTGTTAGTTAGTTAATTAGAATGGTACTTGAGGCAACATCACATTACGGTACCAACCGATCTTCAATATATAGCCCTGTAGGATATATTATTATTGTTATAAATGACCACATGTCTTATTATTATTACAGGAATGGTTGTTCGATAGTCATTACTAATTAGTTACTATATTATATGGGGGTTCAGTGGTCACGCATCACCACATGGAACGTGTCAATTAATTGTTGGAATTTCCCGTTCGAAAATAATAATACATTTATATGGTCTAGACTTACAAGCAGGCAAAAGCTTAAAATCGCATTAGAGATACTCAAGTATCTAAAATAACCGAAATTTGTATTCATATCCACCATGAATTAACAAATTACGCAAATACTATCAATTTCTTCTTTTTAAAAAAAATATCACAAGCGGTTGTCTTTTTTTTAACATTCTAAAAAAAAAAAACTAAACTAAATTTCAGCAGTTGTCTTTTTGTTTTTTATATATAATATATCCTAGATCTAAATACCAAAAACACTAAACTAAATTTCAAAATAAAAAATTTACATAAATAATATTTTAGCTAAAAAGCTAAATTATAACAAAAAAAAAAAATTCTATATTTGAGACTTTATACATTTACATGAACAATGTCTAAGAAAAAAAGTCTAATTTTTTTTTTCTTAAACAAATTTAAAAGTAAAAAAAAATATGATCAAATATGATTGCACGTGATCAAATGTGACGAATATGATTATATATAGCCAGTCACAACATAATTATCGTACCTTATCATTTTCTATAATTTTAATTACAAAATAACACATACAAATTTAACTTAATTATAATATGATACAATGGGAGATTCAAATCTGTTGCTATCATTTATCTTCTTTTTTTTCTCTCTCCTTCTCTTCTCTCTTCTCTCTCCCTCCTCCAAAAAACATGATATTTCTTTAAAATAGAAGCATATTTGGATCCAACAATAAGTAATCTAAATCACTAACGTAATTAGGCATAACATGTACAAATAACATAACACAAATTTATAAATTTATAACCTAAAGCCGGAATTCGAATTCCTAAAATAACTCATTTTTTTAGTTTTGATCCGGACAGTCAGATTTACTCTGACACTAATATTAAATGATCCGAATTCTCAAAAAAAAAAAAAAAAAAAAAAAAAAAGAATTGTCTGAAATTCAGATCGGACGGTCCGGATCAAAACTAACAAATTGGGTGGTACGGACTCGTAAAGCCGTTGGCTTTGCAGGCGCTGGTGTTCTCGAATTCGTATCCTCTGAGATATCTCATACTTTGCGTGACTTTATGGAAAATCTCAACCGTTTAAATATGTTCTGCACGAATCTCAAAGCACACATATACTGACTCCGACATCACTCCCAAATAGGCACCCGACACGTCGGTCACGCAAAAGTTGAGATATCTCAGAGGACATGCACTCCATGTTCTCACGAGCCACAACCAGAAGGATCCGTATCCTCTCAGGTACCTGACTCAACACAATTGAAACAGAGCGCCCAGATTTAATCTCAGCCGGTGCCTGTTTGGAATGGTGCACGAGGGCAGTAATTGTAACTTTGAGATTCGTGCCAAGTTAAAAATTATAATTTTGGACCGTCCGATTCAATTGTACTGTAACCGATGTGAATTCTGACCAGAACAGTGAATCAGTGATGGCTGACGAGAAACAGTCGGCGGGGTCATTTATGTCAAAACACAATCACACCGAATTCTTCAAAATAGCAATTAGAAAATCCTTTAAGAAAGTGAGCTTTCATCTCCCTTCTTTCACAGCACACACCATCCAACAGCAGTCTGCCATTCTCGTCTCTTTTCCCCGTCGCATCACCTACATTGCATCTCTCCCACGCACCAACAAGCTTGCTTGGATCCAAACCATATAAAACCCGACTCCCACCTCCAATGGAGATCTCCGCCTGGTTTCTCTTCACTGCTCTCTTCCTTTTCTCGTCTGCTTCAGCTACCGACAGTAAAAGTATACTCTTGTTCTCTATTTGTGCAATAACATATTTGTACCAAATATGGATTGATAAGTATTCAGTTCTCAACTTTGGATTATGTCAGATTGAAAATTGTAATCTTGTTTTAAGTGCTGTTAACAAGTATTGTTAATTTGTTACTAGTTGATCAAATTGGTGTTGGTATAAATTTTCAGAATATTCGGATAGTTAGAATTAATTAAAATAAATCAAATTGAAATAGAGTTACCCGGATCGTGTACGAAACACTTTCCTTAAGCGTATTCCGTCTCATCGTGCAAGATGGAACCGCAACCAAGATAATCCGGAGTTGTTGCTCCTTAGACACACCATGAAAGCAACTGACAATAACTCCGCAATATCCAGCATAGATCAGAATTTGAATAATTGGGATAAAATATAAATGGAGGATTAATCAAATGAGATTTTCTGTGGGAGCTAATCAAAGAAACATATTTGGTTTTTTCTCGGATGCCTTTCAACAGAGAAGGATGTACAATTTATAATATTCAAAACATTAGCAACTTATGCATTGATTAATTGTCTTAAGAAGAGATTAATTAGATACGTAGATGGCTCTCTGTAACGCTTTAATATTAATTATTAAATTAAATATTTTCATTTTCCGATATCAATCAGGAGAACATAATTCATTGACTTTATTGTACTTCAGTTATTTCTATGAAATAAATATGAGATTATTCAGTTTAGCCCCTCAAGCTAATTAATATTACAAACAGTGATTTTAATAATTTTGAGTTTTTAGAACTCAAGTTCCAACAATTGGTACATTGTGATTTGATGTAGTGGGTTATCTGTGGTGTGTTAGAGATTTCTATAGGGTAGCTGCATTTGCTGCTACTTATTTCTATTAACACATTGCCTAAATTGTCCAGATCTGGTCCTCTGGAACTATGTAATATGGCTATTGATTTTTTCATGGCTATCTCTTTTCTGAGTTCATTTCATCTCGTTCCAGTTGTTTTTATCTTACCCTTTTCAATATTTGACATTAATTTTACACACTAGTTAAAATATACTGGGAACAGAAAAGCTCAAATTGTTCAATTAATAACAAGTCCTTCCAATTGAACAAGACCTGTATTTTCCAAGTAAAAAAGAAGAAGCTACAATAACCAACCTGATAAGCTCCAATTATCTTGTTTCAAATTTCAAATCCTGTTATTGTATTCTGTAGGCAATCCGGCAGATCAACTAGTGTCGCTGATCAACAGTAACAGGACAGCCCACAAGTCATCATCTCTGTATGACAACCAGGGTCTGGGATGCCTAGCGCTACAGTACATTAAGGCATATGAGGGCCAGTGCGGAGCAGTTGGAGAAATGAAAAAGCCCCCAGAATCCAGCTTTGCTGATACATTTGCCCCCAGTTGTGGCGTTGTGGCAACTAGCCTTGCACCTATCACTGGTCGCCTGATCGGGTGCCAGACTAAGTATGCAACTCCCGATCAGGCATTCGATATGCTTATTGTGAATGACAAGAGCCTTGACATTCTCTACAGCAAAAACCATACTGAGGTATTCTTCTACTTGTGATGGCTTATCCTTTGATTTGTACCAGCAAAAACCATACTGTCGGACCGATAATATTATCATCAGTGTTCATAAATATTGGTACACATTACTGAGAAACTAACTTGATCGACACATGTTGTCCAATACATTTTATTGGCTTATCACAGATTGATATCTTTCATGTTATGCTGGATTCAATTTCCTTTATCATGTTTAGGGCCTTTTAATGTGTATTTTAACCTATGAATTGTCAATACTGTTCATGGTACTCTGATAATTTTATAACTGTTCATCAATAGTTTTTGGTATCATTTACTGTTGCTAGCTATCTGGTAAGTGCTTTAAACCTAAGTTAATATTTGTCTCAATTGAAAAAGGTAGGCCTTTCGCATATCTTTTTGGAATAAAAGCAATCTGATAAGTGTTTTGCATTGTATACTTGCTTCTCTTTTACCTATCTGTGACTTGTTGATTTTATTTCGTCCATTTTCTAGATGCATAATAAACAAATATGGCTCAATTTGGCAATCGAGTTTCATACTTATTTTGCCTTAGAATTCTAACTTATGCAAACTGAAGCTGATTATAATCACCCAATTCAACACAAACTTCTGTAGAAAGAGAGAGAAAAAAAATGAAAAATGTGTTTATAATTAAACACCAAACAAGGCCAATGCATTATAAAGCGTTTACATTGTGACAGGTGGGAGCTGCAGTTAGTGGAACGGATGGTGGATCACCGTACTTTTATTGTGTTCTCTTCAGCAATGGCAAGACAAATAGTAGCTTCTTGTTGGATGGGGGAGTGGCTAAGTCTGTTCGACCGGGATGTTACAGCGGAAGTGATGATGATTGCAGTGGTGCTGCCGATGTTACGTTCCACAGCATTACCCGATTGATGATTGTGGCCTTCGCAGTCGCGGTTCTTTTCGGTTTGGTTTTGTAGGTTGGGTCTTTTAATGTAAAATTGTAGATGTAATGGTAGGGCTTCTATTGTCTTTCCTGGTTATTTTTAGCTTCTTTCATATTCTTCATTTATTGTTCTCGAGTAATGTAAAATGCTCGTGGCTTCCAAGTTTGGCTGTTAAGACTCGTGTTTATTGATAATAATAATTATAATTTATTTATACCAACCAAAATTGCGGAGGCTTGTAATGATAAGTGGCCCAGCCACGTGAGCTCTAGTGGGGTTGACCCAACTAAATATTTTAAAAAGTCCTTAAATTGTACGAATATTAATTTTTTTTATATGAAGCTCTTTAAATTGGCATTTTTTCAGCCAATTTTTTTTTATTTTGCCAGTGTTAATTGACGTCGAAGTTCACGTGAGCAAAGCTGGCTTCAAGCTGCACACGCTCGAATTTAAAAAAATAAAAATAAATAATACACCACCTCCAATTGGGATTCTCAATACGTGAGGCGTGATTTGGGTCACATGCTGTGTCATGGTCAAAGAATAGTCACGTTGTGATTTCACATGACGAGTTCAAATGTAACTGATTATTTAAATTATAATTAATTATAATTTTCATAATCTAAATTAGTTTACTCAAGATTAATCATTCAATTAAGATTTAACGGTTTTAATTATACATAGTTTGTGTTATCACGTGCTGTAACTAGCGTGTCGTAACTTTTTTAAATCCCTACCTCCAATTGTCGTTATACATAACAGATGTAAAACCAACACTTCAATTACAAATATACAATACAGTTCCTATTTTACTAGGCTTTCCCATCTAATTTTAAACTAGCAATCTTTTGCTTATTCTTCCTTTACTTCAATCATTCTTCAATTCATGTTGATACTTTGGTGAACTTCATTAGAAGGTTCAGTTCAATCTAAATAAGGTCCAATTTAATGGTTATTTACTCGCGGTACTGAAAATAACAGTATTCTTATTTATAGCACAATCTGATATGTTTGTTTTGCTCGAGTACATAAATATATAATTATGATAACAAAATGGCGTGTGGTAGAGAAATGACTATTGAATTGGAAGTAATTACGAAGAGAGTCAAGAGTATGGAATTGATTTCAAACATTTTTTTTTGGGTACTATTTCAGGATATTTCTGTTAACAACGCTTTGATCAACTTATCGGTTTAAGCAAAGAATATTCTTCCTCTAGCAACTATAACTATAACTCTAAGAAAAATTAAACAATTCCATGTTCTCAGTTCTCACAGTTATTATAATAGAAGGAACTAATATCCAGTTTCCCGTTTATTTGCTTAAACATGTTCTTGCTAAGAATGTAGTCACTAGATCGTCTACCCTCCGTGTTGACCGTCAAAATGTAGTTACAACTCACCTCTTGGTCTTAATCTTCCAAATTTAGTTAACTTTATAGACAAAAAGCTCACATCCTGATAAGCAGCGACTTAACCGCTATGCCATCCACAGAAAAGCTAGATATCACAGGACAGTGCCAACCCTGCCATTCCCTCTCTCTCTCATAGCAGAGGAGAAAGGAAAGGAAGGATAGGGGAGAAATTCCAACACCTTTCTTTCCAAACTTCTCTCAAGCTTTCCGAACAACTAACCCAAAATGCCGAGCGTGTTTAAGAGAGCAGTTAATGTAGTGAAGGATCAGACGAGCATCAGCCTTGTAAGATTTTCCAAGAACTATGTGCCGGGATCTTCTTGCAACCTAGATGTGGCCATCCTCAAAGCTACCTCGCATGAAGAACAAATGGCCAACGAAAAACAAATTACCGAAATTATCTTCCTGGTTGTCTCATCAACTATTTATGCCGCTGCTTGTGTTCAGGCTCTAGCACGCCGCATTGCCAGGACCCACGACTGGATTGTTGCCCTCAAATCCCTCCAACTTGTACACCATCTCCTTCGTGATGGTGGAACGTACTTTTCCCATGAAGCGGCATCTCTACGGCCCATTTATTCAGGTGGTCGCCGCCTATTGGACCTATCAAACTTCTCAGCATCTCAACCTAGCTACTTGAACCCATGGGACTACACAGCCTTTGTTCGGACCTATGCACGCTACCTTGATGCTCGACTTGAATCAGCGCTCTTTGGAAAGCTCCGGAAACTTAATCACCAAGGTCATAGATCTACTGATTTGGTCAGTATGAAGCCCGCAGTAATACTTGATCATATCGAGCATTGGCGACGCTTGCTCGGCCGCGTGATATCTATGAAACCCACTGGACCAACCCGTAACAACCACCTCATACATATCACGCTTTTCATGGTTACTCGTGAAAGCTTTGACTTCTATCACGACATCACTGCTGGGCTCACTTTATTGCTTGACAAATTCTTCCAGCTAGATAAGAAGTGCCGCATCAAGACAGTTGAGGCATGTGACTTGGCAGCGAAACAATTTACGGAGCTGGATTCCCTCTATGACCTTTGTATTAAGATCGGTGCAGGAAAGATGATGGAGTACCCACATGTACAGATGATATCCCAGAACTTGGTGACTACATTGAAATCCTACTTGCATAACAATCTTGCATCAGCATCAGTTGAATCATCACCTGCGTCAGATACAAGGAGCCACCCAAGGTTCTCCCTCCAAGCTATACCTAGAGAAAGACCTGACGAGGTTGTGTCTGATACTTACTCCGTTGCCTCTGAACCAACAAGTACTCAGAAAAAGAAAGCATATGAACGGATCCGTTCATCTATAACGCCTTTTGATACAGTTAGAGAGAAAACAAAACAATCAAATTCAGAAGTTTGGGAACTTCTTTTGGTAGAGACTGCGAGTAAACTGTCTGATTCTGAGAACAACGGTAACGAGCAACAGTTGTTGCCAGAAAGTTCTAATAAACCATTTCCAGAGAACTACAAGAACCCTTTTTTACAAGATTGTTTTAACCAGAATTCCAACATAGAGAGAAACATTGCTGTAAAGGCAAATGACCTTTCTTTGCAAGATACTTTTGACAGGACAAACTCAAGCACAGAAAGAAACATTCAAGACAAGCCAAAAGGTCTTTTCTTCCATTACTCTTTTGACAAGCGGAGCTTGAGCACAGAAATAAACATTTCTGAGAAGCCAACACAATATTCTTTTAACAAGAACTTGAGCACAGAGATAAGTCTTGGTGAGAGGACACATGTTTATGCTGAAACTGAGAAGAAATCTATAGCTCCAGCTCAAACATTGACCACCCCTTCAACCCAGCAACCCTCATTTCAACTGCATCAGAGGTGGATAGAAGAACAACAGAAGGTGTACAGAAGCATCGGATGCTGATTAAGCAGGTGAATAGGTTTAGAGAACATTGATTTCTCAGTTTTTACTGTAACTGGGATGGTGGTAGTAGGGAAGCCACCAGCAGGGAGGGGGATGGGCACTCTACTGTTTTGAACAGTTGACAGGGTCTCTATATATATATCAGTTATAGCTATTATATACTATCTGTACCTGTTATCAATCATATAGAACTTTTATGTAAATAGATCCAATACTGAAACTGTTGGTACTGAAACATGACAACTTTTAATCAGAATTTTAAATCATGAAAATAAGACCTATAATGACCTCACAATACTGAAAGCTGTTGGTATTAAAACATGTCATCGTTTAATTAGAACATCAAACCATGAAATAAATGAGACCTATAATCACGTCAGAATACTGAAAACTGTTGGTACTAAAAAACATGCCAACTTCTAATTAGAACATCAAACCATGTATATCACTAGTTCCATATTTATACTTTATTTCAATGGGCATCAAGAGTTTGTAAAACTTAACGTGCTAGTCAATTTTTAGGCCTCTTTACACGTCACCACGAATAAAAATACATATGACACTATTTTTTGTGTAACAAAACAAATAAATAAATAACCATTTATTGGTTCAGAACAAATAATTGACCTACCTGGCCAAAATGCTGAATTTACAAAATAAACAAAATAAATAAACAGTAAATAAACTTAAAAGTTCAAGGCTATACAAATAATCTCTGCCACATTTCATTAGATTTAAAATTTATCTTGTCAACCTAATTAGCATTCAATACTTCTCATAGAAATTTGGAATTCCAGTCAATTAGGCTGAACTGTACATGCAAAAAATGAGAAAAAGTAATAAAAGAAGAAAAAATTGAGGAAAGCATGCCTAAAAATATATTTCAAGAAAATTCCTCAAAATAATTGTTCCTAGGCCCAAAGTAATGTTAGTCCAAAGAACAAGAGAAGAGCCAGTGCAAAACAAAATCCTGCTATCACTACAGATGCCTGAAAGAAATCAAAAGTGACATTCACTCTTTCAGAATCTGTGGATTATATTTCATTTCATCAAATTTGATGCTCAAAATTAGAGTTTACCTTTCCTTCAGACTCGAACTTGAATCTGACAGTGAACCATGATAATCCTTTGTCTACAAAAGGAGCCAATGCCAGCGCCCTATATTGCATAAAAGAATAGATTTTTTTCCATTGGAGTTGAATTGAAGAGAGTTGAATTTAATAATTTCTGATACATATCTACAGCTATGCAAATGCAGGAAATTGAGTTCCACTTAAAGAATTTAATTTCAAGCCAAGTTTTAAGTATACCAACCCTCCTGCTCGAATGATCTTAGTGACCTGGCTTCCAGCCCACACCATTGCCATTACTTTAACAAATCTGCAATGGAAAACATTAATTAATAGTGCAAAAAACATAAATTAGCCCTCGTTGTATATTTATCTCTAGTTAAAAAGTCTTCACCGCTTCACGGCTGCAGCATAGCCCAATTTGCTGGGAGCAGGAGCAAAATAAAACCTGGAAAGAAGGTTTAGCTGAAGTTGTTAAACAGAAAATTTAACAAGGAGAAGATGAGCGTAACTGTATTATATTTCATTCAATAATTAACTCACCAAACTAGAAGAAAGGTAGTTAAATAATAGACAGTATTAAGTAGCCCATATGACAAGATGCCAGCAACACCATATCTCTTCAGCTTGTGAAGCAGCCTGACAAAGTGATAGTTCATGATATATTAGTAGTGCCATCTAATCATATATCCAGGATATAAACTAAAATTCACTGTAAGAGAACTCATGGTAACTGGTAAATGATACAATTTCATTCTATTTAGCAGCTATTGGCAAAATTAACCTTTGAGAATTTGAAGGACATCTACAAAAAAAGTGGTGAAAAATAAATAGAAGTTTATATCTTATGAAATTTTAAAATGGATCTTTGTGTTACAGCCATTACTTACTGTAATAACCAAAAAAATAAAATAATAAAAAGAATGATCCAACCTGGGTCTGCTCCCAAGCTCGGGAGAAAAGGAAAGTGAATGGAAGGGGAAGAAAATAAGGAGAGAGTTAAGTTTGTTACCCTCCAAATTAAGAGGGAACAAATCTTAAAAAAATGAATAGTATTTATCTCCATTTTACTTCATTACCTCCTGAAATTAAAACTTGGTAGAAAGGCTAATACTCCTTTCTCTCCTCTTCCTTCCCTTCCTCCCCATTCACCTTATTTTTAAATCAGGAGCATAACTAAAAGAAATGTATCTTTGAGTCCAAACTGGAGTATCAAGCAGTTGGAACCAAGTTACTAACCAGTACCAGGCTTGATTGCATCAAGACTAAGTTGATAACAGAGATGTACTATTTATCTACAAAAGAACTGTTCGTACTCGTTAGAGGAGAATTTTCCCCTTTCATTGACCCCACTGTTTTCTGGACCTAACAGAAAAAAAATAAATAAATAAAATAAGGTGAAGCTATTAGTACAGGATATGAAGCAATGATAGATGAAAAGTGTATCCCTTTAATTATTACCTACAGAGGTTATTGGTACATCTTTAACATCACCAACAGGAATACTATCAACCTGAAAAAGGAAATCGAGTGAACATTCATCACAATTGAGATGTCATATTGTTTTTCACATTTAATCATAACATGTCTAATGCCTTCAATTTTGGAAATAGAGGCTTAAATAAGTTCAATTCCTACAACCATTCTCGCAATTGCTCCAATCTCCTAACGTAGCTTACTTTCTATAACTTGATAAATTCCTCTAAACAAAACATGATTCCTGAAACAGTAGTTAAGCAAAAAAATATATACTGCAAAAAAAAAAATCAAAAAGAAAGGGCAAAAGCTTTTTCAATTCACCTCAGGTTGATATTTATGAGAGCAACGACTAACGAATAGCACTAAGTTGTTCCGTCGGATTCTGTAAATATACGGAGATAGAGAGAGAGTTCCTCTGAAGACGCCATTACGGAGCTAAGAACAAATACAAATACATATCTTTCCAAGGGTTAGAGCAACAAGAATTTTAATTTAAGTAACAGAGGAGAAAAGGGAAGCATTGGGACGAGGAGGGATATCTTACTCGCAACGCCGATAATGGGACCCGGTGGTCAGCTAAACGGAGCGATGCCGATGACATAATGGACTGCACGGGAGCAAGCGAGGGTCGAAATGGGCAGCTGTATCTGATTCATCTGAAGACCGGGATATTCTCCATTGCAGAGTGCGTATCCTCTAAGACATCTCATATTTTGCGTGACCGACGTGTCCGGTTCCTATTCGGGAATACCGCGCAGGGGCAGTATTATTTGAGTTTTGAGAGTCGTGTAGAATGTATTGGAACGGTTGAGATTCTCCAAAAAGTCACGCAAAATACGAGATATCTCAGAGGATGCGAATTCTCGATTGCACAGATTGTGCAGTTTAGATGAAATTTTATCGGGGTTATTTATGATCGGGCCCACCAAAAAATTTACACTTGGAGGTGAAAACGGTATGGAAATATCGATAATATCCGATTCTTATTTGATCTCTATTCGAAAAATTAGATTCACCCGATATATGAATATTCGTGAAATAAGAATATTATATGATTTTACATTTCAATTATTTGTATTTAAATAGTAGATATATATCATATATTTTAATATATATTTTAAAAAATTTATGTTGTTTATCATTATAATCAGATAAATATCACAATTTAATATTTTACATTATTTTTTATATTATTTTCATAAATATTTAATCTGATATGGACCCGAATCTGTATCTGTTTGATATCTCCTCCATATTTGCATCCAAAAATAAAATAAAAAAGATATAAATATAATTGTACCACTATCCGCTCCATATCCTCTCCGTTTTCAACTCTCTTATTGGATTAAATTTATATTTAAACTTGTAAAAGAGAGTCCCATAGGAATAATGTTCTTGTATTTTAAATCTGTAAAAAGAATAAGCATTTTTGTAAACTCTATCAGATAATATATATTTATTTATGCCATGTTTGTGGAGTAAAAGAGAGAAAACTTTATAATTTACACTTAAATTGTCGCATGAGATGTAAAATAAAAGCAATGTAGTAACGACATAGTTAATTAATCCATCTGAAGATATATTTATTTTTTATAATTTTTATATAATTTTTGTTGTTACAAAATTAAAAATAGAGACATAATAGAGACAAAAAAAGAGACATTTAAACTCTTATCTACAAAACAAAATAATTCTTACACTTATACACACAAAAATATATATTTTTTCTATCAAATATATATTTTAAATAATTATTTTTCAATCACTTTATTCTAATTTTAATTTAAGACATATTATGTATTTTCATATTTTTTTCATATTTAATTTTTATTCTATAAAAACTCTTTAAAAGTAATGGTAAATAACTATGGACTCCTTCTAAATAATTTAATAACTTAATAATATTATCAAAACTTCCTTTTATCCTAATTGTACAAAATTAATAATTACTTTATGTTTATATAACTGTAATTCAAATTTAAATTACCATCACTAATATGTAAGGTTTTAAATAGCGATTATCGTTTCATAGCGAAAAGGCTAAAAAAAAATGCTATAACACCGCTATTGTGCTAGAAACAAACGATAGTATTATATCCTTGAGGTTCAAAAACCCTATAACACCACTATTTGGAACATTGATATTTTGTGCAATACTTTAAAAACGCTATTGTACTGCTATAGCACGCTATTTAGAACACTAATAGATATGCTTTCAATTTTAATAAAAGCAGATCTTTTATATAACAAAAAGGATTATTTTTTTATTGAAAATAATAGGTTAACTAATGTTTTATAATTCAATTTTATTTATGTATATAGAAGATCATTACATACTGCATACACACAATATACGACCGCATATACAAAGTATATATGAGATTTGATTTAAATAAATCGTTGTTCTGTGTTATAAATCTGTAAAGAAGTATATATTATTAAAGTTAATTCGTATCACAATTACATTGTAATTTAATAATTGTGTTATTGGATACTCTTCTATAGGCTGGCAATTCGATTCTCCATAAGCACATACACAGCCACATTTAAAACATTGAGGCTAATTATCATTACTCAGTAAAGAGTTACATAATATGTCTCAACTCTCAACTCTCAACAAAGAGAAAAGTATGAGATTTAATGTCCATCAAAGAAAAAATTGGATATGATAAACTTTGGAACCGTCCAATACATATAAAATCCTGTACGCATAAACTTTAGAAAAGATCGAATGGATTTGATGCCCATTGATCCAAATTTACTTTCAAGAGATATCAGACGAATTCGTATCCTCTGAGATATCTCAAACTTTGCGTGACATTATGAAAAATCCCAAACGTTTATATACGTTCTGCACGAATCTCAAAGCACACTTAATACTGACCCCTTACATCACCCCCGAATAGGCACCGTATGCGTTGGTCACGCAAAAGTTGAGATATCTCAGAGGATACGCACTATATCAGACGGACCCAAACTGCCCTTGAGTCCGCATTAACTCAAAAGAGCATTTCTTGAGTGAACTCATGACAACCGTCTGATTTTAAACAGAGTTAATCCGACCGCAAACTATAATTCAGGGCCCTTTACTATTAGTGTGGATCTAGTCCGCACGGATTTGAAAGCTGATCGGACGGTCCAGATGGATTAACTCAAAATATTCTTTTTTGAGTTAATGCTGAGGATACTAATTCACTGCGCTCAAGCTGATTAAACTAAAGACCTAAATTAAAAAGGATGTCTCTTAAAAGGGCAGCCGCCCTGAGTTCAAACCCACCGCGCGCCACCACGCGAGATTCTTTTGAAATTTCTTCGCTAAATTCTCAACAAAATTTGGGAGTGTTTTATTTATTGGCTGATCCCCTCTCCTCTTGCAATGCCCCGCGACGTACAATAGTAATCTGAGTCTGAGGGAATCCATGATCCCTAGAAAACATTTCTTTCTCCCGTGTCGGCGTGCTTTCAATTCCTTTATAAACCCAATTTCTAAACCGATAAATCTAAAAGAAAACTTCTTTTCTCTCTCTCCACAAATCGTCCACACGATCATATCTAATTGCCCGTCTGATTCGGTTTCCCTAAGCTTCTTCTTGTGGTGTGCCCGACAACCTGATTACTTCCATGCTCCTGGTTCATTTGATCACATGGTACCTGTCGTGAACCGGCTTACTGACAGATATGGGTCTGTCAGAAACATTATAGAAGAACTCAGGAGTCTAGATTGTCCCATAAAGGCGTCAACTTTTTTGGTTTTGCTAAGGATTTCCTGGTGCGGCTGTTTGTACAAGTTTGCACTTGAGGTGTTTGAGGAAATGGCTAGGTATCATTTTGTGCCCAATACATTTGCCCGGAATATAATTATAGATGTACTGTTTAAAATTGGTCAAGTTGATACTGCAATGAGGTTTATGAGAGAGACTCAATTCCCAAATTTTCTCACTTACAGCACTTCCTTGACCAATCTTTGCAAGATTGGTGATTGGTTGGCAGTACGAGATGTGTTAAAGATTATGGTTAATAAATCTTTCTACCCCACCCCTGGATCTTTTTGGGCCATTTTTGCTTGTTGTAGAAAACGGGGAACAATTTCCGAGTTATTTCAGTTGTTTGCTTTTATGGTTGTATCTGGTATACAACCAACTGTGCCAATTTGGTCAATTTTGATTGAAGCCTTATGCCATGGAGGAGAAATTGACATGGCTTGTAGATATGTACGAAAGATGATACAGTTGGGACTCTCTCCTTCAGTTGTAACATATACTTCTCTTATAAAGGGGCTGTTTAAAGCTGAGAGATATGATTCAGTTATTGACTCATTGAATTATATGAAATGTTTAAATTGCAAACCTGACTTGGTGCTCTACAATGTGCTTATGGACTGCTATGCTAAAGCTGGGAGGCATAATGATGCTATTAGTATTTTTTTCGAATTACTCGAAAATAATTTTAAGCCAGATAAATACACATTATCCACACTACTGTCTGTTTTGTGTTTATCTGGTAAGGAAAAACTATTTGACTCCTTAATTTCCCAATTTGATGTCACTTTTGACCTCAAAGCTTGTAATTCCATGATGAATGCGCTTTGCAAGGCTGGTTATCCTGACCGAGCCGTCGAGTTCTTTAACCATATGGTTGAAAATGGTTTCAATCCTGATAGTTATACCTATTCCGCTTTGTTCAATAGCTTGTTGGAGCTAGGAAGAATTGATTGTGTTGTTGACATGTACCGTATAGAAACCACCAAAAATCGTAATTTAGACTCTTATGTACATGCTGCTATCTTGGGCGGTCTGTTCAAAAGAGGCAAGCACTATACGGCCACAAAGCTTTTAAGAAGAGCGATTTTGGAAAGGCACAAGCTAGATGTAGCATGCTATACCATTTGTATAAATGGGCTCTTTCGGGCTGGTAGGAAAACAGAAGCCTGTGAATTGTTCAACTGGATGAAGTGGCACGGTGTTTCACCGAACTTGCGTACCTATAATGTCATACTTCAAGGATTTTGTAAGGCGAACGATTCGGATTCATTGCAGAAAATGCTGCAGGAAATGGAATATAGGGGAATTGAGATGGATTCTGTCTCATTTAATACTCTAATTGCTTATCTGTTCAAGTCAAACCGCACTGGGTCAGCTTTGGTTCTGTTAAGAAGAATGCTTGAAACTGGTGTAAATCCCAATAAGATTACTTGTTTGTTGGTATCCCGCTACTTGGGTCATGAATTTGGTAAAGAAATGGTCAATTTTGGAATAAGCATGTGTGATCAGGAAGATATGAATTGCTCTGATGTAAGTGGCTCTGATTCTTCTGATGATATTCTCACGTGCTCAAGTACTTAGGCCTTGAATGGATTTTGGTGTTAAATTCCCAGGCCGTAAAGTTTGAAGATAAGGCTGTGCTCCAATTAGAGGTACGCGGAGGTAGATGAAGGAAGAAATACTGTGTGGAGGAGAGTCTCTCCACAGCCCATAGCTGCTTGGTAATTTCGTTTGCTCCAAAAGAGGTGAACAAGAGAGGGAGCGGAGGTAAAAGCTTACTGTTCGGAGGGAAAAGGGTTGTTGCGAAGCATTGATTTTTGACAAATTGTGTCACCCCCAAATCGGAGTGTAAAAACACTGTTATGAGGTGAGGCTACCTCCGATCTGTTCCTTCCCTTCCCTTTAATGAGGGATTTACCCCTCAATTCTAGAGCACAACCTAAGGTAACACTTCTTTATATACTTGTGTTTTGTATTTTTTTCATCACTATATTTCTTCAATATCTCTCTCATACAATCTTTTATGATTTCTGAAGTGTGGTTACTCTGGTACCAGTACATACTACCAGTAGTTTTGGCCATCTGGTTTTAGCTAAGGCTGACTAGTGTGACACCATTGCCAGTATCATAGGCTTTACTTGTTGCGCGATGGTAGTTGACTTGACTTTTGTGGTATCAATATCTATGACAGTTCCTTGATTTTTTTTTTCTCTTTAGTAATCATCATCGTCATGTGATATCTTTTTTAATTATTTGATTGGTCGATTGTTCATTTCAGATGGAGATCTTGGGCTCATGCTGGAAGACTTTTGATGGAACGATTGATTAGTGTGGTAAGATTCGTTGTTGATAAGATTTGACTTGATTTTAATCTTAATTTGAGTAGAAAGATAAAAATAAATTATTCCATAAACATATAAAAAACATATTCTATCTATTTTGGTAGTTATTCTCAAAGGATTATAATTAACAATGTATATATGGTTTTAATGTACCACTGTACTGTTTTATATATCTTTCAATGTCTAGAACACCTGAGTTCAAAAGTTGGTGAAAAAATAATAAAGAAACTTCTCAATAGGTCAGCATATTAATTAAAAATTTCTTCAACAAGCACCAAAACCTATCCATGGGACAAAGAAACAAATTAAACTAACAAATATAATTTAGGAACACTCCGTATTTCATCTTTTCTCCTTCCATCTTCCCTCCTTTTCTTACCTTGGGGTATAATAAACCAAAGAATCTAGTCAAGGGAAGGTGAAAGACCTGCCAAATGAGGGAGGACAACTTTTGCTAGTCTGGCACTTAAGTTCACCATAGATGTTATATCCCATTACATATTGGTTAATTTATCACCTGTGACTTCCATGCTGGGAGGACAATTAATAAATATAATATGAACATATTGTAGTTCTGAATTATTTTTATTTGTACAGATAAGTTATGCTTGACAATTTATCTAGTTGTGACTGTTTTCTTTAAAGATGTTTTACGACATGATATCATTTGTCACAGCTGGACTTGGCACTTATCTATTGTGGTGCTGCTTGAGGACAACACCTACAACTTCCGCAAGTTGTTAGCTCATCCATTGTAAGCACGAGAACGAGCATCCCTCCATTTCTGTACTTAGGATGTCTATAATTTTTTTTCTTCTCCACCTTTGTAATTATGTGTGTATATGCAGATAAACAGTCTAATAGCAGCCTGGTACGGTACCAGGAAATGTGTCACGTGCATAGTGCAGCTTTGAGTTCTCAACCTACACTGGTGCATGAGGATAAGTTGCTTGGAAATATCAACATACTCGGCCTTATGGAAATCATCTATAGGATTAACTTCAATTTTTTCAGTACCTGTCAGATTCCGTTTTGTTATCTTTTTCTCTGTTATATTTTTTTTCTACTGTCCCGCTTAAAAACATAATCACCTAATTAAATTTGGTATCTTGTTCCTTGGGTCTTCTATCAATATGTACCAACTAGAACATTTTGATGAATATGTTTCTTTTTTGTTATATTTCTATTTTTATAGCCGACATCAGAAGAGACAGCAATTCCATTGAGTATGATTCTTGAGTGAACCAAGCTTTCCATCAGTGATGGCGAGTACCTTCTCATGGTATTTCGGTAAATAGATTTTAATAACAGATTTTCAAATCCTTCTCCATAAATATGATACTTAATTTTTCAAGAAAAAATAATAAAGAAAAAAAAGAAACCATGATATGTGCTAAAGGGACATTAATAAATTCATGCCCAGGTGCATCTACTAAAGGCTTGGTTGTTGTTGTTGTGCATCTAATAGAAGGAATAATTGATCAAGTGGAGGTTACAGTGCATGTGTCATGGGTACAACCTAGGGTATTCAGAATCCGTCAAATCAAATCTCTGGTGCGACTCGATGCTTGAATCAAGAAGGTTCATACTGCATTGCTATCTGTTGAACTCGGGACACCTGATCTGTAGACGGCATAAAAACAAAAATAGATGTGTGTATTTGGGAAATAAATCTGCTGTTATTCCAGAGGGATAACAGGACCCAGTTATTCTGATCCCAGCCGTTAACCTTTGGCGAGATTCGGGCACGAAAAACTTTTTGTCTTGAGATTCACGCATGAAAAACTTTGAAAGGTTGGGATGGGAATAGAAGTGTGTATTTGACCTCTTTGGTCCTTCCACAAGTTCGTTAAACGGTTCTTCTAGAAAGAACATGAGGGATTTCTTTTAGATCCTCAAATGGTCCATTTTTCCTAGATATGTTGGAAAGTTTCTTGTGAGGCTCAGCTGCTTTGTTCTAGAGGCTGATTCTGTGTTAATTTATTTGTCTCGTGTATTTATCTGTTATTGCTATACTCGAGTTTAAGACTATATCATGGGCCTCAAAAGGGGAAATAAATCTGCTGTGATTCTTCAGGAATCATAGGACCCTGCTATTCCAAATCCAACCCTTCATTTATTTTGAGATTGTGCACAGAAAACTACTGATTTTAAAATTTGTAGATTTTATAGAGTAAAGGGTTGGATTTGGAATAGCAGGGTCCTGTCATTCCTAAAGATCACAGCAGATTTATTTCCCTCAAAAGTACCGATTTGTTTCTTAATAGGAAAAAAAATTAAAAAGAATATATCGAAAATAGGATACAATTTTGTAAAATTTTGAGATATAGGAAGACTGGTATGAGGCAACACGTTCACTGGACAGTATAGATCATGATGTCCAGCTAATCGATATCTTAACAAAATCCAAAACTAAACAGAAGACAGCACAAAAAAAAGGATGTACTGTAGCCTCCGGAGAGTAGGGAAGAGCTTTTTTCTAGAGCACTAAAATGTGTATCGTATGCATTGAGGATATTCAAATTGAGCCAAGTATTTTCTTAATTCATGTAACCATGTTGTTTTTAATCTAGATATTCAGGTTATAGAAATTCTAATCTTCAGTTGTTTATTTTTTTTGGTTATATTAAGATATGTTTATTGAGCAACCAAAATTAAGATTTAAATCATTTTAAATAAAATAACAATTGTTTCTTAATTCATGTTGTTTTTAATTTAGATATTCAGGTTATAGAAATTCTAATCAGTTGTTTATGTTTTTGGTTTAAACAAAAAGATAAAAAAATTCTTACGCACTTTTCTCTCGTCGTTTTCAGCAGCACGATTAAAAAAGAATATTGTGATGCGGGTCAATAGATGTATAAAATAAGGCTCCAGCATCCCTCAATTCCCATGCATCCGTAGATGATGGTTGAAACTTTTTGCTGCGTGGACGTGATGGAATTCGCATCCTCTGAGTAGGGGTGTTCAAACGGTTCGGTTTAATCGGTTTTGAATCGAACCGAATTAGTTCGGTTTAAACGGTTCGGTTATTTCTATTTATTGGATCGGTTCGGTTGATTTTTCAAAACCGAATAATAAGTTCGGTTCGGTTCGGTTGATTTTTCAAAACCGAATAATAAGTTCGGTTCGGTTCGGTTTTAAAATTTTCAAAACTGAATATACTGAACCGACCGAAGTTTTAAAACCTGCGACAAGTGATAACCCTACCCCAATCCAATCCCCTGCGGCTGCGATGTTTCTCTTAATACCTACGATCTATTGTCTCCCCATGTCCAATCCCCTTCCATAAGTCATAACCCTACACGCTAGTAGACCACACCCTAGCTGCACAGCACTCGATCACCTATTCCTCTCCCACACCTGTACAGTACACCACGTGAAACCTGACCCCGTCCTTGCGTAGTCGCGCACGCGGCAGCGGCACCGAATCCCTCTCTCCACTGTCAAATCGCCGAACCCCTCTCTCTCACGGTTTCACCCACCCCTATCAAATCGCTGCGACTGCAATGTCCTCGCTCGCACGATGTGGTGTCACGCCTGATTGCTTCTTCAACTGTTCAAAGTTTCTTATTAGATAAGTTTTAATTTCTCTCAATATCTCTTTATTCTCTCTCAACTTCGTGAGTTTTCTTGAAAAACTTGAAACCGACAATTTCTGAGTTTTCTTCTCCTTCTCTTAATTTTTTTGAGTTTTCTTCTTTTACTTAATCTCTTAGAGGAGGAATGACACACTTATTGGTGTTGCTGGTAAAAATAAACAGCAGCGAAACAGTTCTCCTCAACTTGCTGGTAAAGGAAGATGGGTGGTCTGATAATCGAAGGAAAGTTGCAACTAAGCCCCCCACCTCTGCATTATTTACAAACAAAAAGGGTGGGAAGTTATAGGACTTCTAATTGTTTTTTTTTTTAATCCTTTGTTTATGTATTTATGTTTCCAAGTTAGTTTTTCTAGGAATTTTATTTTCAGGTTAGCTGCAAGTACTGTAATTTTCTTTATTGCAATTGTAACGCTATTAGTTTGAATTTATTGTTTGAATCTCTATTTGCTTGGTTTCTGTTTTTATTTTGCTGCTAACACATAGCATGTTCTTCAAAAAATAATGAATTAATATATTTCGGTTTGAACCGAATAAATAGAATAAACCGAAATAAAACTTCGGTTCGGTTCGGTTCGGTTGATAGACAAAAATAGTTCGATTCGGTTCTATTTTTAAAACCGGAATAAAACTTTGGTTTGCATAGTTCGGTTCGGTTTCAACCGAACCGAACCAATGAACACCCCTACCTCTGAGATATCTCATATGTTGCGTGACTTTCTCAAAAATCCCAATCGTTCAAATACATTATGCACTAATCCCAAAGCTCAAATAATACTAGCTCTCTACGCTATATCTTTGGGACGCTGATAACAATTTCCGCAGCCTCTACCCAGCATTTATCCCCACAAATACTGCAAAAAAAAAATATGAGGGGACTGCTCAATCATTATTGAGCGTTTAAACCATTTGCAATGGTCTCTATTTATGAAAGAATAAATCAATTCATTAATTGTTTTCGCACAAATTTTTTTTTTAATTGTCCCCGCACAATTGGGGACCATTAAACATAAGGGGACCGTTCAATTATTAATGAGCGTTTTAAAAACTACAGGTATTTAACTTGAAGCATCAAAATATTTAACTTGAATTTGTCATGTATTAATCCCTATGTAATGATCTCTATTTATGAAAGAATAAATCAATCCATTAATTGTCTCCGCACAAAAAATTTTTTTTTTTTAATCGTCCCCGCACAACTGGAGACTATTAAATAAACAATTCTCTCACCTAATGATAAATACTTTGAGACATAATGATAAATATTTTCTATTATATAGATAACTACTTTACATTATATGGATAAATACTTCATGTTACATGGATAAATACTTCTCAGACATACTTGCAACTTTCAGTAAAACATCAATGATAAATATTCTCAGACATTATGATAAGTATTTTTTTGAACACCAATTAACAGATAAGTGTAAATACTTCTATGTTATAAGGGTAAATACTTCTAAAAAATAACGATAAATATTTTTTTGAACACCAATTAACAGATAAGTATTTATTAACGGGATTGTTATTAGATAATAATATAATTAATGCAGAGATTGTTTCTAAAGAAATAATTAATGTGGGAATTGTTATTAAAGGAATGCATAATTAATGTGGGGATTGGTATTAAATAACAGCCTAATTTAATGTGGGGATAAAATAAAACTTTTAACTAAATTAGTGGGAGGATATATGACAATTAAGGAAGAGAGAGAATGCGAAAAAAATAGAGAGATGAGAGTGAAGATTTCATATAATTATTCATGTCCGAATAGATGCCGGACACGTCAGCCACGCACTCTGCGTGATGGGTCCTCTGATTCTGAGGCATCCCAGCCGCGCTGGAATTCACATCCTCTGAGATATCTCATATTTTGCGTGACGTTTTGGAAAATATCAACCGTTGCAATACATTTTTGCGCGAATCTCAAAGATCAAATAATACTACCCCTACGTAGGGGTGTACAACGGGCGGGTCGATGATATTTTATTAAAATTTGAATCCAACCCGATTATACCGGGTTAAAAAAATTCTTCAATTGACCCACCCATAACCCAACCCAACCCAACCCATCTATTTTTTTATATACGGATTATGCGGGTTAAACGGGTTAAACGGGTTAAACGGATTGTAATTTTGATCGAAAATCTATTATTATAAGGCCTCAAATTTAGCCGAAGTCGGGGGCTAGCAATTTCATTCATACAAGGGAATGAACCAAGTCAAGCACCTTACAAACTTCCATTCTCACAGACTACGGCCTAAGCTCCCTAGAGATAGAATGTATCACTAACATCATACTAAATGCATGTTACATTTATTTTGTCTGACAACCCGGTTTCATTTCATTTTTTAGAGCTCAAAAACCATAATCAGATTCGACAAGCCGACACCAACTGAATTAAAACATGAATACAACTTTCACCACGAAAGTAATTTACTAATTTTATCAGTACAATAACCCAAATCCATGACCGAGACCAAACTTGTCTACATAACAATAGTAACAATCCACCAATTAATCATTAATAAAGGTGCCACCATCAGTAAAATGATAAAATAAAAGGAATAAATAAACTTTGTTCCAATGTTAAACTTCAATTTCAAAATTAATATAAAAAAATGTCTTACATAGACTTAAGATTAGATGAACAAATGAAAGATTTATGTGAGTATTGGAAGTACTGGGACTATCCTAGTCACAAAAAATCCGATGTCCAAAATTACTGCCCATATCAGAATGATAATTAAACAAATTCAATTGTCTTACCAAACAAATGAATCAATTGAGATTTAAAAGAAAGACAACTACCATAAAAAAATATTATTAGAAACATAGATTTGAGGTCAGATCCGGGTATAAACAAATTATTAAGAGCAAACTCATGACTCGACTCAGAGTAACGAATTTATCAAAATTCAACCCGTACCCGACCCAATAACATTTCAACCCGGTAAAATACGGATCGGATCGGACGGGTCAGACGGATCGACAGTATTTTTGTACACCCCTACCCCTACGTCACCCCCGAATAGTCATATCCTCTGAGATATTAATGATTGGATTTCGTACATCTTTTAACTTTGTGATATGACTGACTGTATGGTCAACGGAAATTTAGTTTTAAAATAATATTTTGTTACCACCAATGCTAGTTTTATTTATATTTTTTCTTTATTCGATAAATTTATTTTAGCAATAACACAATAAAAACACTAGTGTGCAATTTATTTTTATAATTTATTCAGATCCCTCAAAATAAATATTCATTGCTTATTTTACATTTCTAAATAATATGTCGATTTGATTCTGATATCGATCGCATGATCCATCCAAAATCATTTGCTGGACGTTTTTCTGTGTGGTTATAGAATCTCTATTTTATATTATTAAAGCGGTGGTTGAAAAATGACAAATGTAATTTGACCGTTTTCACTCTTGAAAATGTCTTAAAGTCCCATTCGACTATAGTTTTCTCCGAAATTTTTATTAATAAGAAATATATTAAATAAATATTGAGATTAGATAACTTTTTTTTTATATTTTTTTGAGATATAGAGAAAATATAGTATTTTATCACGGTCTCTAGATGTTATGATTTATCAAAGTCAGAATTAACAGAAGATAACTAGATTAACTATTTTCTAACTGAACTAAAAAAAAAATAAAAAAAACCCATGTCCGTAATAAATAGAAATGGTCAAAGTTTGCTGAAGAAAAATAAAAATAATACAGGCCGTGATAGATTGTCACAAACAGAGCGAAGAAAAAAACAATTAAAAGGTAACCACTATTCAGCCTGTTAATGTTTATATAATGAATGAAATTTTATTAAAATATTATGAAACTAAAAGGCTGCAACACAACAGGTGCATGCATGTAATCAAGTTAACAGGCTCAAATCAATATATGTTTTAATATAGATCAGGTGCATGCATGTAATCAAATTGAGATTTTTCAACTGCCCTGGCCATGATAATCCATCACGGCCTATGTTTATTTATTTTTTCTGCAAATTCTGTCTGTTTCTGTTTATCGCGGATAGGTTTTTTTTTTTAATTTTTTTTATTCAGTTAGAATGATTAATCTAGTTGAAAGAATTAATTTGCTGCTAATTTTGACCATAATAAATCATAACGTTCAGAAACCGTGATAAAGCACCACGTTTTTTCTATATCTCAAAAAATTCCAAAAATATTCTCTAATCTCGATATTTATTTAATATATTTCTTATTAATAAAAATTTTGGATAGTTTTCCGGTTCCTGAGATTTATTTTTTATGATCTACATTATTGCTTAGAAAAACTATTAAAAAATATTAAATTTACATATAATTAAGAGAGAGAGAGAGAGTAAAAGGGAGAGGAAAAAGAGTTTGTTTCTGGTGGGGTGATAGGCGAGAATCCGTATCACCCCAGGTATCTGAGGTGCAAGTTACATTCCAGACCGTTTTCTTACCATGACAGAAATCTCAAAGCATCCCCTACAGTTTTAGTGGGTACCAGATTGTATTTGATCCGGTTGGAATTAATCTGGGCCGTCCATTTATTTTCATTGTACCTCAGGTACCAGGGGACACGGACTCGATGGGCGAGGCCCTAGTACAGCCTCTCTCTTCCCCGTTTTTTTCCCCATGAAATTACAGGAAACGGTGGTAATCTGGCGAAAAAACGATACATTTGTCCGCAAGAACCCGTTTAAGAATGTAAGATGCACGTGCATTCAGGAGTGCAAACAAAATTCAAGATGCTGTACGTATAATATAAAACAGCGAAGTTTATGTTATTTAGTTGTATACAGAAGATGTGTGCGCGCGTGGTCGCACACGAGTGCAGAAAAAAAATTAAGAGACTACTAGACGCACCTCTATACAATACTTTTTAAAATTTATTGATGTAAAAGACCAATTCAAATGATAAATTTATGCTCAAAAGGATCTCAGGCGTAAAAAAAAAACACGTAGAAGATGCGTTCTGCCAAAGTTGCAAGCTATAAGAGCCTGATCGGTGGGTTGCATGATTATTATTTTGAAAATTACTTGTCTGTAGGAATATTTCCTAATACATGTTCGTTATACAAGTTTTATTTCCTATTTCACTATTTTATATAGGCATTTTGTATTTGTTCTCTTCAATTTTTATGGAAAAAATACATTCACTTGGAGCTCCGTTTTTTTTCCCCTGATGGTGCACCCCGGTTTTTTTATTAATAGAAATAAAATAAAATAAATATTTAAAAACAACAGAACTTTTGAGTTTGTGCGAAAACTAGGTAGATCGGGATTAGACAATCCGTCGCACCGGACGGGTTTAATTAACCCGTCCCGGTTAATTAGAGGTCTCCCTAATCCTTTTCCGGAAAGGGAAAAAAAAAAGGAAAATGCGGACGGGTTTAGAAGTCCCATCCCGAAAAGAGAAAAAAAGAAAAAGAAAAATGTGGACGGGTTAACGCGTCCCGTCCAGACGCGCAAAAAAAAATTAACTCGGACGGGTTAAGAAACCCCGTCCCACACGCTTTATCCCCCCGCCCTCCTCCCTTTTTCCTTCCCTTTCGCTCTCCCCTCCTGTCTCGCAGCGCTTCTTTTTTCTTCTGTCGCACCTGTCGGACTTGGCTGCAGAGTGCAGGATGGACTGACACAACCCGTCCGGATCGTCAATTTCTCTCCCATTTCCGTTTCCATCGCTAATTGAAGGTTTGTTTTCTTTTAAAATCTGTTAATTAATACTAATTTATAATTTGATTTGTTATCAAATTATTGACTATAGTAAATTTTATTAATTTGTTAATTGCATTTTTAAAAAACTAATAAATTAGAGTTTTACGATTTGAAAAAATTGGTTTATTTTTAAACTCATTTGATATGGTATAAATTAATTTAGTTTAAATTAGTTTATAGCATAGAATTGAGAGTGTTGATTAGGGGTGTTTAAACAGTTTGGTTTAAACGGCTCGGTTTAAACGGTTCGGTTATTTCGCTTTATTGGATCGGTTCGATTATTTCTGTTTATTGGACCGAACTGAATTAGGGTTTAGATTGTTATTGTTAGTTTGTAATAATCTAGAAGTCAATAATACAATAAATTATCATAAAGCTTTGTTCATGAATTGAATGTTTATATCATTTTGTTGCCTTGAATATTATTGTATTTATGGATCATTTCGAGTTCATGACTGAAATTGTGAAACTCCATAATATAGATGATATATACTCTTAATCTTAAAAGGTCACTGACCGAGGTAATTAGCAGGAACACTAATTACCGCTATAAGGTTAGTATGTGGATTAAAAGATGGTTAAGTTTTACAAACCACCTGACACGAGATGTCATTTTAATCACATAGATACATGTTTAAGGAACATGGTATTTGACAGACCCCGAATGAAACATTAAATAGAATTGTGTTTGTGTCATTTATGTTTAAATTCAGTGTCACGTTCTACAGTATGAGGTATTTATCGTTCCCACTGAGATATATGTATGTGTGATTGTTATCCACCGCTGTCTGTAAAAAGCAGTCATAACGGTAGCATTCCCATATGTATAGCTTAGCTGAGGAAGTGATAGTCTACCAAGAGTACTATTTGTCCCTCGTATTCTATACGAGCTATAGCATCACTGGGCCCCTTGGTAGAGTTAGATTATCTGCATGCGGTATAATTACAAGAGTAATTATATTTGATAATCTACTCAAGGTCACGAAAAGATACAGTTAACAAGGATGACACACATCTACCTTGGAACTGATCTGATAGCTATGAGACAGAAAAACAGACACAAGTAAATTGTTTACTGGATTGTGATATTATACAGTACAGCATCATCTGTGTAATTGGATGGTCATGATGTGTTGCCAGACACCACCCATGATTATAGAAGTTAAAACAGTTTTAACTCTGTTTACTAACATAACACAAATCCTATTGGGTCACACCATATAGGAGCTACTCGGAGAATCTTACTGATTAATTATAAATTGATTATAATTAATATTAAGATGGTTATAATTAATTATACGTGATATAATTAAATTATAAATGTCATTTAGAATGACAAGCAGAAACAACGGTTAATTTATAAACGCACACGTTACATTGTATAAAAGTTACCGAACAACAACCAAAAAGAAATATAATTGTACATGACAATGATATATATTTGATTTGAATTTTAATTTGTTAATTATGGATTTGAATTATGGGTTTAAAATCTCAAAATAATCAAAGCCTTAATTAAAATTAAAAGACCAAAGTCAAAGCCCAAAATCAAAGCCTTTTACTATTCATGCCTTAATGGGCCAAGGGCAAAATGGTCATTTCACACCTACGCCACCTTGCATGACACCTTAGGGTGTAGAAGGATGTAGAAGCATGGAGAAGAGTGTGGAAGGGCATTTTGGTCTTTTCACATATTAAAGGATGAGGTGTCAAGGGTTTTTGATAAATAGATTTGTTTTGATGGGTATTTTGGTTTTTTGTGAACCTCCTCAAAACACTATAAGTAGAGGGGTGAGGGTAGAGAGAACTTACTAATTCACGTGTTAATCTGATTACTTCGTTAATCGGTTTTTCTCTCTTCCTCAGTTTTGGTTATTACGAGATTAGGAAAATAATATATTTTGTGAAATCCTGCGGTTTAGTTTTTAAGCGATACCAAGTAACCTCAAGACACAAATATATTTATTTCGTCATTTTCTCGGTGAATAGTGTTTTTGCAGAATTCTGCAGTTTACGGTATTTCTGGCAGAAGAAATAAATCGCTCTCCGGTTAGTCCTGGTGGATAACCAATAGAGGTATCACACGTGTGATACTGCGAGTCGATTCCTTTCTTGGTGTAGCTCTTCTCGCTTATTCTGCATTCCAACTGTGATTTGGAAACAAGGTATAAATCATGTTATATTAATCTATTTAATTTGTAAATAGATTTAAAGCTTTTAGAAATCAATTATGGAGTAGATCTGTAAATGAATTAAATGAGGCTTTGATGTCGAAGGAATACTGAATGTGGACCGCCTTGAAAAGTTTCCTGACATATCTCGTTTAATTCTTAACTTAAATCGTAAAATTTTGTTTTACACACTTTCTGCAATTAAGCTAATCAATGGGTTTGAACCGTCAAAACCCCAAAAGTTATGCCTTTTTTTTTAAATATCATGCATGCAGAATGTCAAGCAGGCGTGATTTATTTTTAAACTCATTTGATATGGTATAAATTAATTTAGTTTAAATTAGTTCATAGCATAGAATTGAGAGTGTTGATTAGGAGTGTTCAAACAGTTCGGTTGAAACGGTTTGGTTTAAATGGCTCGGTTTAAACGGTTTGGTTTAAATGGCTCGGTTTAAACGGTTTGGTTATTTCGCTTTATTGGATAGGTTCGGTTATTTCGCTTTATTGGATCAGTTCAGTTATTTCAATTTATTAGACTGAACTAAATTAGGATTTAGATTGTTATTCATTTTTTTAAAATATCATGCATGTAGAATGTCAAGCAGTCGTGATTTATTTTTAAACTCATTTGATATGGTGTAAATTAATTTAGTTTAAATTAGTTCATAGCATAGAATTGAGAGTGTTGATTAGGAGCGTTCAAACAGTTCGGTTAAAACGGTTTGGTTTAAATGGCTCGGTTTAAACGGTTCGGTTATTTCGCTTTATTGGATAGGTTCAATTATTTCGCTTTATTGGATCGGTTCGGTTATTTCAGTTTATTAGACCGAAATGAATTAGGATTTAGATTGTTATTCATTTTTTTAAAATATCATGCATGCAGAATGTCAAGCAGTCAAGATCCGGGTGGTCCTTCATATGCTACAGCCACACATGATAATTTTGGTTTTGAATTGACATGGTCAGCAAATAATTTTAGCAATTTATTATGGATGCCACATGACCAACATAAGGTCTCACGAGTCCATGATGATGTAAGTTACTCCATGAATCATATAATTTTGTTTTTTTTATAGAATGATATAACTATTTGAATTACAATATTTTACTTTAATTAAATTGTATAACATTGATAGGATTATAGAGATATAGGAGTGGACCCTCGAGGTATCTAGACTGGGATTAAGTACAACGACCTTTGCAAACCATTCTTGCTTAGACTCGGTTTGTATCAGGTTTCTCAAATGGCTCACATAAAAATTGATCGAGCACTCCTTGCTGGTCTCGTGGAGGGATAGAGACCAGAGACTCACAATTTTCATCTTCTCGTGGGAGAGATGACAATTACGCTGCAGGATGTTTCTTGTCTCTGGGCGCTGCCGATCGTAGGGTTACCGGTGATAGGTGCTTCAGACCGTACTTGGTCTATCTTAGTGGATCAACTTCTTGGAAATGGGACCGCAAGTGCGGTGCTTAAAAAGAAAAAGAGATCGAGGCCAAACGACACGCAAGAGGTTTGTGGGCAATCTGGGTATGCTATAAGTTTGAAGGAGTTGCGTATTCGATTTGCTGCAATGCCAACAGAGGAGCAAATACGCCAGTACACAAGGGCGTATGTACTCGATTTGTTCGGGTCTATGTTTTTTGCTAATTCGTCGGGAGATTCGTTTTCGGCAATGTATTTGCAATTTCTACAAGATCTTGTTTCCCCGAAACAGTACAACTGGGGTGGGGCTGTTCTAGCTTATCTCTACAAAAGCCTTTGTGTTGCGGTTCAACCTAAAACAAAGCTTATGTCAGGGCCAACTGTACTTCTACAACATTGGTGTTGGTCTCTTTTACTGACCGGCCATCCTCGTCCCTTAAATGATTGGAGTCCAAATTGGGCCAATCCAAATGAGCAAGAGTGTCCAGCATTCGAAGATAAGTGGTATTGTCTCCATGATTATCGCTAAGGTTACAATCGGAGTGGAGTTAGTTACTTCCGCAACAAACTGCAGAAGCTCGAAGATTACATGGTAAATTGGGAGCCCTACAATGCATTGTTAAATCAGATACCGTGTAAGCTGCCATCACAAGTTAATGACGAAAGGGGTGTATGGCTAGCTCATGTGCCACTTGTGTACTTTTTGGATAATTAAGCATTATTATCTAGATCGTGTGATGAGGCAATTTGGGTATGCACAGCCGCTCCCGCCACCACTGCCGCTCCCTGAGGATGAGGTACACCAGTTACATAAATTTATTCACAGTTCCAATGTGGGACTAGTAAATTGGCCTATTGTGCACCAGAATTACGTAAATGAGACATCTAATTCAGGAGACCACTTGGTTGTTCCAACTGGGTATTGGAGTCTTTACGACATATTGGGATATCGAAGTTGGTTCCAGGAAAATGGCATGTTCAATATCTTCTTAGGAAAGCGGTGCATAGAGGGTCTTGATGATCCCATTCCAGAATACAGAGATGAGATTGGCGAAGTAGGGTACATTCCCGGTGTTAGTTTGTAATAATCTAGAAGTCAATAATACGATAAATTAATCATAAAGCTTTGTTCATGAATTGAATGTTTATTTATATATCATTTTGTTGCCTTGAGTATTATTGCATTTGTGGATCATTTCGAGTTCATGACTGAAATTGTGAAACTCCATAATATAGATAATATATACTCTTAAAAGATCACTGACCAAGGTAATTAGCAGGAACACTAATTACCGCTATAAGGTTAGTATGTGGATTAAAAGATGGTTAAGTTTTACAAACCACCTGACACGAGATGTCATTTTAATCACATAGATACATGTTCTAGGAACATGGTATTTGACAGACCCCGAATGAAACATTAAATAGAATTGTGTTCGTGTCATTAATGTTTTTCATTCAGTGTCAAAGTTCTACAGTATGAGGTATTTATCGTTCCCACTAAGAAATATATATGAGTAAGTGTTGTCTAACGCTGTCCGTAAAAAGCAGCCATAACGGTAGCATTTCCATATGTATAGCTTAGGTGAGGAAGTGATAGTCTACCAAGAATACTACTTGTCCCTCGTATCTCTATACGAGCTATAGCATCACTGGGCCCCTTGGTAGAGTTAGATTATCTGCATGCAGTATAATTACAAGAGTAATTATATTTGATAATCTACTCAAGATCAAGAAAAGATACAGTTAACAAGGATGACACATATCTACCTTAAAACTGATCTGATAGCTATGAGACAGAAGAACTGACACAAGTAAATTGTTTACTGGATCGTGATATTGTACAGTACAGCATCATCTGTGTAATTGGATGGTCATGATGTGTTGTCTGATACCAGGGTATTTTGGTCATTTCACATGAAAAAGGATGAGGTGTCAAGGGCTTTTGGTAGATAGATTTGTTTTGAGGGGTATTTTGGTCTTTTGCAAACCTCCTCAAAAGTCTATAAATAGAGGGGTAGGGGTAGAGAGAAAGACTCACTAATTCACGTGTTAATCTGATTACTTTGTTAATCGGTTTTTCTCTCTTCCTTGATTTCGGTTATTTCGAGATTAGGAAAATAATATATTTTGCGAAATCCCGCGGTTTAGCTTTTAAAGCGATACCAAGTAATCTCGGGACACAAATATATTTATTTCGTCCTTTTTCTCGGTGAATAGTGTTTCAGCAGAATTCCGCGGTTTACGGTATTTCTGGCAGAAGAAATAAACCGCTCTCCAGTTAGTCCTGGTGGATAACCGATAGAGGTATCACACGTGTGATACTACGAGTCGATTCCTTCCTTGGTGTAGCTCTTCTCGCTTATTCTGCATTCCAACTGAGATTTGGAATTAAGGTATAAATTGTTATATTAATCTATTTAATTTGTAAATAGATTTAATGCTTTAGAAAATCAATTATGGAGTAGATCTGTAAATAAATTAAATGAGGTTTTGATGCCAAAGGAATACTGAAGGTGGACCGCCTTGGAAGGTTTCCTGACATACCTCGTTTAATTTTTAGCTTAACTTAACCGTAAAATTTTGTTTTACACACTTCCGCTGTTAAGCTAAATCAATGGGTTTGAACCGTCAAAACCCCAACAGTGGTATCAGAGCTCAAGGCTCTCCCGCTAATTGATT